>WAAD01038337.1:36535-98865 GCA_013389945.1 Fregata magnificens | reverse complement strand
CCTTGAAAAATGAAAAAAGATTCTTACAAATCCATTTAAATCTTGACAAAACTCAGTGTTCTTCCCTCTGTCTCAGAAAATGGTTAAGCAGATTCAGCAACTTCTTTCCCAAGAAGAACTAAAAATTAAGTGTAATGTGGCACCCTGCACAGAAAACCTCAATTCAAACAATTAAGATTTAACAAGGTTATGTGTAACTCCTTTGTGAACTATTTGGACTTCATTAATGGTTGGTTGGTGCTTCTAGCTCTGCTTAGTGGTATCAGTGAAGCGTTGGCTACGGTAAACATGATTTCTTTTTTTTTGTCTGGTCCCCGAGCTGTTAGGAGCACTGAACATGCTCTCAGAATTGAACATTTCTTTTCTGAAATAGTCTCTAGCTGGCTTTCTTCTGCTCTTTGTTTCATTCATGATAAATGTAGGATGAGTTGTCCAAAGAGCATCGATTTCAGAAAAAGGTCACTGCCCTTGTGAATCTGCTGGCTTTTCTTGCTTTCATTTACAGCTTCAGTATTTTATACGTATACATAGGCCCATTCCTCTGCTGTCAGCAAACATCTGTGAAATCTGCAGGCCAAGAACATGCTTCCTTTTCCCCCATAAAGGATGAAGGAGAAGTGACACAGAGACATAACAATGTATTACTTCTGTCTGGCCTTTCCTTGGCAGAGGGTTTAAACTCTTCGATGAACTGTATGCTATCATAATGATGTCACATGATGGATTTCTTGGGCTTTGCTTTCTATGGTTTGCTGCTATTAAAAAAACAAAAAAAAAACCCACCAAAAAAACCCAACCACTGTTCTCAGGGCAACAGTCAACAGCTTCCATCAGAAAGTCATACTCTTTTACCCCACAAGTCCCCACACCTCTTGGCTATTGCAAAAAAAAAAAAAAAAAAAAAAAAAACCCAAAAAAAAAAAAAAAAAAAAAAACCAACCAACCAACAAAAAAAAAAAATCAACAAACATCCCCCCACCCCCAACCAAAAAAGTGTNAACCAAACAAAAAAAACCACCAACCAAAAAAACCCCCCAAAAACCAAACAGAATCTTGGCTGCAATCAGAAGCAATTTCCTTTGTTTCACAACCCTGGCTTGTTTCCTGAGTAGGTATTTTGGTGATTGAAATGTGGCAGTAGTCCTATGGAAAAGTGTGTGTATGTGCATAAGCACATTTGTTTTATCATATTTACAGTAATACAGAATTCGAGTTAGGACTGTAGCCACAGTGCTAATTCTGTCAATTTGTAACTTTGGGGTGTTTAACCTAGTAACTTTTTTTTCCACGTGACGCTTGTGCAGGAGGAATGAATTCATAAACCGTATTCTGAGTTGGAGTATATGTTAATAGATACTATTTTGTGAAAGAACTATATTCTCATTTTTGCTTTTGGTAGCACTGAACAGACAACTACAGATCTAGAAAATATATCTAGCTGTTGCTTACTTAGCCTTACAAAGCCCACAGATCCTGTGAAAGCGTGCCTCATCCCTTTCCTTTCACTGTTATATTTTAATGCTTGATTTTGACCAACCATACTGCAATAAACCAAGAATGTGAAATTATTTCCCATTCCCTAGTGAAAAATTCAACTATTGCTACTTCGCTGGTGCTTTGTTTCTAATGCCAAAATGAGCTAGTAGCCCACTGTATTAAGGATGGCATGGCTGAATATTAGATTAAAGCCTCAGAATGAGAGTGAATCAATGACCTTAACTTCAGAGCTTCTCTCCACTCTCCTCATTGGTGCTCTCTGTCCATAAGGTCTGCAGGCTGCATACAGCATTCCTATGTTCTGTGTAAACAGCCAGAAGGAGCTTGTGATCTTAAATGCTTTAAAGAGAACGTTTGCAGCATGACATTACTGTGTACGTGGCTAACATGCAGCATAATGGAACAGGGGTTTTAATATTTACAGCATGTTACGTAAATGCTGCCCTTCTGAGTATTTTCTAAATCCTCTTAGCTCTTAAGTGACAGCCTTGATTCTTTTTTTTTTTTTTTTAATAAAATCAGTCTTTTCATTTATCAAGCTAAGGCTGGTAAACAAAAGATGTTTAATACTTCCTTTCATATAGGCAGATTCTTGTATTTAAGGGTTTATCTTTGTGCACTTAAGCTTATTAGGTTCCTGGGTAACTATTTTTAAAAAGCTGACTTTGCAACAGCAGTGCATAGTGTAGATAGAGCCTTTGGAGTTTTCTGTGCTTTGCCAGTGCATACTGTGAATAGATAAGCTCCAAAGGATTGCCATAAGCAGAGCAGTGTGGGTTACGGTATGCAAATGTCGCATGGATATTTGAATTGTATTTTGATACAGAAATAGTAGCAGATTTCAGGTTTTGGTTTGTGTGTGTGTGTATGTATGTATATACATACTCCTTTTAAAAATTGAATGAGATGAGGAATTGTGCTGTGCGAAAATAAAAAGAAGGAGTATTATGGCAAAATTCTGGATAGCTATGGGGATTTTTTTCTTTAAAGCCCTAGAACCATGAGTTTGTACTGTGCTTTGATTGTGCTCTGTCATTGATTTTTAATAAAGTGGTAGATGCAGGTATTCACAACATCTGAAAATGCTTCTGAAGGATGACAGAAGTGTGATGCAAAAGAGCTGACACAGGCAGAAAGGTGGTGGTGGGGAGCTTCTAGCATGATTTGACTCTTTGTATTACAGTATGTGTGAGATTTGGGGTGTCAGTTTGGGGGAGGGTTTTTTTCCTGGGGAAGCAAGACAGATAAGAAATGGGTTCAAAATGCTTGTGAGTCATTCAGAAGAATGCTCTTTGCAAACTTAAAAGCAAAGACCTCAGTGGTTTTGTGGCAGTGTTATGTGTGGAGAACTTAGAGCGTTTGCCGTGTACACAGTTGCAGGGGATGGATGGATATTTCGTGTGTGCAGTATGTTTGCATTTACATTATTTTTTTCTTGTAGGTGACTGTAGAAGAAGTGATGACTACTACTGCATACTTGGATCTCTTTTTGCGTAGTGTTTCAGAGCCAGCCCTCCTCAAGATTTTCCTCCGTTTTATTTTGCTGCACCGACATGAGAATGTGCATATCCTAGATACACTTACTAGCCGAATCAACACACCGTTCCGGGTAAGACAAGCAGGAAGGAAGTTCAGGTACTCAGCATGGAAGTAGGTTAAATATTTAAATGGGAGATTCGCTATATTCAGTGGATAGGAATTTTCTCTCCCTACCCAAATATGTGATTTTTCCACCCCCTCAATTTTTTTTTTTGTACGTGTGTGTAATGACATTTAGCTACCACTATACTAAGTTGATAAATGAGTGAGGTGGTTTCACACATACAGGAAATGGGATAGAGAGAGATGAGGGCTTCTGGAAGTCTGGATTCTGTTAGAAGATTAAAGGTAAATTTGGAAGCGTTTTTATTCTGGATACTGCTGAATTAGTGCTGCCGTAGATAACTCACCCTGGGACTTATAAATATACTTGTAGTGAGGAGCATTTTTGATCTTTGGAGTTTTGCCAAGCAACAAGCATTTTCAAATAGTCCTTGTGGGAGATGACGGGAGCCCTATAAGGATATCTCCAAATTGGTCTAAGGTGTGAATTGCAGTATGGCCAATATATTTCCCAGGAATCAAGTCTGTATTGTTGTAGCATGTTTGCTTAACTGTGATGTTGCCTGCTTTCTGCTTTGATTAAAAAATGGCATTTTCTTGCTCAAGCGATCAGATTGCTGCTTCCCTTTCTTTGCCTTCACTCCCCTGTGTAGTAAGGTTTATCTCAAATTTGCAGTGAGCCCCTTCTCAGCCTAGGCACAATGCACCACAGTGGCTGGAGAGCTAGCTGGCAGAAGTAGCAGAGTTACCTTTGCTAACAGTTGGATCTTCTGGCAGAGAAAATGACTACTTATAGCACTGGACTACCCTTCTGAGCCTTGCTTGGCTGGCAGTCTTGGCTGAATCTGGTGTGATGCACAGCTTCATGGATGAAATAAAGAATGTTGTTTTAGTGCAGGTACAAGAGGAGCCAGAACACCAGCATGTGCATTAAATTTGTGTATTAGGGACAGTAGCTTCATCTGAAATTTGTTTTGAAATGTGAGTGCATGCAAATGTGGATATATGCTGCTGTTACTGCATCTCTAAGATGGATTAACTCTGAAAACTGAAACAGCTTCTGTCGACAAAAATGCAAATGCTGTTGTCTCTGCTAATCATTAATTACTGTTCCTTAGGCAAACGAGATGGGAATTGTAAAGAACTCTGCAGCCCTGAGCAACTCAGAATCTCAGCCAAAATGGTTCTCTGATGCTAAATGAGTTTTCTGCAGTATAGCTTGGCCAAGTGCAAAAGCCAGAACTGCAGCCTTCTGTGTTTCCGTAGCACAAAAGCTGCATACGTTATTATTGATGAAAATACTTATTAATAATTCACAGGGTTAAACTTATGTACAGACAGGTGGCCAAAAGGACTTGTAAAAATACTACCCTCTTTGTCTCCTGAGCATATATTAAATCTTTTCTTTTTACAAAATACAGAAATAGATGGGCTTTACTTATTCAGATGATTCCTGATTTGCAATATGGTTGCAAAGACAAATGAGAAATGTTTCCCTATAAACTGAAATTTCCTAAATACAGGAAAATTTAAGGCTGTAGCAGGTTTTTTTGAACTTTAACAATATGAAGAAAAGTTAGACTTGGCTCTCAGTAAATTTCACAGAGGAAATGAGAATTTCCCTCTGTCCCCTGGCTAAAACACACCTTTCATGCAAGGATCTGGCTTCTTCCAAAAGCTTGTTGTGAAGCTCTTCAACTCCTATTCCTATTAAGAACTCCAGTTCTGGTTATTTCTTCTTCTTTTGCCCTTTTACTTTCTCCATCTATTTCTGTAGACAGGAGGCCTTGGACTAGCTAGCACCTTCCTGTTGGCTCCTAGTACAAGCAGTGGACAGTGGTGGCAGGGCAACAAGTTTGAGCTCCGCTTTGCTTCACTGCAGGCCAGCTCGTGAGCGTTCCCTGGTTCTCTTCTCTCTGCTTTTCCCTTTCTCTTGTTCTTCTCTGGATGTTAGTTCAATGACCAAACTAGGGAAGGCAATCAAAGAAACTTTTGCTTTTCAGAGGCTATCAAGGGAGGTTCACTTAAACTTTGCTGTTTAACTGTTCCACAGATATAGTTACCAAGTAAGGGAAAATACATGTATGTATATATATTTTTCAAGAAATATATCTGCATTCATCTGGTCTTGGTCACCATGGGCAGCCAGTCCTATTGTAGGGGAGCTGAGTCACTCATCTGAAAGAGAGAACAGGAAATGGTGAAACAAAGAGTCTTTAAGTTGACATTCTTGAGGAAGCATGGGCTGGAGAGAGGAACATAGTAATGTGTTGCTGCAGGGCTAGAACAGAGCATTTTAACAGTGGGAGTAAGGGAAGTGACTGCAGAGAAGAGGAGAAAATTCCATGGTGTGGAGGAGAAGCCGTACCCAGACAGGGTGCTGGATTTAATCCTGAATGAATTGCAAAGGATGTTCAGTGACTGAAAAAATGAGGTAGAGAAATATCTGTAGCTTTTTTCCTTATTTTGTCCTAATCTGTTTCTTTTGTTAGCTGCTGAAAAGTGCAATTAATTTCATATATTAATTATTTGAGTTTACATGCTTAATATAGGAAGAGGCAAGATTTAAACACCAACTTGAAACTCTAGCGAAGGGTCAACTTATACTAAATAATTCTCACAAGGGTCGGCCTGGTCCTAGAGTCTAAGCCAGCTGTGAGATACTGTTTCTAGGCGAGAGCAGCGCAGGAGAATGTGCCCAAGGAAATATGCATTAAGAGGCAGTGGATGATGGTGCTGTGGTCCATGAAAACCAGTGAAAGCTTACAGCTCATGCTTCTACCATGTTGGACATCACTGTGTGGTCTAGCAAGCATCTGGCAGGTAGAAATGTACTGTATGATAGCTTTGAAAGTGTTGTATGTCTAATTAGTGACCAAAAAAGCCTGTAGAAGTCCATGTTTCTAGTCTGTCCTAAAGCCAGTGTGAAAGTGGGATGCCTGTCACAAAATGGGTATGACTTTTGTCCCTGCTGAGTGTGACTACTGAAATACCTAGTTATGGATATATTTCATCAGACCTTTGCCAAAAAGGCAAGCATGCAATTCCAATGAGGAATCCTATTTTTCTTTCCTTTCTCCTGGTCTCACAGAAAGGATCTTGATGCCTTGCTATGGTTCCCAGCTGTTCAAGTGACCTGTAGCGGAGGGATTGTGAACACTCCATATGGATTAGATTCTGATAAAAATGACTTGTTTAGTCCTGGTCTATGTCAGTACATTAAGCTATATGTATAGAAGCCTTCAGCTTCTTAATGTGTAGAACACAAATCATTCCTTATACTTCAAAGCAACAGAAACTCGAGGTGGTTTATAACTTTTCTTTCAGAAAAGACCTTTAGTTGGTTCAAATTCTATGTCAGAGGTAAAAACTAACAGACTATCTTGGAAATTACAGTGTTCCCTTCATGCTGAGTTAAATTAAATGGATAGATTTGAATAATATTAAAGACTGGTAAATTACCACTTTTTTAAAATTTTTTTAATAGCTTATTTGAAAGAAAATTCTGGATTGTGTTTTGTTAAAATGTAACATGTTATATGTATAGCTCTAGACAACTTTAAAAAAAATCCCATAGGACTGCTGACAAAATGAAATATACTAACAGTGTCTTATAAAGCATGATGTTCTGGCAGAGCCATTTTGTAATGTAGTATGGAGGGAAGATTGGACAGGTACAATTTCCAGATGAAAAACTGACAATGTTTATCATTTTCCAGCTCTGTGTGGTCTCCTTGGCATTGTTCAGAACGCTCATTGGTTTGCATTGTGAAGATGTGATGTTACAGCTAGTTTTAAGGTAAAGCCCAAACTCCTTTTTCCACTCTTCATCCTAATTCTGGGACATACAGTCTCTGCTTATGGATGCAGAGCTGGATGAGAGTTCTCCAAGAGAGCAGAAATCCAAGCAACTACAGAGATAAGAATATTTACGATCCTGACAAAAGTCTACCAGACCTGAAGAAGTGTGATTTACATCCTGTGATCTTCAGGAGCAAGAGATTTTTTTTTTTGTGATTTATTTCTATAAAAGTGAGAGAAGAGAAGCTAAGAATATATTTATCACCTCAAAACTGCTTATTCCCTGCTTCTAAATGTATAATTCTTCTCTCCTGCATGTTTTCTCTAGTGTATTATACACTGTGATACAGAGTTATATACTCGTTTGCAGCCTCCACCTTCTTTCTTGTTGTTTTCCACCTCTTTGATTCGTCTCTCACTGAGAATACTGCAGGTTCCTGAACTGTTCTAGGTAGATTGTTATGTAATGTACTAAATGCATTGATTATTTTTGCTTTTAACTGATGGTTCTATGTGTTGCTTCAGAATACTCACTTATAATTTTGCTGTGTGTATTAGATGAGAATTGATTATTTATTTGGAAACAATGGTGTAACTAAATTGGGCTTTTAGCACCATAGTCACATGAATGTTTCAGATACTGTCTGTCCCTCCACCCACAGGCATTAAGGTGAAATTCCTTATAGCTCTGGGTGTTGTGCTTGGGAATGCTGTTAAGACCTCTGTGAACTCAAGTATGTTGCCACTCTAACAACAGTAGAGTGCTGTATTTAATCTTCTTTTTGTTTTTTTTTTAGGGAATCCTTTAGAATTTGTTTGCATTTCAAATGGCAAAGCATCAGTCTAGTTAACACTGAGACTCTTAATAAAGTGCTCTTAAAAAGTTGAACAAAAGTGCTCTGAAGAAGACTCTGCTTCCTCTATATCTTGTACTCCTCATAGCTTATTCCCTCCTCTGCCTGAGAGCTCAGTCTTGATCTAGTGCAGTAAAACACCTTGACGATCCTTCCCTCCTTTTTGCTGGCTGCTTGCCTGGTACATGTAAACTGGTGCTCTCTGGATTTCCCAGGAAAACAAATAATTTAAGGATTCTGAGAGAGAACTCATTCATAGTGGGACCAAACCACCCTGCTGGCCTTTGACATCTGCCCATCCCACACTTCCTCCATCCCTTCTTACAGGAAATTTGCTCTGACCTGCAAAGGATTGTTCACTTCCCTGTTCTGATGCAACTGATCTCCTATCTCTATGCATCTTGACCGTTCCTCATCAAACTGTAGCTTCACAATATAAAGAGTCAGGGTTTCATGCTCTTGAGAGGTTTAGAATATGGATCACTGTCAAGATTATTATTACTGTTTCCTTTAATTTGGAGAGGGCAGGAAGGTGGGAAGGGAATTTTATATGTTGTTGCTTCTCCTCACATGAAAGGATGATGAAGTAATGCTAGACACTGCTGTTTCAGGTATCTGATCCCATGTAACCACATGATGTTGAGCCAGCGGTGGGCTGTGAAAGAGAGAGACTGTTATTCTGTATCTGCTGCAAAACTGCTTGCCCTGACACCAGTCTGCTGCTCCACTGGGATCACCCTGACACTTGAAAGCCAAGGAAAAGATTATATTTTATGGACAAAAGCAGCACAAACTAAAGGTAATTGGTGCGCAAGGGAAGACCAGATCATGAACTGAGTTTGATTTGGTAGCAGCTCATGGGAGGAGGTGGGGAAGGATGGGAGGGGGAGGAAATGTTGTGGGCAACATTAAACTGGGCAAGCCTGGACTGGAAAGCTTATTTAGTTCCTTCCATGTGTCCAGGTCCATTGAAACCGTATTTTAACAGCTATCCAACTTGAATATGCATTCATGAAAGTAATGTACAGATACATGACTGCAACTCTTCTTGCTTCAGAGTGGTCGCTGCTGTTCTAAGGTTTTAATGCAGGCTGGTCTCTCAGAAATCTTGAGTTATAGCTCTGTCTTGGCAATAGGAACAAGTCATGTATATTTATGAGCAAATATCTTAATCTTTATGCTTTGATCTTCCTGCCTTATTGGATGGTTGGGACTAAAGATTCTACCTGCTGTGTCTTAGTGGCTGCCTTGCTAGAGAACTTTTGGGTTGTTTTATTATGTCATGGTACGAATAATCTTCTTTACTTTCAGATTCTGGTAGGCGCCTTTCTGAATCTACTTGCGTTGTGGAATACGGAAGAGCTGTGGACATCAGCTACTTGCAGTACTTGGGGGAAGCTCAAGAAGCCATCCTCCAGTGTCTGAAAGATTGTAAGGTTTGGTCTGCCTTGTATGATGGAGTAAATCCTGATCCAGATACCTTTATCCAAACGCTTGCTGAGGAGAACAGTACAGATGTGGAACACCCCATGTTTTGGCTCCAGCAAAGGACACCTAGCACGTGTAGCTCCTTTCAAGTAACTCCATTCGGTGAGAAGATGCAGCTGGAACTAGAATGGGATGATAGCTATGACACAGGGATTTCTCCTGGTTCTGATGTGAGCTCACCGCAACCGTATGATGATCTGGGAAGCACAGAGATGCAGCCACCTGCAGAGCCACCAAAACACATTCAAGAAATGAAAAAAAATGCCATCATGCTCATCAAAGGATCTTACATAGAGGAATCAGACTTCCAGGATGATGTTATGGTTTACAGGTTATGTGCCCAGAAGGATACTCAAGATGATGACAACTCCAAGGAGAAAACTTTAAACGTGGCCAGAGAACGTGAGGTCCAAAGCCAGACTGTAGTCAATGGGCCTCTTGCAAAGAGCCAGCTGGAAGTGGACTTGGATGAGCACAGTAAGAGAAATTCAAGCTTGACTCAAGGTGTAATGAAAGAACAAATAAACCAGAAAGTGATTGAGATTGATCCACAGCCAGACTTAGAGTTGAAGATTTCTCCTCAGGAGGCAGATCGTAACTTAAGTGTAAGACTGCTGAGCACAGATGGTGAGGATTTCATTGCACAGTATGACAAAATTATTAAGGAACTGGATCCAAGCAGTGCAAGCTTGGAGGAGCAGAAGTTGGATACTCCTGACCCTGTCTCTCCTGCAGAAGAGGAGGAGGACTTTGAGAATTTCTCAGCAGACACCCCTTCTGCGGAGAGCATGTCATCTCCCTTTGGACCAAAGGAAGATGTCTCTCCTAAGCACACTGCAAGGAGCCAGAGTGCTCCATTTACAGGTGGAATGTCCTGTTCGTTACATCCATAACAAATACAGAAAGGCATGGTGATTAAAGGTGGCCAAATGAGATCACACTGTGCAGCACACAGCACAAGCATAGAGCAAGGAACAGTCCTGGCACTAAAGAGGGTATAGTCCAAATAGCTGAGGCTGGCCGAAGGAGAGTGAGAGATCCAATGTGAAAGCAGAGCCAGAGCAGTCAGTGTGGTGACAGCAAATGGTGGCTGCTCAGGGGTTTTTTGGCTGCTTTTTTTTGTAATTGTTTAAAATCTTGAGCAGGGGTTATGTTGTTTGTTTGTGAGAGTTCCATCATTCTACAGAAAGCTTTTGCAGTTGAAAGGGGATTGGAATATACAGAGCCCAGGTAAATAATTTGTTTTTCTGGTGGCTTTCATCTCTGATGCTATAGATGGGATATCATGTTGCCATTTTTTTCCTCTCTGCTATTTCACATTTTAGCACGAGGTGGCAGCACTGGTGCCATGTCTGTACGTGCCTGTCTCCATGCTCTGCCCTGGCATCCTGTTCCTCCAATGTCAGGTCTGCCCTCGCTGTTGGTATGCTTTTCTGTCTTGTGCCAGGCAGCTTGGTCTCCGCAGACTGTCCAAGCCATTCAGGAATCACAGTGCTACCGGAGGTTAGAGTGGGCTTTTGATCTGTATTTGTACAGCTCCTTGCACTGCAGGTTCTTTAATTAGGTCTCCTAGATACTGCAGTAATGAAAATAATAAAAAATAGTAATGTATCTAGGTTTCCTCATCCAAAACAAAACCTCTGTAAGATGGCTTCTCGTTCATTTGAAAGGAGGGGGAAAACATTTGTGTGCATTGAAATGCAGCCCTTTCTGGTCAGCTGTGGCCAGCATGCCTGGCACTGTTTCTTAATTGAAAAATTCAGCCTGTTTTTCAATCAATTTGCTATTTTTGCTGTTGTGGCAATTTCTTTGTGCCAAAAGCTAATCACATTCAAACCTTTCTGTTTCCCATTATCTGCTGTCAAATGCAGCTCAAAAATGTTGTCCCTGTCTCTCATGCTTCATTTAGTCCCTCCTTCCATTTGTTCCTCTCCAAAAAACCCACACCAAAACCACCCCACAAAAAAACCCCACAACTGAGCAAAACAAAGAACAAACAAACAAACAAACAAAAACCCCCAAAAGCAACCAACACCAGCACGAAAAGCCTTGCTGTTTGCTCCCCATCCGCAACATGTTTTACTCTTAGGCTGTTTACCTTGCTTTAATGGAGATCTTAGTGATTGCAAGTAAGGAGGTGCTCATAACAATACCTCAGAAATGTTGAGATTACAGTGTCTTTCAAATATAATAATATATTTAATTTGGAATGCTATATTATGTTTGTAGATGTGTGTGATAAGGATTTTTGGTTGCTTTCGCTGTTTTGGGATGCTGTTGTGGGATGGGGCTTCCCTCTGCACAATCGAATAACCAGACAGAGGTTCCCACACACAGTAAGTGTCAGCATTGCAAAGGTGCTCTCTTCAGGCTTACGGATCTCTGAAGAAGATATGCTATTGGTGTCTATGTCCAATTTAAAAGCATCAAACGCTATCATCTGTATTTTCCCCTGAGCAAGAAAGAATGTGGTGTTCAGGAACAGGAATTTATATTCTCCCTGCCCCCAATCAGCACTTGACTCTATGGCCACATAGAGTTGCGTGTCAGGAAAGGAATAATTTTTTGACTTCTCATCTGTTTACCCTATTTCTTACAAGGCTTGCAATCTCTGCTTAGTTCCTCTGATTCTCATTCCAATAATTTCTTGGGGGAAAAAGTCACTCTACCACTGAGAAATTTTTTAATGTATCTTGGTAACCTCTCTTGCAGTGGCATACAGCACTTGTAACAAGTACTACCTTCAGCTTTAGCTACTCAGCTTTGAAGTCTGAGCTAGAGGAGAGAAACAGTGATATATCTCAACTCCTCCTGCAATCCCTCTCGATACAGTAGAGGTCCCACTGCACTGTGGTCCTCAGGAGCTCTGTGAAAATGTCTCCATGAACATGAGAGGGGAAGCAGTAGGTTGTGTTGGGACAGGAGAAACTGCATCTCAATAAAAGGTTTTGGGGCTGCTCCATTGGGTACCCAGGCAGGGGGGATTCCTGCAGGATATGATACCAGCCTTCACTCTGATGGCTGACATGGTGGCTGAAAGGTAGCAGCCACATAAAGCCTTGTCAACACTGGCCCTCCTACCTTTCCTCTTGTGAGTGGAGCTGTGCTGGCATTAGCCATGAGAGATGAGTCTTGAGGGAGTGCTTGCTTTGTACTCACGGTCACTATAAAACATGATAGACTTCAACCTTTAGTGATGCTCTGTTAGGTGAAGTGGCAAATTAGGCACTTATGATTTGATCCTTACTGTTGCACTGGCCCAGAATAGCTTTAGCCTCTGCCATAGTTTACAGCAGGCATATTAAACTGGGCTAAACTACGCCCAGGTAGCTCAAATGGCAGCCGTTTGCTAGCTGAGGGGAGCTGCAATGGGGTCAAATTATGGCCACCTTCTTGACTCTAGAAATGCTCGTGGCATGCATCTTGTCCCAGGGACTAGGGTAGGATATTTGAAGTTAGCAATGCTGTAGCTACGTCACCCAGGGATTCTTCTGCGTGGTTTCTCTAGCTTTTACGCAGCCAGAATAGTGTGCTGGGACTGGGTATGGGATGAGGGATGTTTCCAAGACTTTACTTGTGATTAGGTCACTCTTACAGACTGCCTCAAGCATCTCACTGCCTCTGTTGTCTAACGATATGTAGTATGTGGTTAAAGTCATGCTCAGCCTTGCAAAGGTTTCTTTAGCTTGAGCACTAAGGGTTTATGTACTTTCATGGTAAATGCTTCTGTATTTCAGTGGTTATCCTGCAGCATGAATACACAAACTAAAGCTATTATTTATTGGTGACATTTATATGATAAAGCCTACGTCTACCAATAATTTTGTTTATAAATCCATTTTAATGTCTTCCCTGCTTTGTGTGACTGTTTGCAGTACTGAAAATGCCTTTTCTTGTGATGTGAACTATCACAGGTCTTGGTTTTTATGTTTAGAGTAGCATTTTCATATTTTGTTTAGAACACTACAGGTTTTTTATAAGACAAGAAAGCTAGCTATAATTTACTTTGCCCAGTCCTTATGTAGAAATAAGGCACAACAAGAGTAAAAAGGGCAGATGCTGTTTGCATTGAAACTAGCGGTACCATTCCAATTAACTTCAAGGGGAATAGAACAGTAGACCATAACATACTAGGCTAAATCCTTATTGGCACATGTAAAGTAGAATAGTTATGCATGTTAAATATGCCATTAATGTAACTCATTGGCTAGCTAGCAAAAGTGCTTCTACTGACAAAAGCTTTTAACACCTCTGTTAACTCTCTTTTGTCTGTTCTGATACAGTTTGGTTTTTCTCCCTGCTGGCTTTAATTAGCATGTGGGAGGTCTAATTTGGCTGGTTATGATGATCAAAATTCCTTTTAAATGCCTGTTTCCTGGATCTTAGGATTTTTCTTCTGTGAAAACAAAAGCATTGGTTCCTTCTTCTTTTCTTCCAGGACCGTTCATCAGCGTAGTGTTGTCGAAGCTGGAGAACATGCTGGAGAATTCCTTGCATGTAAATTTGCTGCTTATTGGGATTATTACTCAGCTGGCAAGTTACCCACAGCCTCTTCTTCGCTCCTTTCTGCTCAACACCAACATGGTGTTTCAGCCTAGTGTGCGGTCACTTTATCAGGTATTTGACCACAAGCGTTAGTCATGCCTATTGGAACAGTATTTTTGGTGTCTCATTAAACCTTACGTTAGCTCTTTTCAGTTCCACCTGTTGCTTTCCCACCTGTCTGAGAGCCTCTCATCTCATTTCGATGTTTTAATTACATTTGTGCAAAGAACTGGAAATTCTGTATGACCGTAACGTTTGTCGTAACTCTTATTTTAATGCAGCTAGAGAAAGCGTGAGTATTCAGTCTGCAGCTGCACTGGGAGCAAGGGAGGAAGAAGTAATTGTTACTGTTGTTTTGGCAGGTGCTGGCATCTGTGAAAAATAAAATTGAACATTTTGCTTCCCTTGAAGAAGACTTCCCAGGTCTTCTCCTGGAGGCCCAACAGTACTTGCTTTTTCGTGTGGACTCGTCTGATGCCACGGAAGAATTGCTAACCAAAGGTAAATGTTAACCGCACTCAGAGGAGTGCTGGGTGGAATGACTCACCAGTTACCTCTCTCGTTTTCTACAGCATGATTAAAAGTAGATGTGGTACATTGTGAATAGTATTAACCAGATGTACCCTTCTGACTTTAAACTGATTTTTTGATAAATGTTAGGGAGGACAGAAGTCCAGAATGAATTGGTTTCTGCGACAATTGAATAAGGCTTCATATCATGGTTTGGGCTACTACTGAAGGAGATAGGTATTAGCCAGAAAACTTTGAATGTGCTTTCTTGAATGAAAAACAAAACCAAACAACAACAAAAAAAGGGGTGGCTGGGTGGGTGTAAAAGCCAGGACACTTCGAGAGCAGTGGGGAGTTAAACAGGTATCATCCCAACAAGCCAGGTTTCCAGGGGACTTCTGTAACATCTGCTGCTTCTCAAGCACAGTGCACGCTACACCTGTCTTGACAGTTACCAGTATTTACACTGCTGTGGGGGAAGCTAATAAAAATAAGGAAAATGAAGAATTTTATATTCTGACTGAGAACTTACAGACAGAGCCAGGCTTCTGGTAGAGTTGGGGCCGTGCCCTGGGGATGTGCTTGCTCTCAGCTTGCTGCTGAGCAGGCAATGTTGGGTGCAGGTTTCCCTTAAAAGCCAACTTCCCATATGATGGAAATGTGTCGAATTTGGTGACAGCAGTGACCGCAGCGATTGAGAGCTGACTCAGCAACAGGGTTCAATAGAGACTGTATTTACAGGTGTGTGCTTACTCATCGTTGCAAGTCATTAATAATCACCCACTCTGCCCATACCTCTGTGAAGGTGTTGATACGTTTCTTGGATTTCCAGAGGTGTGGAAAGTGGGACTTTTTATGTGCCATTTTAATTGTGTTCTCATTTTTTGAGGCTCTGAATAATAATTTACCTAGTTTCTATTCAACATGGTATGTGTTTCTAAGGTTTGCAGTACATCTAGTCTAGTCTGTAAAATTATGATCTTGCTAAGGCTGCTTCTTGAAGACTTGTCTGTGGAAGGTGCCCGCTGTAAAGGAACAGTGTATTCCAAATGTCAGCAGTGTTCTAGGCTCTACATTCTGGTGCCATAGATTAGAAAGCCTTACAATTAGATGGTATTGTAGCTAGCATGTGGGAGATGAGATTAGGAGGCAACACTTAGTGTCATTTTTTTCAGGTGCTGGCAATAAGAACTTTTATATAATGCATTCCCAATGGCATTTATTTATACGTCCTATTTTACGTCAGTTTTCTTCTGTGGGCTTCAGAATTTGCCAGGTTGACTCATGCTGGTCATTATTTAGGAATTTGAAACAAGGCTGCTTAGTCACCCTGTTGGTACATTTTCTTCTGTGTTGCGGCAACTTCTGTAAAGAAGGCACCTCTTGACAAATAGATGGAGCGTAAATAAATGTCTGGATAACTGCAGACTTGGTTCCCAGCAAGACTGGTGATGCAAGTAATCAAACCGTAATCCTAGGGGCAAGTTGGCTCACTATTCCATCAACCCACGGTAGTTCATGATATTGATTAAGAAGTTGCAAGGTAGGAACTGCTGCAATAATGGTAAATGAAAAAAAAAAAAAAAAAAGAGGAAACTCCTGTAGGATTTCTTTGCATTAGCTTGAATGCCACCTTTGAGCGTCATGCGAATCAGCTGTTATCTGACGGTTTTCCCCCCAAACGGAAGTGGTGAATAACCCCAAAGTTTTCTCTACAAGTGTGAGCATAAATGGCCTCCTACAGAATTCACATCAAAAAACAGAGGCCAGACTTAGTGGGGAACACAAATGTAAAACCAAAATATTCCGGAGCATTTCCTTTCTCTTGACAGTGATGGTCTCTGAAGGTGTTCGAGCAGAAATGGACGATTTGTTATTTTCTGCTTACAGTAGTAGGTGGTTTCCTTACACAGTAGCTTGGGTTCTGGTTAGATATGTAGAGCTGTCATGATGTAGATCCCATATGAAATGTTGCCCTTCTTTCCATGCGTTGGTAACAATATCTCCAGAGTACTCATTTTTCTCAGTTTCTCCGTTTGTATGATTCAGTTTGCATCCTGACCCTAGAAAGAAGTGGACAATCCTGGTCAAAGAAAAAAATCAAGTCTCTTGCCCCTAGATCAGCTTTCTGTGCTTTTTTCTTTTCTTTTTTTTTTTTTTTTTTTTTTTCTTTTCCCCCCAATAAGCAGTTCAATCTAAATCAAAATGTTTTTAGGGAAATGTATCAATTTCGATGCTTTTTGAAGAGAAGAGTTTAAAAAAAAGAAAAGCTTTGACAGTATACTAGCATTCTGGTTATGTTGGCTAAACTATTTAAAAAACTTAAAATATTAATTATGAAACATTTTGACGTTAGAAAATCTAAAAAAAAAAAAATCTTCAAGGGACGCTCACAACTTTATCTTTTCATTGTAATTCATAATTTAAGTTGTTTTTCCTCCCACAGTCAGAATTTTCCACAGAACTGAAATTCCTGTACTGTGTCTCTAGTAGATAAAAATTTGTAGAATAACAATATGAATGATTGATAAGTCTGGAGTTGGAAAGGTTTTCTGAGACTCAAGAAAAGTACAATTCTGTTAGATGATTAAGATGAAAATTTCTTTTGAGTATTTGGAAGTGTACAGTAATTCCACAGTGCCTTAGGAGAATTACAGGAAAGGAACAAAAGTGTGGAGCTGTTGCACAGAGGGATTGCTCTGCTGCGTCATGTGAGGCATTCATCTGCGGGTCCTCGCGTTAGCTACTTGGAGAGGTTTCAGAAAAAGGGTGGTGTAACCTCAGACTGAGTTGTTTTAACATAAACTGCATGCATGTTAAGGGAAACCTCTTCTTCATGCAGCAATGTAGCATTTGGCTTATCTGCAGTATGGGAGTTAATATGAGTCCTGTATATTTTTTTTTTTAATGATTTACTTATGCAGCTCATGAGAACATCCACTTGTAATTTAGACAGGATTTTATCTGCCTCTGCTTCTGGCCTCAGTGACATCTTGTGGCACTGAGTTCTGCAGGTTAATTTTTCTTTGTGAAGTATTTATTTCTATCAGTGTTAAATTTTGTCACCTTTTTAGTTTCACTAAATTAATTATCATCTAATTAAAGTGCAGTTCTGCTTCAGGTTAAAACAAGGAGCAATTGATTGAAACTTAAGTGCTGCTGTCACTGTAATTCCATGCATTCTGATGCTTGAGCCCTGATCCTCTGAACTCTGGCAGCAGACATCATATAGCAGAGCACACGGTGGTTTTCGCTTGCTCTTTTTTTAATGTTTAGTTGCTTTACAGGGAGTTAAAGGTAAGTGTAGTTAGTGGGGCCTACAGCTGTAGAAAAATCAAATTTTCAAACAGTTTTGCCCTTAATTTCTAACTTGCTTCAAACTCCCATGGCGATGTGATAGCTCAGCCTCAAACCCATTTACACGATAATTCATGGGGAGAAGAGAGAGAGAAGTAAAGTCCAAACAAGATTGTGATCTGGGGGAGGGCTAGAGCACAGTATCAGTTAAATTGAGACAACCATGCTGGGTCTAGATGGGTAGGTATTATCTGCTATTTTGTAAGGTAAATCCATACTACTCTTTCCCTTGACTTCTCTTCTACGCACATATTTCTCTCATCAGAGCTGGAACTGAATAATATATAACCTGGGGAAAGGTAGCTAGTAAAAAATGCAATAGAATCAGGCCATGTAGAACTTTAAAATGTTGGATTAGTGGAGTATCTCCTTGCATGGTCTGGGTACTGCAAACTACAGCTCTGAACGCAGCCCTTGTAAACTGGGTTTGGACACTGTACAAATACTGTGTGCACTTAATATACTGAGTCTTTTCTCTTTTTCTTTCCTCTCCTCTCCTGTCTTCCTGGCTTTAGGTAATGTCCAGCACAGGAGCAACGCAGGGAGAGGAAGGAACCTCTCTGAAGCTTACCCGGCTGTACTCCAGCCTCTCCTGGGACATAAAGGAAAGAAAGGCCTGGCTCATCCTGGCCTTCCTGCGCACGTGAGGAATGCTGTACTTGCAGCTGCCCTTTTCCCGGAGTTCCTGAAGGAGCTGGCAGCTCTTGCCCAGGAACATTCCATTTTATGTTACAAAATACTGGGGGATTTTGATGATTATTATTAGTGGGGTTTTTTAGGTGTGTTTTAAAAAAGTTTTTGGAGTTGAAACAGATTTTTATTGCAAAGCTGCTTACAAAAGAAGGTTGTACTTCAACATTTCCTGAAAATACTTGATTTGGAGGGGGAAGAAGGAGACAAAATGTTATTCCATGTTACCTTATATTAGGCCTTATAATTTCCCTCTGTGCTACATAACTTATTTGAGAGATTTCTGATACTGCTCTTACTGCAGCTTTCTCCTTCATCTCCTCCTCTTTGCACAGCCACCCTTCTTTAGTGTCACTGATTCCTGTTGAATTTCTCTTGTAGGTTGGCTGAGAGAGGCAAACGTTTTAGTTTGGATAGCTTGTTAGAAGACAGTTTGTTTGGAAAAACGTTGCCCCATGGGGACAGTTCAGGGTATAAAAGTATACGCAAAATCTGCACAAAACCCCTTTATGTGAAGGGTTGTGCTTGCTCGTGTCTTTGTCCTCTTCCCCCCCCTTCCCTTCCTTTTCCCTGAAACAGGGTTCTTACCAATCCACATCTAAAGCCCTCTTTTTAACTAGCGGCTCAGGTTGTTTGAATTCAAGTGATCTTATGTGTATTAAACCCATGACTAGCCGAAAGCAGGTGCTGGACCCTACACATACCATATTGCCTTATGTTGCAGACAGATCTGCAGCTATCAGCTGTTGGTCTTTGAAGTCAAATTAACTGTGTAAGTGGATGTGGATTGCAGACTGCCTGGAATTTTCCTTGCAGTTTCTCAGCATTCTTTGATAACTACTGCATTGCTACCTAAACTCTCAAGCATGCCTTATTTAGTAAGATTTGCACAAAGTACAAACCAAAATGTTTCTATGCAAGCTGTAATTAGCATGTAGTTTGTTTTTATGCTCATTTTAATAAGCTAAAGAAAGGTATTCAATATCTTTCAGTAGTATTACAAGGATGGCAGGCTATTTTTGTCTTTTTTTTTTTTTTTTTTTTAAATGAAAAAGTTTGGGTTGCTCCTGAAAGCTGGTCTGTTTTATTGTTAATTTTTTTGGTTAAGGGAAAGTTAAATACTGTTTGTTTACTTTTAATTTAGGTGTTGACTTTTCTTAATATTGCACTTTTGGGATGGTGAGGGGAGGATGAGACTACTCACCAGCTGTAGAAAAGGAAGGAGTAACAGGGAAAGCTGTCTGCTGGTGACTAACTGCTTGAGAAAATTCTCTTCTGTGAGTAATGGGCTTCATTAGAAGAACCCAAACATGATGAATTGGTGCATCACCACTGCATTTTGTCTTATCTTAGTAGCATAATTGTGCATCCAGTGTGCTTTAGTTGGCTACATAGAGGGGCTTAGTTCAAGAAAGCCTTAAACCCCTTTGTCCAGGAAAAAAACTAACAGTGACTCCAGGAAATCCGAAGAAACAGAAATCAGAAATAACATTTGCATACATTAGTTCTTCTGCTCATTGTAATTCTGTAATGTGGGATGCTCCAGTTAATCACATCCTGATTTTGAAACACGCTTTCTCTGAGATTGCAAGGGAGAACAACACTTTAAAAACAAAAAACAAAGACACTCCAGAAGAGTCTAATTAATTACAGGTCAAATGCCTGTAGAATTCGCAGTGCAATTTAAGCTCCTAAATCCTTTAGATGCTTAAAAAAAATTGTACCTTTAATCTACAAGCTGTGAGAAGCATTCATTGTGTCAGACTGCTGTGGGGTATTCCAAGGAAAAAAAAAAAAAATCCCAAAGTGTACCTCTAACAAAATCACCTCAAGAACTTCTCTGGGTCCGCCTTCACTTGTTTGCTGTACAGTCTTCACTTCCACGATGGCTGGGGGTCGTGTCGCTTCCTAGCTGACTCTCTGGTTGCTTTCACTTCTAACTTGCTTCGTTTTTTAGGCACCATTGCATCGCCATCCTGTAAATCACCTACTGACCTCCATGTGGCCTTGTTTCACCTCACAAGCTTCCTTGGAAGCTGAAGCCAAGGCTGTGGGTTTTTTCTTAAATTGTAGTTATCCAAGTTTAAGAGAGCTCTTTCTTTTTCTTTTTTCCCCTGAGGAGTTGTTGTAAATGGGCAATGAGCAAATTAAGATTTTTTTTTTTTTTTTTTTTAATATTTCTCCTAGGACACGGTGGGTTCTTTCCCCACTCCCCTGTTCCCGCTCCCACTATTACCAGTAGTGCTGTCTTTCATGCTGTACTCACAGGCCTGGCCTGAAGGGGTTCAGTAGTGCTGTGTGTGAACTGTGTTTGTTTTAGCATTGTGGATGCAGGGTCAGTGCTCGCTCTGCTCCTCACCTCTTCTGGTAGGAACTTTTTATGTGAGCAAAAGAAAAAGTACCAAATGAGTGTGATCAGCTAACTTTTAGTGGTTCAGAAACAAGTGCTAAACTGCAGAAGCCATCCAATGCTTTTTCTGAAGGACTTTTTAGAAAGGAATGAAAAAGAATTTTTTTTTTTTTTTTTTTTTTTAAATAAAGAATTCTGCAGACCAGTGCTCAAGGCAGTAAGGTTAGTATGTGAACACTTGCTTCCCTTGTTTTTACTCTAAAATAAGAATATTTATTTGTTGGGTAGAAGGGATTTTGAGATTGTTAATTTTAACTGGTGTTTTCAACAAATGTACAAAGTCACGGCAGTTTCATCTCAGCAGATCCATTAAGCTACATGGGGATTTTAAAATGGGGACTGCTCAAATTATCATCTGTAAATTTGAGGAAGGGGAGGATTTACCTCATAAGCTCTACTAGAGCTTATGTTCTACATCCAGTAGGATAAATTCAGCCTTTGAAATCTGGAGTCGTGTGGAAGACGTTTTGCTGAAAGGTCACAACTCTGTGTGCGCATGCAGTGTCCCCTTGTGAACAGGAAATCTGTCTGTCAGCTCCCCAAAAGGAAGAGGTGGACGAATGCAGTGACTCTGGCTCCAGACTGTAAAAAGGGCGATCATACGTGTAACTTTATATCACTTGGTGCCTGAGCGGGATCAGACTTGCAGCTAAATCTTAGTTGTGATAGTAGCAGAATGTCCAGTACCCAGCAAAAAAAATATTGGCAGGAATTACATCTTCCTGTATTCAAAATGCAGAACCTGTAATTTAGCTTGAAAATGATGATCTTTTGAGATTAATCACCTTGTGTGCGTAAGTTCTTCAGCCAAATGCTTGTTTAATAAGCTTCTTCCCTCCAGTTAGATAATGTGTTATCCCGTCTCTCACCAATGATAGATCTTTTTCCAAAAAGCCCCATATGCCTATGGTCCAAGCTGTGGTTCAGCCGGTAGGCCCCCAGAGGACACAGCGTTATGCTGCTCTTTCCAAGAGTAAGGAAGTGCTCTGTGGTCTGGATTTCCCCACCCTCACACGTGTGTGTGTGTGTGTGTGACTAGAGCAGTCCCTCTTCAGCGCATTTTCTCAGCATCAGTCACAAATGAAGTGTCTTGGGGTTGGCAGATCTATTCCAAAACCTGCAGGTGGTGGCTCAGTGATACCAAAGTTAATTCCAGTCTCCTGCTAGATGTTTCAAACTGTGAATGCCACACTTCCAATGATGTAGGCTTTGAGTGGTTTTTTTAAGCTGTTCTGCTGTAGCAAGGAATCATTCTGGCAATTTCGACCTGCTGGTTTTTTTGCAACTTAGCTATAAAGTGAACACTTTATCTTGAAACAGTTGTAGTCATTTTCTTTTATCTTTGACCATTTTTGGATGCCCTGTGGGTTAGTCTCAGGACAAACACACGGTTTGTATTCATTGTGCTAACGCACGCGGCAACTTTCATTCAAAACAGCATCACCCTTTGCATGTGCTGATCTTTGGACATGTACAGTCGGTTGCAATTCATGTGCTGTGTTGTTAGCCCTACTTACTGCCTTTTTATTATTGTATTCTAGGCACTTTTCTTAAATTTGATCTTTTCCATGTGTGCTCTGAAAAAAAATACGGGATTTCAAATGAGAGCAAGTTGTTGGTGCTGCAGTTTTGGGTGTGAAAGATTCACTGCCTTTTTTGTCCTGGTAACTTCTGACCTTGGTTTGGAAGAACAGAAATGAGAGCTTCTGTTCTCAGCTGTATTCCATGGAGATGAGAAAGTTCCCAGTAGCGGGCATGGGCTGTCCTTCCCACCAGCACACCCAGATACATCCTTCAGAGTATCCAGTTCATAAATTACTTATTTCCTCTTTCATTGGGGTTTGTCACTTTGTAAAACATCTGATGAATTCAGGGGCCTTGTGTTGCCCAACCCACTTAGTGCACTTGCCTTTCAGATACAATTTGATCTTTTTAGTAAGATCGGTAAATTTCTTAGAATGGGAGAAAACACGGTGTGATTGGGCTGGAGCTTGGACTTCGGCAGGGGGGCTGTGCTTTAGAACAGGAACAGGACTGCATGGACAGTAAGCCTGAACAGCATTTCTGCCACCAGCACCATTCTAATTGCTCTTTGGCCTGGGCACAATGCCGAAGTGGTCTATTCACTCCTTCAGAGAAAAACCTTTGCAAACAAACTTACTGCATCCTGCAGAGTCCAAGGGTTTAAGTTCAAGAGGTTAAGTTCTATTTACCCAGAGAAGTATACCATCTAGCACAGCGCATACGCATTCACTACCCTTTTGTGCACTCTGCTTATGCCTCACAGAAGGTTTCATGCTTCAGGAAGGTTTTTTAGCTCCTCTAAGAAGCTCTAAAATCGCAGGGTTCAGAAGAAAAGGTTGGGAGTGGTGTGATTTGGTGCAGTTAAATTATGTCATTGTATCATTTGAATTTGTAGCCACAGCTCCTGTTTGAGGGCAGCTTGATTTAATAAGCAATTTACTGTGCTGTATTTACTGAAATAGCTATGTCATGCCTGCAGTTTTTATGACGGCTCTTATTACATTTGTAACATTTAAACTGCATCTGCGGTTATGAGTAGAATACTGGGATTTTCCTCTTTCTTTTCTTTTAACTTTGATAGCTGTGGCACAGTACAGTAATGTTGCTGCTGTGTCTAGATCTGATTTAGATAATTACAGTATGTTCTTCCTTGCACCTTTTGAGCATTATCAGCAGAAACAGAGGGTACGTGACACTCACGCTGCTTACGTTAATGAGCAAACGAAAGGTAAAACACCGCAGATTAGCAGGGGGCACTTGCCTCTGTGTGAAATGCAGTAAGAATTTACATTTGTGTTGCTCTGACTTACCGGGGACCAGAAAGAAAAAACTCATCACTAACTTGAAAAGCGAATACCTATGGTAACTGTCCGAGTGGGTAGCGCTGCTATGTAATGTTTTGGGCCAGAACTGTGTGAAGGAGGGTAAAAATTGCTCCTTGTTAAGGTGGTGTCCGACTTGCATAAATAGGTATTCAGATAATACGACAGTGGTGCCAGCTGTCAGACCGCAGCTGGCCGCAGAATGCAATGCTATCTCAGTGACTTTGCTGGTGGTGAAAGCCCCACTCTGACTAAATGTACTTTATTTTTTAGGGGCCCACAGCTTTTCTAAGCACGTCGTGGCCCAGCATCAATGTACTTCATTTGTTGTATGCTCAGTTGGAAGCCTCTTATTTATGAATAGGAGCATTACTTGGATTCTCAAATATGTAGGTACTTAGAGTGGCACTTTGTTGCTGACTGTGCAAATCTTTTTGTTCATTGATTATAATGGTTCTTATGTGGCAGCTGGATTAAATTAAGACTGAAGTCTCTGGGCTAAAAGCCTTGATGGAACTTTTGTGCAAAGGCTGCGTTTCTCAACCAAATAACTTTCTCTTGGGCTTCGGCAGACTGCCCGCATACAATTACATATTGTGGACTAAATACCTGCAAACTTACATTTCTGATGAAGCCAATTCCACAGCAGCTGCATTTTATCGCAGTCTACTTTAAAAATAACTAGCTTGGATATAGACCAAAAAACGTGGATGAGTCAAATCCAAGACAACTAAACTGTGTCCAGCTCAGTGCTGCTGTGTCAGTTTGGCCAGAGCTCAGACGAAATGCCTTCTCGTCCTCAAAGGAGAGGGAGCGGCTCTGGGTCTCGGTATCCTTTGCTGCAGCTTGAGCCAAGGACTCATGTCTCTCGAGGTGTCTCTCGGTGTCCAAGCGCAGCTTGGTGTTGGCAACTCTGACCGGTGTCTGTCATAAAACTCCAGCGCCGTAACATCGGTTTCTGAGCTTCAGTGTGAAAAAGCTGTTAGGATTAGCTCATGGTAGGGCAACCTCTGCAGCTCTAAGTACTGAACCCAGCTCTTAGGCCTTTCTCCAAAGGCGGTGATGACAAGGCAATGGATGTGGCATGAAATAATTGGCTGCCTGTGTAGGTGCTGGGGTAATGTGGGGTCTGGCACAGCTGTCACCAGTCTTTTTTTGGGGGAAAAGCCAGCAGGTGAGATGGAGTCATTTGCAGGGTTGTGAGTTGGACCTCACACACACAGATAAAGGGGCGGGAGCAAAGGTCAAAGGTCAAGGTCCCTCTCCATCTATACGTACAACTGGTCAGCAAATGCTGCAGACAGTTGTGAAATGCCTGGACGCCCTATGGGAGGTCTTGAGGGTCTGGGACTAGGACAGTCCTAAAGGGAAGAAGACTTGATCAGTACTCATTAGGACCACGCACAGCTGCATTACTCACTAAACTCTACCTTCTTTTGCATCTTTGTTGCCTCATGGCAACACCTGAGCATTTCTGTAGGTTTGTTTTATTGCAGTTAAAATTCAGGCTGTACGGCCTGATGTGGGGTGTGTGTCGGGGCACAGTCAGAAGAGAAGGAGCATTCCTGGTGGTTTTGTGTTCCTGCTGCAGTGATCCATAATTACTGATCTGGCTTGGTCTAGGGGCTCTTCTAAGACGGAGTTTAAATTTGCCATCACGATGGGCAGAAAAAGGTGCAGCAAATCACAGGTCATGACAACTTAGGATTTTGTATTTTACTGCCTTCCTTACACTGTTTAGTGATAGAATTATCTCTCTGTATGTGTATATATATATTACCTGAAAGTTTGCAGCTTCTGAGGGGACAGGGACAACTTGCCCTCGAGCCAACCCAGGGCAGGTGAGCTTGTAAGATAAATCTTGACCTCCTGTCTGCTGTAACTTGGTTTTATACAGCCATTATGTGAAGCAGAATCCCATGAACTTCGGAGTATTTGTAAACAGCATTCCAAGGAAGATGCAGGCAACAGGGGCAAAAGGACCACCAGCACGCCTTTCCGTCTTCTCTTGCGCAGTTTGAGAAGAGAGCGTTGAGTGAAAACCCAATTTGTTTTTCTTTATGTGAAAAAAACAAACACTCTACATGTTGAGCATATACACAAGGCCATAAATTGCTGAGAAGGTGCCGCCGAGGTCAGTGGTTGTGAAAGTGTGTAGGTAGAGGGGTGCTCAGAACAGAAATAAGAACATTACAGTACACTGACACCATGCCGCAGAAGTGGAGTGGAAAGGGGCCGCAGTGAAATCACAGCGTGAATACTCTAGCTGTAAATTTTTTAGTTAAGGTTCCTATCATATGCTTCTATTTTTAACACAGTTAAAATTAAACTCTGCAGCCAAGGCTGAGCGCTAGAAATTCTTTCTTCACTACTTCAGCATTGCCAGCATCTTTTTTGACAACTTTCTTCTCCTCCTCTGCAACCTCAGATATGGGATACTTCAGCTATGCAGGATAGTAAGTATCATCTCTCCACCATCAGGAGTGACCTCCTAAAGGACTTCCAGCAACGAGTAGATGAGATTGTTGTGACAGTGTCTGGTGTCAGTTTTTAATTTGCGAGCGTTTTCCTTGGCCCTCTGTTAGTGGATGGTTACTGCTGAAAATCTGCACGAAACTGTCCTTAATTCACCTCGCCTAATGCTGCTCCACAGATGGCATCTGCAATCAGTGGATCAGGGAGCACTGTTGTAGCTAAATAAGACTTGCAAGTTGGGGTCAAAGCCTCAATCTTAATTCTCGAGTTCCTAGCCCTGGTACAGCCGCATTCAAAACAGCCTCCTGGTCTGCAAAATGTTCTGACATCGAACACTTCATAGTCAGGCTCTGCCTTTTATCTTGCGGACCCACCTGTCCTACGGGGCTTTTATTTGTCTTTACAATAGCAGATATTAAATTCCTCGAGGCTGCTGCTTCCACCTCTTAATGTGCTCCATCGACTACTGCTATGCAAATAGAAACCAAAGCTGTTTTGCGCAGTACAGAGTTCGCTTGTGGCGTATTTAGAATTTGCCTTTAGCCCCATTTAGGACACGGAGGAAGGTGGTGGTTGTATTTAGGCTGCTGTATCAGGCCCCTGGCAGGCAAAAAAGGATCTGGTGTTTTGGTTGTATTGGTTCGATCAAAACAGTGTAAGGTGACTGATGAGCCCTGTAATGCAGGCTGCCATAGCGGGAGCAGTATTAGCTGGCCCTGCTGAGCCTCCTCATCTCTCAGTCCTAGCAGTGCCAGCTGCCACTGCGTCCAAGGTCGTAGCTGGTATCTCCACAAGTGTTAAGAAGATCCATTGTCTTGATCTCATTTGACTCAAACTGCTTTTTTCTATCAATCAGAAAGAAATTTACATTTTGTGTGCATCTGCAAAAGATTTCTTTAAAAATTTTAGAAGTGACTGTTTCATAATATAGTGCAGAATTGATAGACTATAGCTGCTCTTTCCCTTCCCTGGAAGGGGAAAATATTACAATTATCCCTTTTCAATCTTTCTTGTTATCCATTATGTCTGGCAGGTGGAGGTGAAAATAGATTGAGATTTACAGTAAATCCATTTAAAGATCTAATGCTGCACTCATATAGAACTTGGCTTATGATTTTTAACAGATTTTGTACCATATTAGCAAAGTGTAATTACGTAGGAAGAGAGTGGCTAAGAAGAAGTAGCCATTAAAAAGACATTTACCAGCAGTAGCCATGCTACAGTAGTGGAGATCCTTCCCTCTTCTACATACAGCTTAATTATTACTCTTCCAAATACATTGTTGGTTTGCTTTCTCTTTCTTTAAGAGGCACCTACTACAGCAGAGGGGAAACTCAGCACAGCAGCATCAAGCTGTGCAACAAAAAGCATTAACCTTGGAGGACCACCTTTTGGAAACAGTTGTGTTTTTCTAAACTGAGGGAGTACCTTTAAATTAAGATTCAAGATTTCATGCAGAAGCCCTTGTGCCTTTTTGTTTCTTGCTGCCATGGCAAGAGTTGAACAGAATTCCAAGATTTAAAGTTTGCTGTATAATCAAAACCTTTATTGACTGAACACTTACCTGAAAACTCACACCACATGTATTGGGTTCATGTGGCAAGGTTTTGGTAGCGGGAGGGCTACAGGGGTAGTTTCTGTGAGAAGCTGCTAGAAGCTTCCCCCATGTCCAACAGAGCCAATGCCAGCCGGCTCCAAGACAGACCCACCGCTGGCCAAGGCCAAGCCCATCAGCGATGGTGGTGGCACCTCTGTAATAACATATTCAAGAAGGGGGAACAAAAAAAACCTGTGCAGTTGCAGCTGGAGAGAGGAGTGAGAATATGTGAGAGGAACAGCCCTGCAGACACCAAGTCAGTGAAGAAGGAGGGGGAGGAGGTGCTCCAGGTGCTGGAGCAGAGATTCCCCTGCAGCCTATGGTGAAGACAGTGGTGAGGTGGGCTGTGCCCCTGCAGCCCCTGGAGGTCCATGGTGGAGCAGATATCCACCCGCAGCCCGTGGAGGACCCCATGCCAGAGCAGGTGGATGCCCGAAGGAGGCTGTGACCCCATGGGAAGCCTGTGCTGGAGCAGGCTCCTGGCAGGACCTGTGGACCTGTGGAGAGAGGAGCCCAGGCTGGAGCAGGTTTGCTGGCAGGACTTGTGGCCCTGTGGGGGACCCACGCTGGAGCAGGGGAAGAGTGTGAGGGGTCCTCCCCCTGAGGAGGAAGGAGCAGCAGAAACAATGTGAGATGAACTGACCACAACCCCCGTTCCCTGTCCCCCTGTGCCGCTTGGGGGGAGGAGGTAGAGAATAATTGGGAGTGAAGTTAAACCCGGGAAGAAGGGAGGGGTGGGTGGAAGGTGTTTTAAGACTTGGTTTTATTCCTCATTACCCTACTCTGATTTGATTGTTAATAAATGATGCTAATTTCCCCACATTGAGCTTGTTTTGCCTGTCATGGTAACTGCTGAGTGATCTCTCCCTGTCCTTATTTAGACCCAAGAGCCTTTCATTATATTTTCTCTCCCCTGTCCAGTTGAGGAGGGGGAGTGATAGAGTGGCTTTGATGGGCACCTGGCGTCCAGCCAGGGTCAACCCACCACACCACTGTAAGTAAAAACAGTACTTTTTGCTCATGATGTGGAAAGTGATAGTAAAAGCCTTTGCGTGAAGGTCAGGTTACGTGAAAATCCAGGGGGGGGAATTGGTTTGGGGTTTTGCTTTTTTTCAGGGAGTTTTTGGAGGTCTGGGTGTTTTTGGTTTTTTGAAGGGTCACAGTTTTTGACTGCAACCATGTTACTGCTTTTTGTTAGCTGTGTGACTTTTGAATTGTAAAGTTATTTTTATGTGAATAATGGGTATACATTTTATTCATTAAATGTATTTGAAAACCCCAGGGTCTTTTTTCCTTCTAATTGAGAGTTCACACTTGAACCGTGAGCCAGTTTGTACAGAAATGTCCTCCTTGAGACATACATGAGCATTACTACTCATGAGAATGAACTGCAATCAACCTAGTTTGAACTAGTGTTGCAAGCACCACATTTGCAAAAGGTGACAAAAGTCCCAGGGCCCTACCTGCTGCACTCCTGTGACAACATCTGCCCTGCAGGCAGATCCTAAAGAACAATTCCAAAGTATCTCTGAGGTCTGAGATAAATGTGATCTTTAAAATGTACAGCTTAGCAGCCTCCAGAAGGGATTTAAGAACTTCAAACCCCTGGTACTGAATGGGATTTCTTTCCCTAATAAATGTAAACATGATAGGCTGCCTCTAGTTGCCTTTCCTGTTAGTGGTTTGATCAGCTAAAGTGGGTTGGGACTGGGAAGTTAGGGTACTTAAAGCTAGGAGCTGAAAAAATGAAAGGTATAAAAAAACCCAGCATAAAACACTCCTTAGGATTAAATAGCAGAGCAGACCCTGGAACCCAGCTGAATCCTGCTCAGTTTTGGTAAGGCAACTGTGGGTTCAGTTCCTTCCACAAAGTGGTGCAGGTCCAGGTGACAGCAGAAAGCCACATGCCAGAGAAGTTTGCAGCCCTGGGCTTGGAGCATTTCTAACACAGGGTCAAGTTCTCGTCAGCAGAGAAAAAAAGCAAACTGGAGCGAACAGTCCCTGAGCTACTGCCTAAGAGAAAGGCACTACTTGTTCCTCTGTAGGTTGTGCAGGGCCAGCAGAAGCGTGTCTGCTATGCTGAACCTCACAGGCCAAAATGGGACATGAACCTCGGGAAGGGCTCAGGTATGCGTCCGTTGGGCACTCTTCAGGACTGAAAGCATGGTGAGTAGGCAAAGCAGCTGTTTGGGTACGTAACAAGGAGAAGGCAAGCAAACAATTCGACACTAATTCTTAGATGTAGGCAGTTATATCTGTTTGTGGCACTAGCCTCAGGCACATACTCAAGCAGCTAGTGACTTCATCTTTTCCCCATCCCTCAGAAAGCAGGAAGAATGATAGCAGTGGACCTTTTTTTCCCTTCTGCTAGGCATAGAGGCACACGTGGTCATCTTAATTACTGCTAGGTGTTTTAATCATCGTTACTAGTGTGCTCACACTAATTTACAATGAGTTATTAGTGTGCACCACCAGATTTTGCATTCAAGATCTGTGAATTTCCCTTCTCACCCAAAGGCAGCTAGAAAAGCTGAGTTTACACTTCCTTTATTACAAAACTAACCAATACAGCTTCAGCTCTCTGCATACTCACAGACACCTCTGGGAACTTGTTTCCCGTGGCTGTGTGGAAATCACAGTTCCGAACGCCACACCAAAGTGAGGGAGATGCCAATGACTCTATCATCTCCTGCTATTCTTTTGCTCATCTGCCTTTGGCTGAAGCATCCAGGGGAGGCTAGGATGTAATGCCCCTTGAAGTGTAACCAACAGTCCTGAGGGATACACAAGGAGGCACCAAAGTTCATTTGCAGTGAACCAGACAGAACGAAGCACATGTCTTCTGTAGACACTTGGGTGGTTTTCCTCTTGTGGCTACTCTGACAGCTTCTTCTCTAATAATTGCTTCACCAGAACAGGATTGGATCGTCCTTGTGTTTCTCTTTGTACCAAGCCAATTAACTTATTTAGAACTTTTTGATTTCCTGCTTTTATCGCCATAACCTTTAAAGAAAAAAAAAAATCAGACACCACTGTTACAGTAAACGTGGACATTTTCACTCATTCACAGCCAAGGTACGAATATTTTGTCCTTTGGACGGTATTGTGGTAGAATACTGTATTTTGGGCTAAGATGTTATTTACAAAAACTGCCTTCAGCTTTGCAATAAGCTCCTGCTCTGCTCCCATGAGACAACAGCAAGTCCCTACAGCAGCAGGGCCTTACAACTAATAGAAAGATCTCCTCTTCTTATTGAAAAAGTCAGAAAACACTTCTGGATTTTAACAATGTCTGCAACTTGAACAGCAACTTCCTGGAAAAGAGCCAGAAAAATAAGACTTGACTTCTTTTTGCTAATAGGATCTACCTTTTTACTCAATATACTGTTCAGTTATAACAAGTAATTTGCATCGAATCACAATCTATTTGATAATATTCATGAAGTCCTTCAAGTGCAGACATAGGTGTTCTTATAACAGCATGTTATTTCCTTTAAGCAAGGAATCCTTTGCAACATAGCAATTAATTAACTGATCAGAAATACGACCTCCTATCAGACATCTCGTGTTTGATGCACAATCACCCGCAAAACAGCAAGGGCCATATTTAAAAGCTAAGTAAAGGCACTGAAAAAAGCATTGGAAATTTCACTTCCACGCATTTCTAAAGGAGATTCTACTGCTGGCAGACAAGCTTCTGGCCTGTGTGGCAGGGAAGGCATTCTCTACATTGTCAGTTACTGGGCAAAACACGATAGCTTCAATTAAACAGAATGTCATATTTACAGATATTAAGGGAAGGATTGCGAACATATGAACCACCCACTGTGCCAATACCAAGCACAAATGCAAATATTGCCACTCATTACGGTATCCGAATTATTGGCAGTCTAAAACCTTCTCTGTAATGTCACAATAGGGAAAGGACTCATTACTCCTGATCTGCTAGAAATTACCTATTTGAGGCAGAATACAGTACAATCCAGATGATAGATACTGCATTTTCATAAAGTGCTCAGCGTTGGCTTCAGCAACTGTTTGCAAGTTAGTTCATTTTAAAGCAAGTTACTACCAAAAAGCAAGGCATACGTTTTTTCCCCCCTGTCAAGTACCCAGCTAACTCTATTTTGTAAGGTAAGCTCTCACAGCAGTTTAAAGCAATGATTTACAGGCCTTCAAGGCAGCTTTTGCCTTGGTGAAAGATCACCCGGAAAAAGTAGGGAAGTGAGGCCATTATACTGCCTTTGGCTTGACTAAAACAGTGGAAAACAGAGAGGAATTACATTCTCAGAGAAAGCATTATTGTTGAAATGGGAGTGCAGTTATGGACTTCTGGCTTTGGCACTTCCCAATCAGTTCTAATGTTCTTTCTATCCACACTTGTGCTTCCGTACCAGTCTGAAAATACAGCAGCACTTTTATCAGGCTCTGCAAATGAGTCACTCTGATGGAGGTCACGCTGACCTACTGCAAGCTCATTTTCTTTATCAAAAGCTCTTGCAGAGCTGTTAGCATCCCCCAATGAGATCTGGGGTGGGTAGTACTGTTCTCAAAAGATGTTAATGTTTTTTTTCCAAATGGCAAATATATCTAGACAATGTTTATATTAGAAGCTAGCTATTCACTTCTGCTTTTACATTTTTGCTCCAGAGAACATAGCACTTGTTTTCATTTTGCTTTTTACAAAGCAGATTTTAGACTCTGTCAGGATCCCTTCCCACTCCTCCCCTTCATGATAAACAAGGGGTTTCTTCCCTTTTTCCTGGCTCGGACCTTGTCAGACCAATGAGCCATGCAGGCTGCTGCGTGTCCTTCCAAGGAGATGGGGAAGAGCCAAAACCCCGTCTTTCCTACTGCAGCATTTGCGCTGCTGCCACAGCCCAGCAGCAGAAGAGCAGAGCAGACAGCAGCTCTGGAGCCACCGATGCTGCTGCCACGGGGGTCCGGCTCCTCCCCATCCCACAGACATTGCCAGGCAGGAGAGCCAGCTAGACTCATCTCTTTGGCAGCAGAGGGAGACAGGGACATGGCGAATAGACGGATACAAGTAAAATTTTTGCCTTGCCAGCCTCTGATACAGTCTCTAATTCCATAACTAATATATGCCTTGCTGGAGGTAACTTCAATCTCCAGCTTCAGAACAGTTTAACAGTGTTGCCCTAATATCACAACAGATGACATAAAACTCAGAGTTATGTGGCCGGGTGGCCAGGTCAGGTTAATGACACTATAGCTGAAGAGGGAAAGAGCCCCACAGTTTTGCTTTCCTGCATTAAATTTTTATGGTCTCTCAGAATGACTTAGTGCATTAGCCAGACTGGTAATTTCTTCTGCTGATCATTTTGTGTATGCTTCAATTTTCAAAAAAACACTTAGTAAAATAAGAAAGGAGAAGAAAAGCCTGATAATATCTGGGTAGCAGCTTTAATGCTCCTATACTGGCTCTAGAGCACAAATGCCAATCAAAAGGAGAGGAAAAAAAAAAGGCCATTTTAACCCCCTTTTTAGTGCCACAGACTGCCATAGTGCACAAGCTTCCCAGCACCATCATAATCACCTCATTTTCTTGTCCATCAATCACCGCCTGGCAGATCTGTTCAAGCTCTTTTTGATCCTGTAACAGTTCAAGTTTCTTTTCTTTAACAATTTCAAGAGGAGTCTTTCCTTCTCCCTTCCACAATTCTGCAAGCACCTAAAAATCACAATAAGTAGTGAAGGTCAGTGTCTTGATGTATCAATGTTGTTTACATGCAGTATTTCAGTTACTGATCCAAGAAGCCAGATTTTAGTTAAAGCAAGAGCAGATTGACTAAACATGAACAAACCCAAGATTTAATCCTGTGCCTCGCTGAAAGAGCTCTTGTACCCTACCTCCTTTTCTGCATCCTTAAATAAGACAAAGCATTTTCACTCGCTGCATGAGTGCAGGTTAATGGTTTGCAATCGGTGCTCTGCAGCCTACGCAGTACCAGAAGCTGCCCGCTACTACCAGTGCTGGTACCTGTTCAAAGAAATTTGCCGAGCGCAGCCCCCCCATCTACCTCACTGCACTGAGCCGCGGCTCCCTCGCTGGGAAAGGGGGGCACCACCGCAGAAGACTGTCACTGACTCCAAGGCTGTTCCTCAGGCAGTACTCGTGCTCGTCTCACATTATTCACAAGAACTGCCTGAGAGCAGTAAGAGAATGCATTTCCATGAGAAATGTCTCTGCCCAGGAACTGACGATTAGCTGACTATTGTACCAAGCACAATCCCAGGTAACTCATCCCATTAGCAGTCCTCATCAGCAAGCTGTAACGAGGATACGTATGACAAAGCAGAAGAAAAATGGTGCCGAGCAGAATGAATGCGGCAGCTCCAGCCCACCTATGCATCACCTCCAAGTACTGGAATGCTGGGTGAACCCAGGCCTCTGGAATAATCACTTGATAATGCTAGTGTGTTTTCCTACGCTGCGGCTGGGCTATCACCCTGGCATAAACTTGAGAGAAGAGGACATTTATAAAAAACCAATTTCCTTGGGCAGTCATTTTCTGTATTCCCTTTGCTCTTATTTCAGAGCTGTGGGAGGAGAGAAAGAAAACCCTTATTAAGACAGCTGCTTGTGCTCCATCCTGAGCTGAAGATATAATTGTATGTTTGGGCCACTGCTGTGTACCAATATGGAAATGGATGTCACGTCAAAATTTCAGGATTAAATACTCACTGTAGGATGAAGAAAAGGCTGGGATGGGGATACGAGAAGGGGCATTCAAACTGCATGTTAAATAATTAGCAGGAGAGCAAGACAACTTAGGAAAAATGAAGCATGTGGGATGGTATCTTAACTACCCCAGCAATTTTCTTCAGCGTGAAGAATTTTCTGGTACAAAAGACCTTCAGTTAAACAATTTTGTAGCCACAACAGGTATTTAAGAACCATGCATTGACACAATTCCTGCAAGAGGAGATTTGTTTGCCAGCGGTATCCCAAAGCTTTTTATGGGATCTTATCACTCCACTGGAGACCTTGAGAGAGGGTAATGACACGCAGCTGTATTGTGGCAGTTACATCTTTTTTTTTCCCTGTAAGAGGGTTAAAGGCAGAGCACAATATTAAAGTTACTGATAAGCAGCCAGAGTTACAACCGCTATAAGTAAAGCTTTCAACTGTTTATATCTAAATAGATCAGTGCAGTATATGATGTCTTCTACAAGATCTTCCTTCTAGTGCAGTACTTAAAAATCATCATGCCAGTGCTACTTGGAATACCCCTAGAAAGAAATACATCCAACAGAGATTCAACCCATCTGCAGCCGTTTGCCTTTTTTTTGTTGCACTCCATTGCTACCCCAGGCAGCCCCCTCCCTCTCCTTTCCCGAGGGACCAGGCAGGAAGCTTTATGTCCTCGAGGCCCCCTGAGGCACTGGGATGGTACACCACCCCTCAGAAGGAGCCCTGCCCTCTTTGGACAGCACAGCCCATAGCAAAACAGTCTGGAGAGTCTGAAGCGCTGGGCAAATCAGGGGCTGGACAATGAATAAGCCATACCCCTCTCCTGGAAAAAGGCAGATGTGATCTTTAGGACTGGTATGTATTCAAGCAGGATGCCATGGGCTGCAGGAGGGGAAAATCTGCAACAAACAAAATCTACGCAGCCAACCATGGCAGAGTTACCCAGGAGCAACTCATACATCAGGCTGACTTAGATCAGGGGCAGGACAGCCTGACAGTCAGAGATCCAGCTCCGATTCCCTGCTATTCCTATGCCAAATGTCTCCTGGCACTGAGAAAAGCTTGCCCATTAGAAACCTTGAAGGCACCAGATTTTCCCTGTGACATCTGCATCATGTGTACTTTTCAATTTGGTAACAAGCATCTCCACTTAGCTAGTAGAGCAACAAAGTTATCAAGGCCCTTGCTTGTTTACAGGTACGTAGGAAAGCAGAAAGAGATGTGGCCAAGACCTGTCAAAGATGCACTTTTAAAAATGTGTTTCTCCACTTGGCAAGGAGTACGAATCTAAAGAAAGCAGTTTAAAAAATGATTTCAACTCATTTACACAAACTGCCTGCACCAGAACAGGAGGATCAAATTATGAAGTCTCCAGAGCCAAAACGAGAATCTCAGGCCTCATTTCCATTACTGAAATCTCAGTAGTTTCTACTATTGATTCTTGCCTGAGCGTGATTAGATTTTAATGATGTTCTCCTGTCTCTACCTACACAGACATAGCAGCAAACCATTGGTCAAGATGAATTAATCAGGACTTACACGTCTGGCTGCCACGGGCATCATATCAAACATTTTGCAACTGGTGAATGTGCCAGCTGACTGCTGTGCCTGAGAACGCTCCAACTGAAAACCCTATCTGCAGTGATTTGCTGCCAAGGGTGGGAGGGAAGCAGCAGGCAGTACCACTCGAGTCAGTCCTGTGGGCATCTCTCCTTTCCAGTGATGGAAGCCTTGATGTCTGGCAGTTGTCCCTCAGCCTCTGACAAAAGTGAGGGGCAGGCTGGGTCCAGTCCTCCAGATTGTATAGCCGTAATTGTCAAAGCAGATGGTTCTGTTTAGGTTTGTGTACTGCACTCATTTCCCTGTTATCTACTTTAAAGCAGGGGTGCCAAGTGGGTCTGTTATTCCTGTGTGGGTGACCTATTCAACTGCAGAAGCAAAGAAGACCTGGGTTCTGCTCTGCTCCATACCCAGCTACAGATCCCTGATGAATGCGTGACAAGGGTGTCCACGCAGAGTTGCTCCAGCATGGCTCTTGGCAGCAGGGGCAAGTTTCTGCTTCCCTGGCCCAGGATCCAGCCTCCTCCCACAAGGCCATAACTCAAAGGTAGGCCCCTTATGCCAGAGATGTACTCACTGCCAGCCCTGCAAATGAGGACCAAGGCCCCATCTTGGGCACACTCCCCATCAGACTGGTTTCAGCCCTGGGTGAGCAGCACCAGCACCTCCCACTGTGGGCTTCAAAATGGTGCCTCTGGGGCGGGCCACAGCATGTGTCTGTACAGGTCCCCTGATCCAGGACACGCTCACCCCACAGCGCTGCACACCAGCAGAGCTGGAAGCTGCTCCCCTTTGCACAGGCATGCTAGTCTGAAACTGCTTTAGAGACCTCTGGAGTAGGATGCTATGTTTGATGGCAAGTTGGGTGCGAGCTCTGTAATTACCTAAGTGGTAATTATGTAAGCACAGTGTGCCCTTTCCTTGGCATATGCATCCTACCATACAATGTTCTGTGTCTATAATCAGTGCCCACAGCTTTCATCTGCCTATGTTTTAGTCCTTTATACAGCAGAGAGCGAACGCAAAACCTCTTAAAAAATTTAAACTGTTAACAGCTTCCTGCAGCGAGCATGTATGTGTATGCATGTCTGCGTGCTCACCCCATCAAACCTTTCCATCCTTTCTCGTTGGATCCGTCTGTACCACTGCAGTTCATTCTCCCCCACCCCAAGTGCTGCAATTCATCTGCTGTTGTGTATATATAGCCCTTTCTGCCCTCGGGCCATCCAGTATCTCTGCCTACCGCTGAGAATTGTTATAAGCATTTGTTATTCTTGCGACACCCAGGCAACCAAAATACTTTTCTAAATGTGGCAAGGTTTCTGCGGTTTGATAGCATCACTCAGTGATGGCAAACAGTACTGTTATTTCTCTGTGTCCAATTTCAGAACACTGAGGACAACATGCACATTACAAGGAGTTGGTAATTAAACAAGAAAAGCATCTCTGAAACTCTTGACATTTCATAACCTGTCAGAAGTGCTGGCACACAAATATATCACAAGGCAAGAAACTCCCACAGAAGAGCATTAGTACCCTCTCTCTACCTCCACAACGAAGCCGAGAGTTAAGACTGGAGTTCTGAAGCCTCCCTTTCAAACACCGACACCGAACTGATGGGTGTGCCATAACCCCACAGGCACAGAACCGCTCTGCATGCCAATGCTTTTCCTATTAATACTTTATCTCCTTTTTGAAGCTTTTACTTTTTTGATCCAAAATTTCCAAATGCACATGCCTGAAGTCAGGCACTTAAATCCTTATTTATGATGCCTGTCATATGCAGCTGGCTATTCACAGAAGCAGACCAACAACAAGACCAACTTAATTAAGAACCACAAGCATCTCAAAAAAAGAAAACAACAAATCAGGAAGTTTAAGTGTCTCCAGGTAGGGTAAAGAGCCACATTTGCAACAGTTACACTGGGTTTATAACCATGCAAAAAAAAAAAGTGAACTGACTTCAATACTATTCCGAAGTTGTACTTGGATTAAATCAATATGTGCTAGAAAGATGGAAACCCGCCCTGTGTATTTCAGTGTTAAAAGCCTGAAAGCAGAAAAGGCAAGTCAAGTATCTTCACTGCAAATTAAATATCTTCATTAACAGTTTCACTGATGAACACCCGAGAAGAAGCAGTCATCTAATGTACTTGTCTAGAGGATAATAATTACTCTGAAAAGACAATGCATTCCACATAAATGAGCCAGCAACAATTTAAGGTGAATGACAGATTATTCCCTATCACAGAAAAACTTCCAAGTTTTGTCTATAGACACAGCAGTCACTGTACCCATCATAAGCAGTTCACAATTTTAGATACAGATCATCAAGAGCTAATTTTTCAGACTGTCCTAAGCAAGATGATATTTAAGAAGAGGGGAAAACTAGCTTTACCACCAGTACTTGCTTGAGAGGTCCATGATTGCTCAAAGAAGCAAGGATAGAAGAAAGGCCAGACCCCTCCACTTTTGACTCAGGGGTACACCAAAACAGAACTCTCTTTGTGACTACACTCAGGTGAATTACATCCTTTTTCCACACGCTAATGCTTGGGAACGTAGACCTTACTGTTCCTTAGTACCTAGTAAATACTCTCAGCTTAACTGCGAGTCATGGATTAACTCCCACTGACCTTTCACTCAGGTCTGACTTGAACTGTGAAATTGGGATCTAGTGTCCAGTCTGTTCAGAAGTGGGATTTATTTATTTGACTTCAGTTCACATTGCTTAAATCTACTATTCGGCTTGTGCCCCCTTCTAACACTGAATATGAAGATGTATCTGTAAGATTATATACACACGAGGCATTTTCATCTATTATATGTATATAGTAGATACAAAATTTATCCTTCATCAACACTCCAAGTAATTTCCTTTTAAAGCAACTGATGTACTGGTACACGCTGATTGATTATAAAATTGCTACATGAATGAAGTAAGCAGCCACAGCTTCAAAGTACAGTAAAATCAAAAAGGTACTTACCTGCTTTGCAGCTGTAGCAGAAATTTCTTTTTTTTCTAGAAGGTTCAGAAGGTCAGCCAGGAGAAAAGAACTGACTGGGCTAGGGCAAAAGGGGGCAGAAGTTACCTCAGAGAATAAGGTGAAGTAATATATCCAGGCTACTGTTGCTTTGCTAAAGATCACACAGTTTAGCATGACGAGCTAGTATTTTTCCTCATGATACACTATATTCAGCTTTGGTATTGATTGCCTGATTATGCCTTACCATTGTCATATTCCAAAGAAGGAAGACTCTGATTACTACTCTTAACTACATGGTCCTCTTCTCTGTAAGGTATTTGGTTAACTTCATTCAGCATGACAGCGTCAAGGCCTACGTAGTACTGCCTAGCGTAACAAACTTCACAGATAATAACTAAAGCAGAAGCGAGCAACAGAGTGACACGATATTATTCGTGGTACATGAGAAAAGGATCACTTTTGTTTCACCACTGTAGTAATCAAGAAGCCTGACCTTTCCTTTACTGTAAGGGAATGTTGTTTCAAATAACTGAGCAGGTCATTCAGAATCCATCCGATCACTTTCTTTGGCTTCATCTGTGTCTGCTTTACCACATTTTCAAAGAATTCTGTTAATCCGTCTTCATTCTGTTTAAGAAAAGTTAAATGCATCAAAAAGATACCAGAGTGCGAACATGTTTAATTTTACAATTACATTTGGAGTATAAATACTCAATCCTAAACTAAACTTGGTTTTGTGAATTCATTGTAAAGTCACAAGACTTTGGAGTAATTTTATTAACATAACAGCAAACAAACTATGTTACGTCTAGAATAGGTACATGTAGCTTATCTGCCAGCCTGTCTGTTTCAATGGAACTTCCAATAAAGGACTGATCTTTTTTTCTTAACTCCTCCCTAAAATTAGCATTTGGGGAGAAGCCTTCTCATCTCCTCATGTGTTTTAAATATGTATAATGCTAGAAGATATAATGCTGCCACCTAACAGGCTGTTGTGCTACCTTTTACCAAGAAGAGATTTTTCTTGAAACTGTCTCCAGATATTTCACTCTTGATTTTGCAATCACTTCTGTTTATTTTGGATTGAAGGAATAAGTTTAGCTTGCATTCACTCTTCAATAATAGGGAAAGGTCACACTGTAAGAAGTGAGATTTTATTTTTCTAGCTTTTTCAGGGAAGCTATGTAAGCTTTGCCACAGCACCCTAAATGCTCAGAAGGTATGACAGTAAGGGATTCAATTTATAGCCCAAGTGAGATCTGAGATTGTTTTTAGAAGAACAGATACTGCACAGTCTGTTAAATGCTGTGCTGTTTGTCATCAAGGCATTGATGGATCTTTAACTGTAGCACAGAACTCATTAGGTCTACTGAAGGCTGAAGAGATATTAAGTGGCAGCTCCTACCTTTTCAAGGAAGAATCCAAATCCAGCATGTCACTGGACTTCTGCAGTGTGTGCCATAAATGCACAGGAGGACAAGCCAGCTCTCAGAAGTTGTGAGAGGTAACAGTTTAGAGACAGCCAAGGAGCTATTCTAAGTATACTATCATCACAGCAAAAACATTTTCCAAGCACATACTGACTGCAGCCAGATCTCTCTGAACAGTTCTGAGCAAAAAGAGTGCAGGTACACACTAAACCAAAGCCTGACTTTTCCCCTGAAACACGTCCCGTCAAAACAGTCTCACTTGCCATTGTTTTTAAAGGCAATTTATCACCATAGCAATACTGAATTTTAGACTTTCCTCCTCAAAACTTTCACAACACAAACTTCCAACAGCTCTAGATACCACATTTTTCATTGGCTTTTGAGAAGACTGCAGACTACTGCCCTCTGTTCTGTGAAACAGAACAAAATGTACTTAGAGTAATGGTTGATGTGCTGTAAAACTGGTGTGACAAAAATCAGACCCGTTCCCTTTACCTCGAGACCATGAGCAAAGAAACCAAGTTCTCAGCCTAGGAAAGCCACTGTGGTCTTTTGTGAACCAAGGTAAATCTTGTAACTCCCCCTATTTATCTATGTAATACACAGAGATATAATTCCCTTCTTTTCCAGTGTTCTTACAAATTTAACTAGCCGTTACTTTGTAATCAAATGACACAAAATCTAAGGCTAAATAGGCTAGAGGAACAAATTTCGCTTAAAAAATCAGTAAAGGAATGATGTATTACCGAAGTACAGTAAACTTGATTAAAAACTGCGTGTGTGTTAAGTGGAATTACTAAAATGATGCGTTACTAAATACTGTACTCTTTCTAATTCACCTCAGGATTCATTAGCACAAACAAACACTGATTATTTAAACAGCGGGTTCCCTTCCACAAAAACACCTGTCCAATTTAGATAGGAAAAAGTGAGCACGTATAAATGCTGGTTTCTTTACACATGCTGCAGAAGGTTTTATAAACACTCCAGGCAGAGTAGGTCTAGCTACAACATTATGCACACGAAAACAATGTCTGCGGATGCCACATGTCTGAATGCAGGCTACACAACCACGTCCAACACTTTCATCATGTATAGGCTGGAGAGTGTATCTCTAGCAGTGGGCACATTCAGATTTCTGGATACCAACAGCTCTGACCCTGCTGCCACACCTTTGAAAATCAAGGGCAAACATACCCAGCCTTCACATTTTAATCAGATGATTTCCAGGCAGCAAGAGAAGAAAAGCCCTGGGATACTCAGACAGACAGACTTATGTATGCTACCAGGTACTGAATCCCATACTCACTACTTGTGCACATAAAACCAGATATATTCCCCAAAATTCCTTTGCATTTCATTTCAGGTTTTTTAAAGTGACTGTCATTTTCTGTAGCCAAAGAGTAGGAAAACCCAGCAACGCTAGACTGAAATGAATATGGCAGAATGTCAAAACATCAAAATGACTGACAGAAATGAAACATTTTCCTTATTTTCTTGCCATATTAGAAAATGCAGGCATAACTTGATTAGCTTCAATTTCTAGATACTGTACTACTTGAAGTTGACTTTAATTTGTTCTGCATTTTGGTCAACTTTCTTCATGCCAAATTCACTTCAACTACCAACACACACACCCACACACCCCCCTGTCCCTTGTGATAGGTCTGAGCTGAAAACCACTGCATGCTCTAACGTGCTGGTTTACAGGAACACTAACTGACTGTTCTCACTTAATTCTGAATAACATATTTTAATCTTCCTAGAAGGAAAACCAGAAACCTGGAATTGCAGCACCATGTTTGTGATCCAGGCCCACTCGGTGCTTCCATTACACACCAAATGTGCTGTAACTTATTCATTAGAGTCTCACTGGCATGAAATCTGACATACCAATATTTCAACCAGATGCAAATTTCTTTCTCAAACATGGTTTAAAATGATCATTTAATAGTACTGAGATGTCAAAAAAACTAGTGGTGGAGTGATTCCAGATGCTTTTTAAACAAGTTTAAAACAATACATTATTTTACAAAATACCATGGGTACAATCTTTAGGGACATTGGGTCTGTAATGCAAACTTATGCTTTTAAAGACCAATGTTTCCCAAAGAACTGAAGAAGAAAACAACATCAATGTTAACATATAAAATGTCATTTTCTGCTTTCTTATTCCCATTTTCACCATCACAGTTCCCACAACAACCAACTGTGAGGTAACAACTGCTGCAAAAATGTGCAAGGTTGTCAGGGATAAAAACCAGAAAATCTAGCCTATTAAAACAGACAAGCAGAGTCAAAGTTCAAACTTTTTCCTACAGCTTCTTATAAAATGATTTAAGTTCTAAAAATAAGCATAAAGTCACCTGCACACCAACATGTATGAGGACAGCATGTCAAACAAAATGGTCAAAACCAACTTCTACAGCATCCCACTTTTGACTGTTCCAAGGGTTCACCAATGTAGTTGTTCCACCAAAGCAATAAGCCAAAGCCCAAGTGGAACTGCCACTTTTATCTGAGTAAGCAGGGGAACACTAAATGTACAGGAAGACTTGGAATTCAGATGAGAAAGGAAGTGATCAGACTGGTTTTTTCCAGTGCTGTACTGTGACAACTGATCTACTTTTTGGTTGGACCTTCCCGGACTTCAGCATGCTTTTGGAAAACAAAACATGACATTAATGTCTATGCCAATACATCTTATTTTTTTGACTCAATAGGAAGTAAGACAAAAATATTATAACACCATAACTGGCAAAGTTGTCAGAGATCCTTCTTGACTGAAGTATTTGCCAGCCTACCAGTTTACACCGCAAAGTAGAAATTGCATGCAGAAATTGAGTACCCAAATACCATGGAGACTACATGGCTCAAAGAATTGTACCTTCACGAATAAGAAGGGTTCTGCAGGAAGAAAATCAGACACTTCATTTATTTTTGCAATTTATACACAACTGCCAAAAATGTAGCAGTCTACACTTACGAAATTTCAGATATAAAGGTATTAACAGGGAACACTCTCCTTCCTTTTCAGCACATCTTGTAATTAGGCAAAGCAGAAGTCTCAGATTCTCAGTACTGCAGTATGTACAAGGTAGCTATTGTATATGAGAATAAAGCTCATGAAGTAAGCTTGGAAACTAACTTGCATGCTGAAGTATGGTATTGTTTTATTATAACTTTGGCGTATAATGTTTTCTCTAACAAGTTGGCGCAGAACAGAGATTTTGCATTTTAGAGGCATCCTGCCATTTATTTAATGAGCACTCCTGGGTGCTCTAACCTGAAAGAATGCTCATTAGATTTGTGCATCTGGCCCTATCAGCAATCTTCTGCAACTTCTGATGTAAGCTTAACACAGCAATGGACATACCGTTTTCAGATGAATTAAGGTTAACTAGTCTCCCAGTGAACAGCCAAGCAACTTTTATGGAGAGTATACATGCTGACATTCTAATGCACAATAAAAGAAGACCTGCAATGAAGAACGCATTCACTTCATGCATTCAAATGGACGCATTATCTTATTACAAGCTGAATCCCAAATTTCAGCTTGGAGCACATTAATTGTCTTATACGTTACAAAAAGGAAAAAAAGTGAAAAGGGAAAAAGCAAAGGCAATAGTGCATTTCAGAGAACAGGTGGAAAGAAAGGGCAGCTGATGAGGCAAATATATAGTGTTAGTTGATAGAGACGACAGAAACCACATAGCAGAAGCCATCAATACTAGCAAAATTGAAACGTGCAACAAGTGGAGTTGATGCCAAGTAAGCAGAGTGGGTGTACTGGGTCTGGCTGGGATGGAGTTTATTTTCTTAAGAGCAGCCTGTAGGGTGCTGTGTTTTGGATTTGCGAATAGAGCGGTGCTGACAACACATCGGTGTTTTGGCTACTGCTGAGCAGTACTTGCAGAGCACCAAGGCTTTCTCTTTTTCCCACTCTGCCCCCCACAGTGAGTAGGCTGAGGGTAGGCACAAAGTTGGGCGGGGGGACAACCTGGACAGCTTAACCCAAATTGACCAAAGGGATATTTCACGCCATATAACACCATGCTCAACAAGAAACACTGAGGGACGGGGATCTTTGGGGAGGTAGTCATTGGTGAGAAACTAGCTGCGCATCAGTCTGCTTGTGGAAGGTGGTGAGTGATTGCATTTGCATCACTTTTGGTTTTTTCCCTTCCTCTTTCCTTAACATATTTAAGTGTTTTTACCTCAAACCACGAGTTTTCTCGCTTTTGCTCTTCCTACGCTCTCCCCTGTCCCCCCCTGGTGGGGAGAATGTGCGAGCAGCTGTGACGCTTAGTAGGTGGCAGGGGTCAACCCACCACAGAGGGGGAGAAGGATAAAAAAAGCGAGAAAAAAAGAGTTCAGGACCTACCTGCCCTTCTGAGCTCTGTTTATTTTAATATGTGAGAAATATGTTGATGTGAAAAAATGCATGCATGGACAGGAATACTGGCTGCGAAATCACATTTTCCAGCTTATACAATGAAATAGAAAGGTAAGATACTACTGACACCTCTTGCTGCTATCACTGCAGCCTCATGACTTTGATGAGACTTATGACTCACCTGCCCAACAAACAGTAAAAGATCTGCAACTCACTAAAATGGCATACCACCACAAGAGCATTTTTTCCTAACAGCTTTCTTCAGAAGAAAGAACCATTTTTTTTCCTGTAGAACCAGCTTCTGTACAAGTGTATTAAATTACCAACACAGAAAGGAAGGATATTAGGTAGTTAAGTTAGGTGCACTGCTCTCCCTCCATTTATAGTCAAAGGAAAGGAACTCCTCCAGAGGACAATTTAAAGTACTTATGGTTCCACTCTGAATCTTCCTCTAAAGTCCTCTTCCTTCTGTCTCCACTAATCACAGAGGTAACCAAAGCAGGACACTGTCCTAGCTTAACTGGCTATGTGAAATGTCTAATCTTGGGTAGGTATACTAACCCCCACACAGAGTCATCATTGGCAAATGGAGATGATGCAGCTTGTATTTAAGTAGCTCAAAGTCCTTTAAAATAATTTTGGAAGTTATGAGATTTTGCTGTCACTTCCCTATTTATATCCATACTTGCCACATCCTTTTCTTTCTCATCCCCTCTTCTGAACCCATCCCTGCTAAATTGCATTGTGATGTCAATGTTGATGTTGTACAGCCGTTTTGTGTGTTTACCTAAGAATAAGTCTGGTTTTTTTCAAAACAATGCAGAAGCCAGATCAACTGGGGCACATGAACCTGAAAGATTTAAACTTTGGGTTTTGCTTCTGCAGACAGTAAAACACATCTATTAATTTGTTAAATACTGACAATGTACCCAGTCTCGTACCAGACCCAAAGACAAGAAGAACAGGCACTTGCAGACAAGGATTTGTCAACAGGAAGTTGTACATTTGTTGCAGTCAGTCACGGGTGCATCCATGTGTAGACAGACAAGATCAATATTAAATAACAGTTATGTGACTGCACCTTGCATGAGAAATGCTTCTTCTAGGCACACTGTGTATGGTTTCTTTTTCCCACCGTTCTGTGTATATGACTCCAAGGTACAAAGTATGCATTGGACATATTTCCAACCAAAAAACATCCATGAGAACTGACAACTGGTTAATATGACATTTGTAAATCTTTCCAAAAACTGTGCAACTTCGAAGTTTCTAGGCTTATTTTAGCACTTGATCAATAGACCTACCAATAAGGTGAAGCTGTGTTCAGGAAGAATCCCATACCATTCAACAAGCTTTTCTCTCTTCACACTGGGGAGGTCAGGAAGTCTCTCATGAATCCAATCAATATTTACCACTTGCTGATGGTTCAGATTAGCTGGCAAAGATTTAGCATCGTACAAAATCAATGGAGGAAGGTTTGGCTCTGGCATGAACCTAGTGAAAATGATTATTTTCAGTCAGAAGCTAAACAACAAGAAATAAAATTTGTATCACAAGTTTATGCTACCTGGAAGATGTATTACTATTTCAACCACACAAAATATTAAAAATTCATGACTTGGTATATCACTGTTAACAAGAGATCAGCCCCCAAACTGCTGTAAAGCCCCTATTTTCTTTCTTTGAGTATTTGCCACTGATTGACAAAGAGTCGATGATAGAAAAGGGGTAATTAAAACACTTCTGCACCCAAAATAATAATAAAAAATAACAACAATAATAATAGATATGGAAACAACCCATTCCTTTTGGCATCAAGCATGAATCATGGATCTGGACAAAATGGGAGTAGACTGGCAGGGAAAAACACAGATTGACAGCCAACTGCCAGGAGTGATCTGGGCAGGTTGCAACCTTTTCCAGACTAACTTCAAAAATCTTGATGAAATCTCATGCTGTGCTAAAAGCAAAGTTACTGTGCTCAGCAGGGTGCCACCACAGAACAAAAGGCTCCCTTAAAGAGAAGGCCAATTCAAACCACTCGAATAACTGCGATTGAAGCATGTAAGATCACTCGTACATGATCAAATGAGGGGTTCAAAAATATCAGAATAAAGGACACTGGGCACCCTCTAAATTTACTATAATAATTTCTATTTCAAACCTGCCTAAACATAGATTTTAAGTTTAACGTACAACGTGTAGCAGTAAGTTACAAATAATCTGAAACACACCGTTTAATACTGATGATAATCTTAGTACGAGTAATAATCTTTCTGGGCTTTATTTGAAATATCTTAAGACTCACCAGATTTGCCTAGGTTTTCATGAACTTTCTTTTCCATTTGTTCAAATCAGTTTTGTTAAATAAGCCTCGTGCCAGCCCCTACCATAATAAGAAATTCATAAAACGATCGCTGCCTTTTCTGCTCCATTTCTACAAACAATAATTTAAAAAGCAGGTTTAAATGTAAAGTTTGGGGGATGTTTTCAAAATCTTTGCTCTGCCCTAGTAAGATCAGTGGTAGAATAGATGTAGATTTAAGCATGGAGAGGCAGGGCCTGCTATCTGAAAATCATTCCCCTCAGTATTTACTTAAAGCAGGAGCAATGCTTAACTCAGAATATTCTTACGTTTTATGTGAGGCATTCTTAAGAATACACTTGTACTGGCCACAAAGTAAACCTTCAACTTACCCTCTTTTAGCTAAGGTAATCCAGCTTAGTTTTTGGGAAAGGTCTATGGGTTTTAGCAGAGATGAGACACAGTTCTAGGTCTGAACTACTCAGACTAGCACTGATTTTGATAGGTCTCTTCCCCTTCCAGTGGAAGGTAAACTTCCAATACATACTCACTATACTGACAACTTTACATGCTCATTACACCGACTTCTCTTAAGAAATGAAATAAATTCTCAGTACTTGAAATGTTAACTTTATTAAAGAAAAAAATACCGATAATCCTGTTTTCCTTCTTTGTCTCTCATTGGTACAGTGCACCTAAAATGAAAACAAAACAAGTAAGACATGGTAAGAGGTACACCACAGGATTAGTTTTATGGCAAAAACACAGAACAAAAACTTCCCTTCATGAAGATCAGGAGAGCTTCTTAAAGCCACTTCAAAGAATGTGTGTATGTAACAGGGCAGTCATTTTCATGGAGACACTGCTTGATGTAGCACACAATCTGTTGTGAAAAAGCCTCAACTTTAAGAATAAATTACTACCTGTGAGGAGACTATGCCTGTGAACATTAGCTTTAGAAGACAGAAGTTGAGCCATACTATGTTACCTCTCCTGATCATGTCACTAGGTATCCATGACACTCTAAAGCTGCTATTCCTGATGTTCCTCCAAAATAAAAACTCACCCAAGCTTGGAATCAAAGGCTCTTGTTTCATTCAGAATTGTTCCTCCTTTTTCAAGTTCTTCAATTTGCCTCTGTATTTCATAGTCTGACAGGAACAAAAGAAAAAAGAGTAAGCTTGTTATACACTATTAGCTTTTGTACACTCCACTATTTCATTTTTCACTGCTATGCAATAATGGAATAGTTTGTTGTTTTAACATTAATGAAATCAACAGCAGTAGTTACAGGCAGAATTATCAATCACTGTCTCTCTCTCCAGCACTGTTTCTTTCTTCGCATGTTTTCCTCATCTTCTTTCATTCCCATTAAATAGAAGACATTTTCTCCCAGGCACTGCAGCCAAGCCATACATTCCTAGTGACCTTCCAATCACCCAGTTGAGTTTTCTTTTAGAGATGTAATAATCATCCTTTCTTGCTCATACCCAAGCTGCATCTGAACTTCATACACACCATCTACCATACTCAGTGGAAAGCAATCATCTACATTGGAGGACACAGAGCTACTGCTAACATATTTCCATGCTAAACATGCTAGGCATTGAATCATCTGCTTTATTCTTCTTGCAGGCAGAGGGCTACCTCTGCAAGAAAACTGCAGACTAATGCGGCTGCTATCCCCACAGTACCCCATAGTAAGATTTATTCTGTCAGAGAGCAGCAAGACGGGGGCTGCTCCACAAGGAGGTATAAGCCAGGAGCTGAGGGTGACCACAGCACAGGCAGTGCCCTCACTGTCTGGTGCAGTCCCACTGGTCTGAACAGCATGGGCAAAGGCATGTGCTACTAACAGGGTCCACTGACAGTCTCAGTCAAGACGAGGGGATGAGTTGGGTCCAGGGTCCATCCAGGGAGTTCAGTCACAAGCAGCAGGAGTTAAGTCCAGAGACAGGACTAGGAACAAGACTACAGAACAGGTTTGAGGTCCATCAGGAGACAGGACCGAAAACTGGCACACCTGTGATGTAGCTCAGGCAGTCTGAAGGCCCCAGCCTGAGCTTAAATGGGACTTCTGGACCCATGGGCAAGGTGCATGGATGGGACACCCAAATGAAACTAGTCAGGGCATTTAAGGCCAGTTATTGCACTCAGGAGCCTGACATATTGCATGTCAGACCACATAAAATATCTACAATGCTCCTGTAATGAAGCAACCATCATTTACCTACTGCTTTTGCCAGGAATCGTACGCTATTGATATTCTTCACTTCAGTCCTCACTCCATAAGGCTCTCCAGGGTGATGCACAGAAACATTGGCATCCACTCTCAGCTGACCCTCTGTAAAAGGAAACTTCATCAACAGAAAGAATAGTCTGCTCTGTAAACTAGAGTAAAACCCTTGGCATGCATTAATAAACTGCATGTTATGTGCAGAGCATTAATAGCAGACTTCCATATGTTCAGAAAGGAGTAACAACCACCTCATCATAGCATTCTCTTTGTGATTCCGTCTCAAGACTCTGCCTCCAATAATTCAAAATTTTCTGAGAATACTACTTTTTTAAAAAAAGTATTGCTCATAATTCTTCTCAGAGAAAACTGCATGGTGTAGCACAGATCCTCTAAGCCATACAGTGAAAAAAGCATCTGATTCACAGCTCTTAAATAAAGGGCAGAATTAGACAAGCAATTTAAAATGGTAGATTGTGAACTTCCACTCCTCTAAAAACAGCATAAAAATACCTTTTGGAATTACAATTTGATGGATATATACTACCCTAGCATGGAACACAAGAACTTACAGTTATGTTGAACAGATTTACTAAGGTGTTCTTGGAAATTTACAGCTCAAGGACAAAATGTGAGAAGTAGTGGATTTTTTTGTGATTTTCTTCCTCTCCTTCAAGAAACTGCAATCTCCCCCCCACCCCAAATTTCCCTGGCTGCCAAAAAGTGAAACTGAATACAAAGTTATATATAAAAGCATCCTGCACTTTTAGTCCAAAATGGAATAATGTCCTTAGAGATCTTTAATGACTCAACCACACGTAATTCGTAACTGTATCTTTCTAAGTTTTGTCCCTCTAAGGACATCCCTTCTGAGAAGAAAAAACTTGCCACAGTTATTCAACTGGTAGGAATAAACAAATAGGAGAGGTTTTATTAAAAAGAAACACCATTTTCCCCATATTGCACAGTGAACATCTGTAGCCTTCCTCTTTTTTTTTTTTTTTTTAAATTTCAAATACAGATAAAAAGAAACAAACACTTACTGCTTAGATAGAGTAGCATTATTAAAGAGAGCACAAAATAGCTCAGAGTTAAACCTGTGAAGATGTCTACAGCTTCAGAATCCATTCCAGTCAATAGATGTAAATTGACTAGAAAGGCCTTGGTACACTTTGTAAAAGTAGGCTGGATGATAGCACACTAATTTCCTCTCTCTTCATAGAGTCTTGCCAAACATGCAAATGAAGGACAAAGGTGCTGGAATGACCCAACATCTCTTTCAAGAGAAGTGTTTTGCATGTGCTCCCTCTTTGGGGTGAAATGAGTACTTGTTCCAAAAGAGGAATAGTCTTGTCCTGCCCTTGCTTCGTTTTGAGACATGACCTGCTTCTACTTGGATGTAGGTGTCAATGTGACAAGACAATGAAGTTAATCAGGCATAAGGGAAAGGAGAATCAGGCCCCAAATGTTCTTAAAAAAGCTTTTTTTCCTGTAAGTCCACTTTAAGCCCAGCTTCTTTTCCTTTTACTTTGCAATGAAATAATCTTTTCATCTGTTTGTTGTTAATGAAATAACACCTGATAAAACTGGGCACTTGTCTTCACTGAACACACAAGTAGAATGAAGGTAAAATATGAGAAAATAAAGTCCTTATTTGAAAGCAAGCAATTATGATGAGGGAAAATCACAGTAGGAAGCCCTTAAAAACACCACCTTGAAAAAAAAAAATCCAAATACTTTTAAAGCAACTATACTGGAGGAAAAATATTCCCAACACTGGAATTCTCCTCTAAAGTCAGAAATCTCACTGCAATAAAAGATATTGTAGTGCAATTCCAATGGCAATCTTAGGGCCAAATTCAGTAGTGATAAATGATGCTATATATGTATGTCCACAAAGGCCTTTGAAGAAGCATACAAACTGGCTGCTTAGTCTTAACAACTGTTCCCCATTTGACATGTGACACATCAGTGTGAGAAAAGATTCAGAGACATATATAATGTCTAGCAATTATCATTTCCCCCTACATTAAATTAGATTTGTATCACTAGCCAACACTTACTGGATCCCATTTAGAGTGGTGCATGTATCACCCAGTGACTCAGTTCTCTACAAGATGCATCCACTTATACTATGGGTGAATTTGTTGCCAGATCAGCGAGGCCAACTGCCACAGGCAAAAATATAGCTTACACTGTGAACACTAATAGGCAGCTGATAATTGGGTGTATGTGTGGAAGGGAAGAATGCCCAAAACCGTACTTTTAAAGTCTCAAGCAGAAGCCTGCTATTTGCCAGCTGTAACCATCGGCTGGTTGTAAGTTTTGATAACATTAGGACTGTGCAAAAATGGCATGACCTGAATCCTCCAATTAATAGAGAGACACGAGACAGAATCACCAGTTAGGAGGCTGATCGCATGCTGTGCTTCTGTACATCAGCTGTTGCGAAAATTGGGGCCTTAGGGTTCCAGAAAGAAGAGCTGATGCCAAAAGCAGGGGTTCCCAGAAGAGGAAGTGGTCTCAGAAAGATAGTAGTGATCTTGGCTAGAGAGATCCTGGAGGTGGGGGAAGATCCCGAAGATTAGAGAGATGCATGGAGACGAATGCCAGGGGATGCCTAGGGACCTCAGACTCTAACACCTGAGACTGGTATCTGCAAGCCTGCTGCACAGCACGAACCAACACAATTTTCTGGCCCACCCCCCCAGACCAGCAGTGATCTCCCTAGTGGGAAGAGAAGTTGAGACCTAGCACATAATGCTGGAGGGGAGGGAGGGACACAGTGAGTGTGTGAAATGATCAAGTAGGGTAAAAGCCACAATCTCATTGGTTCTTAAATTAACCCCAGCACCCATATCTGCTATGTGCTGTCATTTACTCCATCTCACCACTGACACCAGAACAAGTTTACTGCCTACACCCACATTATGACTAGCTGAGACCTGACACACAACTTACAAGATGATCCATACAGCACAATGGAGCCCTGCTTTCCCGCAGGTGGCTGAACACCTGCCTGCTGATGGGAAGCAGTGAATGAACTCCTTTGTTTTGCTTTGCTTGTGCACAAGGCTTTTGCTTTACCTATTCAACTGTCTTTACCTCAACCCATGAGTTTTCTCACTTTTACTCTTCCGATTCTCTCCCCCTTCCCACCGGGGGGGAGTGAGCGAGCGGCTGTGTGGGGCTTAGTTGCTGGCTGGGGTTAAAACACGACAGTCCTTTTTGGCACCCAACGTGGGGCTTGAAGCATTCGAGATAATGACAGATTTGATTGCAATGTGCTAGATTGAATCGATAGCTGTTACTGTTGTTTAGCTATTAACTGACAGGCTCCTGTGCTTGCCACAGGGCTTCCTTGCCTTCCTGTATATTAGAGTCTAGTGCTCGTTCATGGTTGTTTTTTGCTTTCGCTGCTTGCTGTACTGCTTATCATCATACTCTACTGTGCCTAGGAACATTTTGATAACAGCAACGGCGATGCGTCTGGGCTGGCGGATGGCCAGGGCACTGCTGCTTAGTGCTGCCGTGCCGGACATGCTAGAACTTCAATACAAACCGGAGTCAAAGGCAGCCAAGTGGTATGCCACAATTGATATCGCTAATGCGTTTTTCTCAATCCCTTTGGCAGCGGAGTGCAGGCCACAGTTTGCTTTCACTTGGAGGGGCGTCCAGTACACCTGGAACCGACGGCCCCAGGGGTGCAAACGCAGCCCCACCATTTGCCATGGACTGATCCAGACTGCACTGGAACAGGGTGAGGCTCCGGAACACCTGCAATACACTGATGACATCCTCATATGGGGCAACACAGCAGAACAGGTTTTTGAGAAAGGGAAGAAAATAGTCCAAATCCTTCTGAAGGCTGGTTTTGCCATAAAACAAAGTAAGCTCAAGGGACCTCCACAGCAGATCCAGTTTTTAGGAATAAAATGGCAAGATGGACATCATCAGATTCCAACGGATGTGATCAACAAGACAGCAGCCACGTCTCCACCAACTAGCAAAAAGGAAACACAAGCTTTCTTGGGCGTTGTGGGGTTTTGGAGAATGCATATTCCAAATTACAGTCTGATCATAAGCCCTCTCTATCAAGTGACTCAGAAGAAGAATGATTTCAGACGGGGCCCGGAGCAACGACAAGCCTTGGAACAAATGAAACAGGAGATAGTTCACGCAGTAGCCCTTGGGCCAGTCTGGGCAGGACAAGATGTAAGAAATGTGCTCTACACCACAGCCAGGGAGAATGGCCCTACCTGGAGCCTCTGGCAGAAAGCACCAGGGGAAGCTCAAGGTCGACCCTTAGGGTTTTAGAGTCGGGGATACAGAGGATCCGAGGCCCACTATACTCCAACTGAAAAAGAGAGACTGGCAGCATATGAAGGGGTTCAAGCTGCTTCGGAAGTGGTTGGTACTGAAGCACAGCTCCTCCTGGCACCCCAACTGCCGGTGCTGGGCTGGATGTTCACAGGGAGGGTCCCCTCTACACATCGTGCAACTGATGCTACGTGGAGTAAGTGGGTCACACTGATCACACAACGGGCTCGAATAGGAAACCCCAGTCGCCCAGGAATCTTGGAAGTGATCATGGACTGGCCAGAAGGCAAAGATTTTGGAATATTGCCAGAGGAGGAGGTGACACATTCTCAAGAGGCCCCATGTTGGGCGCCAAAAAGGACTGTCATGGTTTAATCCCAGCCGGCACCTAAGCCCCACACAGCTGCTCACTCACTTCCCCCTGGTGGGATGGGGGAGAGAATTGGAAGAGTAAAAGTGAGAAAACTCATGGGTTGAGATAAAGACAGTTTAATAGGTAAAGCAAAAGCCACGCACACAAGCAAAGCAAAACAAGCAATTCATTCACTACTTCCCATTGGCAGGCAGGTGTGCAGCCATCTCCAGGAAAGCAGGGCTCCAATGTGCATAATGGTTACTTGGGAAGACAAATGCCATTGCTCCGAACATCGCCCCCTTCCTCCTTCTTCCCCCAGCTTTATATGCTGAGCATGACATCATGCAGTATGGAATATCCCTTTGGTCAGTTGGGGTCAGCTGTCCCAGCTGTGTCCCCTCCCAGCTTCTTGTGCACCCCCAGCCTGCTTACTGGTGGGGTGGGGTGAGAGGCAGAAAAGGCCCTGACTCTGTGTAAGCACTGCTCAGCAGTAACGGAAACATCCTGTGTTATCACTGTTACCACTGCTGGAAACACTGTTTCCAGCACAAATCCAAAACATAGCCCCACACTAGCTACTACGGAGAAAATTAACTCTATCCCAGCCAAAACCAGCACAACTACTTTGTCCCATAACTTCCATATTCTGCAAATAATCCTTACTACAGATCGTCTGTGCCGCAGTACTGTGGCAAGCAAGATACCGGCTCAAGATGTCAGACCAGAACATAGACAGGGAGAAACACCAGAAGAACCCTGGGAACATTCCTTCCTGCCTAGGTTTATCCTGTAAAATTACTGTGTGAGGCAATATAAAATCTAGCACTGCAAAGCTCTGCAGACAAAGGCAGGCCCACAAGGACACCTGAAGCACAGCAGACATCAGGACAGGCTCTGAGGATTGTAAAAACAACACCTAGAAAAGGTTATGCATTATAAGCAACCACAGAGCAAAATAACCAGAAGCTGCAAAGCTCCTGCAAATGTAGAGAATTACTGGTGACAAGGGAACATGCCCTTCCCCCTTCTGTACCTGCCATGACTGCCTGGCTGCTCCCAAGTGTTTGAAGAATGAGCTGAAGCTCTCTGACTGCTGCAGCTGCTTCTTCCCCACAGCACATATCAGGCTCCATGACAACCTCCATGAGGCCGACTCCTATCAGGGAAAGAGACAGGAGATTTTCAACAATAGCTTTTGATCTCGGCATATTAGAGTGAAACTGGCTAACCACATGAAAGCACTTGGGGTTTTTTTGAAAAAAAATAAACCCCCATGTATTATTTAGTAACCGTCACTATGGGCTTGGCTGCAGATTGCCATAAAAACTTTTCCTCCTATTTTTTTAAAGGAACAGACAAACTGCAGACAATCTTCCTCCCTTTGATGACATGCAGATCAGAAGGGCACACTCCTCTTCTGCCTTTCGTTAGAACTCCCATTTAAAGCCGATCTGATTCCAGATTCAAATTTATTTATCTTAAACTAATTTTGGAACAGACAAAACCGTAAACAGATGTAGACTAGTTTTTAGCTTCAGGATCCAGCTTTCAAAGAATATGAGCAGCCACAGCCCTTAACTTCAATGGACACTAGAGCACTGCGTCCTAGTTAGGCTAGGTCATCCAGGTTGCTGCCCATGTTGTGTGCTAATTTGGTTCACTCTGTTTACAATTTCAAAATTTAAAGAGAAAATCTACATTTTTTCAAAGCTAATAATTAAAAGAAATGTCTGACTCATGCACTGACAAATTCCAACAGCTGCTTCTTCTATAAACAAACTTGATTCACTAGGTCTGTGATATTTTGGGTTTAACAACAGCGCATACAGTGGCAAGAGCTTAAATAGCTGAGTGGCTGTATGTGACTGACACACAGAGTTTTGAGCAAACCAGAGCCAACAGATTTCTAACTTGCTATGGCCAACTGCCATCAACCAAAGCAATGGGAAAGGTCCACTGGCCGTTAAAAAATTCAAGTATTCCCCTGCTTCAAGTGTAATGGTCATTTCGATGAATTTTTGTGTTCAAGGAGAGACACATCAGGCTGGTTTTATTTTTCACCTGTTCCCTGTCACCCATTTACCTTTAAAGACTCGTCTTACACAAAAAGGAGGAGAAAAATAGGAAAATAATCCAAGCCTACCAGCCCTATTCAAGTCAACGAGAGTCTGGCTCCTTGTGTCATCATGGAGACTCTTTCCACTGTCTTGCTCCAACTGAATTTGCTTAATCCTCACAGTTTTGGTCACCATCTGGCTCATTTTGTTGTCTATGCAGAGACTGTATGACAGACTTCCATTCACCGCAATAGGAACTCTTTGCTGAGTGATTTGATAGCCAGCCTGTCAACAAAATTAGATTTATACTCAAATAAAACATTCACTTTTCAGCAGCATGGCCAAGTGCAAATATTATAGACTAAGAACAAAACTGAAAATGCAACATCTTCCATAGTGACCTATATAAGAGGATAGAACACATGCACATGTAAATTCAGAAGTTATTTTGCTTAGCTGGAAAGGAAGCAAGCTAGAAGATGGGTCTAGAATTCAACGTAACTGTGAGAAGCCGGAGATCTGGAAAAAGAGCAAGCACTCCTCAATACAGACAAGTATGAGATACTATACTAATGCAGAAATAATCAATAATCAACTGCACAACCACTTGCAAAGGATGACATAAATTTCACTGCTACTGCCTTGGGGCAGGAAATGGACTAGAAGCGGTTCTTCCACGCCTGTGGTTCTACGATCATGTTAAATCTTGTCTGAAGCCAATTACCATACTTCCATCCCCAAGCTGGGACTATCAGTCATCCTCCCGTCAGGCCAAATATCCCTCTCTGCCTGTTCAGAACTTTACTTCTTAGAGGGGAGGGAGAGGGAAGGGGGGGAGTGGGTGGAAATCAAGAAAATGAAAAAGCTCAATTTCATTAATGTAGCAATTGAAAAGATATACACTGCAACCCCACATAAGGCACACAGCTGATAAATGCCACCTCATGCCTGGGACTCCACTCAAAGGGGAAACTGCTAGCCAGAGAAGGGGCTGCCAGTGACAAGGTATTGGAATAACTGCAATGATGTAAAAATATAGAAGTGAGTCAATTACTCTGTTGAGGTAGGGTCCCCATCTCTTCCTCCTTCCTAGTCTGCTCATGCCCCCAGTGGTGAGAATTAAAAAAAAAGCCTGCCAGATTTTAATGAATTGGAAGGATCATTTGCATATTTTGCAGGGAGGGCAAGCTTACTCTAAAATGTAGAGATGGTGACAGTGCATCGGAATGGAGAACAATGGTCTGGCCCTATGAACAGCTCGATTTATATATGCAATGAAGTGCGTGCCCTTCTAGTCATAATTACTATAAGAAAAATAAAATAACTGACTCTATGCATCCTATGCTAATCACACAGCTCTTCCCATCTCCTACAACTTCTCATTAAAATGAGTTTTTTAAACCCTGAAATAGTGAGTGACAATAAATAACAAGAATCCCATTTCCCATCCAAAGCTCCATTTTCAGGAGTAACAATAATCCCATTGTCAAACGACCCTAAGAGCTGGATTTATTTTATCTGTTCTATACAGCTCATTAGCCTAAACTCTGCATCTTATTACAGGGTTCCTGACTAGACTGTTTCACTATGAAATGCAGGTTGGGCAGTTTATTGTCAGTGCTTAAACTGCACAAGTCAGCCACTAGAAAGCCAGAATTACATGTTTCAAGCTAACAAAATGTGTCAGCATCTCCTTGACTAAATTTCCATGCTTATCTGATCAGAGGATCCTGTAACTCATGTCTGCAGACAATGGCAGCCCACTTGGTGCTGCACACACCTTCTTCCACCTCACTCTTCTCCTCTAAACACATGGATGCAGTTTCTTTCCTATGACAACATTCTTCCATATAGCTTCCATGCAGTAGACTGACAGCAGCAGACATCACAAGAATACGAGAGATTGTTTTCAGTTTAACAGCAGAAGCACCAAATGTGGCCTGCAAACAAGTCTGTGATGTTTTTGGCATTTCTTTATGACATGTAAAAGAATTTTGAAAGTCATGTTTATTTTCTGCTATTTCACTTTTTTCTCCTTCAGGTCTGGGAATGGGCTTTAAGATAGTTTGACAAGTTAAAAAAAAAAAAGTATTGGCAATTCAAACTGGTAAGTTTGTGTTTCACATTCCCAGTAGCTCACTACAGAGTCCCCAACAAAAGGGCCTCTTAATGGCTCACAAATATTAGCAAAGTTATACCCAGAAACCAAATCAGTAATTACATCAACTTCACAGAAGAGCCACAAGTTCCCAACCTAGAAGAAAAGAGAACAGAAATCACTTCTGAGATCCAGGTCTCCAGTGGACACCTCTAACATAATTCTCTTTCTAAGGTGGGAAGCAATTGTATTTGAATATGTTTTGTGTAACTCCAAAATATTTCCAATGCCTGAACAAAAGACTGGGAGAGAAAGTAGTTTGGTTAATAATACAGCACCTCTACACATTAATTTGGGACCTGAGAAGTCTCCCACTCTGCTTCTCTGGATGTCCGAGACACCTCACCTAAAGAGAGGATAAGCTAACATGCCTGATCTTTCTCAAATAAAACAGAAACAGATTTTTTTCTTTTAATGTAGCCATCAGATCTTCACCCAAAATCAGAGGAAGTAAAACTAGTGTCTTCCCTTTGACAGGTTAGTGTTAAACTGAACATTCAGAACAAGTAAGCTGACAGGAAAAAAAAAATGTTTAAAATTAGAAAAGTTTAATTTCATTAAAATAGAAGAAAAGGCTCAAACACTGCTGCATCGTGTTGCAATGACAGAAGTCAGGTTCTTAAATTATTTCAATATTTCTACACCCATATCAAGTGCGGCAAAATGTATTTGACTTCCAGTGACGCCTTCTACCAAATATGAAAGCTACCAACAAACCATACTGCAAAGACTCAGTTTCTCAAGGTTTTTTTTTTTTTTATTTATTGGAACTACTGACTGAGAAAGTTTTAAAGGGAAATTAAATATTTTTAGGTCCCTAAGCACACACAAAAAAGACACTATTATGTTTATACCACTGGAACCTGTGTTTGTTATACATTCACTTTAAATGAAGGACTATTATCAGACTGCTTTTACCCTAACAGACAATTAGTACTAAACACCAGGAATGGAGAACTTGAGGGGCAAAGCAGCTCCAGCTCCCAATTCAATTACATTAAGCTACTGGAATCGTGCAGCTAAGCAAGGAGTCAGCAATCAGAGCAATCATATTCAACCAGTGAGCACCAGGGTACAGCTGTCTATTCATCAGGGCACAGCACAGCATCCTGTTGGGGTGAGCAGAACACTGACTGAAAACAGAAAAAGCATCTCTTCACTCATCCCCTATTGCCATCTGTACTCCAGACTTGTCCTTTCCTACAGCCGTAAAGGGACCAGCAATACTGCATACTTACAGGCAGATCTGCATAGAAATAGTGTTTTCTGTCAAACAAGGACTTCTTGTTTATGCTGCAGTTGAGTGCCAGGCCTGTCATCACTGCTGCTTCTACACATCTCCTGTTGAGAACCTAAGGAAACATGACACATGGTTTTGCTCAGCTACTCAGTATGTAACAAATGTGTCTCCCACACATTGCCTTATATGGAGCATATATTCAATTTTGCTTGCTTTCAGCCACCATTATATCTCCTTCCTTGTGTGGGTAGTTCTTATTCATCATTAAAGTCGTGGCAGCTACAAATCTGCAAAGCTTTAAGATGAAAAAACAAGCCATTCAGCCGTTTTGTCATGCCACATAAGGAGGTGTGCACTGTTCTGGCTTGCTACTTTTGCAAACATCCCAGTACTCTTGCATCCTCAAAGATTCAAAAGACAAATCATAGCAGATGATAATTGACTTGTAACCAGCTGTCAACTCAAACTGGGAACTGGAAACACAAGGGATTTGCATTAGGGACTGCAGTTCCATTTCAGTAAAACACTTCAGAACACCTGTAACCACAGAACCACAGTGAATTCATGAGTATCTACACATAGATTTCAATGCTTTGCTTAAGCAGGATGAAATTAAGCACACTTACATGCTTTGCTAAAACAGAACCAAAGAGACATAATTGATCCCATGGCTACAAGTACACATGCATTTCCAGTACCTAGGTAACCCATAGGATTAAGGTTCTTGCAGAATGCCATATGATGCCATATGATGCCATATGATCTGATGACCCAGCAAGGCCTTCATGAAGAAATAAAGGAGTTAAATGCAGTTTCTCACCATGGACCCATCACCCTCAGTGCTACACAATTCTATCTCCTCAGCAGGGTCAGGATCCAGAGGAAAAAGAAAATTCCACTCCAAAAAGTACTAACAAGCAATGTTTCAAAGTTATGTTTTTTCCAAATGCGCTGTCATTAAATTAACAGTTGGTTTAACTAACATCAAATGGATAAAACTGAGAAGAAAAAAAAAGACTGAATTTGTCTTAGTACAACTCTGACATGCTCACAGTTATGGTATTTTGAAACAGGAACAGAACTTTATCCATCTTATTCTGCACTGTACAGCTGCCAAGAAGTTGACTTCCAGCAGGACCATTAAAGGGGCACATTATGTAAAAGAATCTACATGACTTCATCTGCATTGACCAGAACATAAAAGGCTTAAATAATGTTTTCTTCAACGTTTCTGACAGTATTTACTTTTTATATTTTCCAGCCTGATTTCTGAAAACAGATTAAGCAGCTGTACATTTCCCATCATCCCATGTCTTCAACTGGAAAAGGAATCTCTTTGCTTTACTCATCTAATAGTTCAAAAATCAAAATAATAAGAGAAAATATGAGAAACTCTTCATGTAACAGAAACTTAAAAATTGCTTATACAGACAAGAAATTAAATATTTAAGACATTTAACGAGGGAACTTTCAGATCTTTAGTGTAGCTTACATGGCTAACTAGAAACCAACATCTGTTTGGGCATATTTTATTTATTAAAAAATTTAAGAGATGCATAAAGCAAATTTTAAATGAGAAAAAAGGAAGAACAATTTCCCTTTGAAAAACTGATCCGCAGCAAAACGAACGCAATTAAAATCATAGAATCATTAAGGTTGGAAAAGACCTCTAAGATCAACATGTTCAACCATCAACTAACACCACCATGACTCCTAAACCATGTCCCGAAGTGCCACATCTACACGTTTTTTGAACGCCTCCAGGGATGGTGACTCCACCACCTCTCTGGGCAGCCTGTTCCAATGCTTAACCACTCTTTCAGTAAAGAAATTCTTCCTGATATCCAATCTAAACCTCCCCTGACACAACTTGAGGCCATTTCCTCCTGTCCTATCGCTAGTTACTTGGGAGAAGAGTCCAACACCCACTTCACTACAACCTCCTTTCAGGTAGTTGTAGAGAGCAATCAGGTCTCCCCTCAGCCTCCTCTTCTCCAAGCTAAACAGCCCCAGTTCCCTCAGCCGCTCCTCATAAGACTTGTTCTCCAGACCCTTCACCAGCTTCGTTGCCCTTCTCTGGACACACTCCAGCACCTCAAATGTCCTGCTTGTACTGAGGGGCCCAAAACTGAACACAGTATTCAAGGTGCGGCCTCACCAATGCCAAGTACAGGGGCACGATCACTTCCCTACTCCTGTTGGCCACACTATTCCTGATGGAAGACAGGATGCTGTTGGCCTTCTTGGCCACCTGGACACTGCTGGCTCACATTCAGCCAGCTGTCGACCAGCACCCCAGGTCCTTTTCCGCCAGGCAGCTTTCCAGCCACTTTTCTCCAAGCCTGGAGTGCTGCACGGGGTTGTTGTCACCCAAGCGCAGGACCCAGCCCTTGGCCTTGTTTAAACCTCATACAACTGACCTCAACCCATCGATCCAGCCTGTCCAGAACCCTCTGCAGGGCCTTCCTTCCCTCGAGCAGATCGACACTCCCACCCAATTTGGTGTCATCTGCAAACTTGCTGAGGGTGCACTCAATCCCCTCATCCAGATCATTGATGAGGACGTTGAACAAAACCGGCCCCAGAACTGAGCCCTGGGGAACACCGCTTGTGACCAGCCGCCAACCGGATTTCACTCCATTCACCACCACTCTCTGGGCTCGGCCATCCAGCCAGCTTTTCACCCAGTGAAGAATACACCTGTCTAAGCCATGAGCCACCAGCTTCTCTAGGAGAATGCTGTGGGAGACAGCGTCAAAGGCTTTACTATAGTCCAGGTAGACAACATCCACAGCCTTGCCCTCAATCCACTAGGCGGGTCACCTGGTCATAGAAAGAGATCAGGTTGGTCAGGCAGGACCTGCCTTTCATGAAGCCATGCTGGCTGGGCCTGATCCCC
>WAAD01038337.1:17817-32592 GCA_013389945.1 Fregata magnificens | reverse complement strand
CCCTGTCTTCCAGGTCAGGGGGCTGAATACTCTGGGGATAACTGGTCTGACTATTAAAGGCTGAGGCAAAGTACCTCAGCCTTTTCCTCATCCTCAGTGGCAATGTTCCCCCCCGCATCCAATAAAGGATGGAGATTCTCCCTGGCTCTCTTTTTTCTATTAATGTATTTGTAAAAACATTTCTGTTGTCTCTTAAAACAGTGTCCAGATTGAGTTCTAGTTGGGCTTTTGCCTTTCTAATTTCCTGTCTGCATGACCTAACAAGATCCCGGTACTCTTCTTGAGTTGCCTGCCCCTTCTTCTAAGAGTGGTAAACTCTCCTTTTTTCTCCTGAGCCCCAGCAAAAGCTCCCTGTTCAGCCAGGCCGGTCATCTTCCCCGCCTATTCATCTTAGGGCACATGGGGACAGCCTGCGCCTTTAAGACTCCCTTCCTGAAGAGTGCCCAACCTTCCTGGACCCCTTTGCCCTTCAGGACTGTCTCCCAAGGGACTCTCTCAACCAGCATCCTGAACAGGCCAAAGTCTGCCCTCCAAAAGTCCATGCTGGTGGTTTTGCTGACCCCCGTCCTTACTTTGCCAAGAATCGAGAACTCTATCATTTCATGGTCACTAAGCCCAAGATGGCCTCCGACCACCACATCTCCCACCAGTCCTTCTCTGTTTGTAAACAGCAGGTCAAGCAAGGCACCTCCCCGGTAGGCTCGCTCACCAGCTGCGTCAGGAAGTTATCTTCCACTTAGCCCTGACGGTAATCTAAAGTAAAACTGGTAACTACAAAATATGAATTTATTTTAGTATCATAGCTGCAAGTTCATTATATAGTAGATGCTCCTGTTTTCAACAATTAAACACTTCCAGACAGATTTTTTTTTTTTTTACTGTTTAAGGAAGCTTGTAACAGTGCTAGTCAAATTGTTCAATGTTTCAAATATCATAATATTTCTAAATACACAGACAAAATTTCCTCCTACTAAAGCCTTATGGCATGATCCTGTTCAGCTTTACAGATTAGGGAGGACCACACCAGTCAGCCCATTAACAACTGGTCTCCAGAAACCATTAAGGCTCCATAAGGACTGGGCAGAGTCAAAATACCACTGCACAAAAATAGTAAACTGGTGTCTTGCTACACGCCCTGATGGTGCAGGGGTTGTGACTGATTGTAATCGGAGAACGAGATAAAACCCAACTCCCAAGTCACAGTCAGTTGGAGCTTCATAGCACATTCTTCAAACACAGGTGGAGTTTAGCTAATGATTACACTACAACTACTGCCTTTGGCCACTTGCTCTTCAATTTTTGCTTCAGACAAGGCAGAGTGTATCTCACTCATCGCCCTAAGGGATAACACTGTTTTGAGGTGAATGAAATAATTCCCACATACATACTACTTACAGTAGTGAGAACCTTTTGCACTACTGCTGATGAACCATTTTGGAGGCTCTGGGGAAAAACTGGCACAAAAATGTGAAGTATTGATTATTTTCTATGTATTACTAAGCATTTAGATGACTGTAATGTGTATGTGTCCCCAGTGTACTGGGTCATACTAGCGAAATCGTTGTATATGCACCATTACTCATTCACTAGTACCACTTCCTGTGTTACTTCTTTATTGACCACTGTGGCGACAGAGGGCATTGCAAAGCAGATCTTTCGTACTATGGCATACTGAGATGTCTACTACGCCAATCTGCTTCCTTTGCCCTGTTTGACTCAAAACAAACAAACAAACAAAAAAATCAGATGACCCTCTACTTCCTGAAAAATCAAAACTTATCTGTTTAATATTGCTCCATTTCTGAAGTGACTACTACTACCCATTCCAGTGATCAAGGCTGTGCACATAAAGCAGAGTTGTTTAAGCAAACTACTACTTTTCCTTCAAACAAGCCTAGCTTTTCAAATAATCTGCCGTGATAAACATCAATTCAATATGTGAAACTCCCCATACTAATGACCTAGAATAAGTCCCCCAAGCTGGTTTATGCAGTAAGCTGTTATTAAGTTGACAGCTTTGACTAGCACCAAAGATTTAAATTACTGCCTTGAACTGACAAGCTGCCAGTCTGGTATGTTAGCAAAGTGCTGGCCTTGAAAGAAAGCTATGTAGTTCCTGCAAAAGCTATGGACAAAACACAAGAGCCTATAAAGCCTTCTTAAATATTTCTGGTCTTCTAAAATGGAAGCATCTCTCCTAGATATTTATTTAAAGAAATTCCTAGAGAGCTATCACAAAAGGAAATGTAAATTGTTTGTATTGGAAACTCATTAAAAACCTTAACAATGGCATCACACCACCAGCACCATTTCCCTTGTAGCTATGCTATCCTGCTAGAGCACCATGGTAACTGAGCGCTAAAGGAATGAAAGAACAATCCAACCAAGATCTCTCTTTTTCTGATACTTGTCTATTCTTTACATCTAGTTCACAAGTGGAAAGACTCCTTTTAAAAATTTATCATCTGTATTTGCAAGGTCAGTTTAGTCAAGACCTTGGTTTTAAATACAAGACTATTCAATAACTATACAAAACTATACACAATACCTTCAATGGCATAAATTCCCACCAAAAGCAATTTTTTAACAGTTTTTTCTTTAACAGCAGGTTTACTCCTTATATTAATACATTAAAGAAAGCTGGCCCCCTTTTAGGTGAAAATATATGTTTCTATATTTAGTAAATGATCAGGTTTACATTTTAAAGAGAGTAGGTATGCAGCTTCTTGTTTTGCTAATGAGTATTATGTAGGATAAGGGGTGGGGGTGGGGAGAAGAAACATCTAGATCTCTCTCCTGGAAGAAGTTTATTTTTGCTACCTTTTTTATTTAAAAAAAAAAAAAAGTAATCTTTGCCATAACAGTGGCTGCCAGGAAGCCTAAGTTATGGAGCAAAGTATTCCTTGTACTAAACACAGTCAAATCAAAATGATTCCTCAGAAATTTTAAAAGTTTTTGATTCTAGGTCACACATTTTAATAAAGTAGATTTCATATTAATTAGCTATCTTAAGACCTTCATTCCTACTTATAATCATGAAGAAGTAGCATTAATGAGATTAACTACAGGATTGTTTATCTAAGAAACGTAATTTTATCTCCTTTTCATTCAAAATAACAGCTGGAAGAAGGAAGTAGTGCGATGTACTTAGCCAGCTCTCTGTAGACCAGGCAGTAATCTTTAGAAACCTCAGATATATCTAATCATATTTCCCAGTACTCCCATTTCATATCACTCTGATTTTTATTTGCTTCCACTAATGGATATATTCAGTCTTACTATTCTTGCTGTGTTAAAAGTACCAACTTGCTCCAATATATGGTTCTTTGAAGTGCAATCATAAGTTAAACTTCAAAACAAACTACTCTTAGATCTACTCAGTCCAACTGTAGTTGCGACTGTTCAGTCTGACACTGCAGATGAATACTTCAATGCAGCATCCTTCCTTGGCATCCTCCCTCACACACACACAAGGGCGTAACTGTCTTGTAGCTATGCATATACAGAATGTACATGACAATAAATGAAGAGCTAACCATTTCCCAAATGACCAATTTATTTCAATAGCTCTACAATCAGACCCGATCCCTCTAAGCATACAGTAAAAATTTAAAAAACAAGCCAACCTAAGTCTTGTCATTTGTTTGGTCTGCAAAGAGCCCACATGTTCCAAAAACTGAGGTCTCTAACTGCAGGGGAAATAAAAAAGGCGGCCAGCTTCAGTTTACGGTCTTCTGCATTTCAGTCCAGCATCTACTTCATAGCATATTTCCTGCCCTAATTTGAGCATTATGTTCTTATCCCTAAGGAAAGGGGCAAGAGAGTAGGGGAGAAAGCACCAGATATTTTAAATTAAGATCTTAGATTAATAGAAAGAGATTCCAGCTTAAAAACAGAGAACAAAATGGCAACTGAGAAGCTGAAGCAGCAAAGGAAGATCGGGGGGAGGGCATTAAATATACCCTAATATATTTTGTAACTTTATCTTTCTGCAGTCTGGTACTGAAGATATATGCTGCTATACGAAACATATTATTATTCCTAACCTTGTCGTGGCAAAGCTGGCTTGCAGTGATGCAGCACACATTCATTCAAGCATATCTTAAAACCAGGCAACTCTGACTTTTTAAGAAGTACCCAGCTCCCAAATACATTACTTTATGTGTACTCAAAGAATAAGAAGGCACACTCTCTCGAAGCTGAAGAGCTAGTCTGAGAGCTCATATCACAAGGCTTAGAATTGGAGGAAGCATCTTCCAGCGTCAGTGATGACCAGAAAAAATCAGCAGCAGTAGGGAGAAATGCTGACCCCTGGGAATAAGAAAAACAGAAAGGTATCACCAGATACAAAAGCTATTTGAATACTGACCAACATCTAGGTTTCTCAGCCCTTTGAGACAGGGGTTGCTAAAAAAAACACAGAAGGAAAAATCCATTCAGACCACTGCGTGGGCAAAGTGCTCAATGGTCTCAACGGAACAAATCTATTTTCTGGGGTGGTAGGGAAGCTGCCAATCCAGTGGCATTGCCCCAAATCAGTGATCTTTGTGTCTCAGATCCCATCAGCAGCAGCTGAAACCAAATAAGCTTCTACCATGCAGAACTGGTTCCAAGCAGGAGAACCCACAGGGAAGAACACAATGGCGATACAATGGTTTGTGACATCCGTAATCAAACACTGTGTTTCTATGGTGTTCCCATCGAGAAGTCCAGTATTTCTCTAACATCTGTGCCCTCCCTGTTGACAACACAGTCTTCTGCGTCTGCCACGTGGCTTTTTTTTTACCTGTCATAAGGATGCTCCCTCTCTTATGCCAGTTGCTAATCAGATTGCTAATGCTATCTGATCCAGGACAAGTTAAATACAGGAAGACCCTGAGAAAACACTTCACTGCTTCTGGAGGTAGGGGACTGAGCAATGGCTAAAACCTAAGTTACAGAATGAGATCAAATCCAAAGTCAGCCAGAGCTTTGAGGTGGACCTTCTCAGACCTTTTTTCCTACACTGAGCTCCACAAAAAAAGGCTGAAAAAGGCTTTTAAACATGAATAACATCTGCCTTCTCCAATATAACCTAGATTGTTTAACTTGTTAAATAGAGAAAATTCAGAGCACTTAAGACAGAATAGAGTTTATAAACCAACCCCTGCCCTGTTTATCCTTGCAGATGGTCCTTTGCTTGTAGGCTTGGTGAGGGTCAGCTCTGTCGTTTTCTGAGTTGTAACAAATTCTGACCTTTGATACACATTGACTGTAATTTTCTGTCATTTCTAAGTCTTGGCTATCTGCCCTCTGCTCCTTCTTGCAATCTGTGTAACTGAGAGCCCACACTAAACACACACTAAAAACTCCCAGCCCTTTGCTCTGACTCCCTCATCCCTTTTTCCTCCATTTGCCATCTCCTGAAGCATGTTTATTTGTTCCCCAAAGAGGTAGCCATCTTTCCCCCCAGGCTGACCCAGATCTCTTAAGAGAGCACAACATACAAACTGAGAGTAAACCAGAAGTGGTCTATCACACATAGAGACAAGAACATACTAATTCAGAAAAACAATATGAGACATAATGCAACAAGTCTTGCAAAAAGCTATTAAGAAAGCAAACCAAAATTCTTTGTTTTTAACAGAGTTGTTCTGGAACAGCAGAACCAACAAAGACTAATTTCCTATAAATAACTGCCCTAGTTCGTTTTACCTAAGCAGTGACCTCAACACTCTCTCCCCATGATTCCCCCATATTCTCCCCATTTCAAACATCCCAAATTGAGTATAAAGTGCCACAAATATCTGAATAGCAGCAGCCCAAATAAAGCTGACATCAGTGGGGAGAAGAGACTCGATCGCTAATTTCCTCTTCACGTGCTTGCTAATATATTCACAAAACCCTCTACAAACCTAAAATTTTTTGAGGCACATTTGGCTGAACTTGGCAGTGAAATTGCAAAACTAGTGTTTCTCTATAGAAAACAACGGTTGCCGTGGCAAAATCTGCACATGTAACTAATAACCACCAGTTTATCTTCTCAAAATCAAATAGTCATAATATATTTAAGGTGGCAAGGTGGCTGATAATCAGCGAGAACACAAAGAAATTAATTTTACCCCAGGAACCAATTACAGCCTAATGGCACCAAAATAAGTTTAAAACAGAATACATAAACCTGACAGTTATGCAACATTACACACCAGAGAGCTAACCACGAAGAGAACAAAGACCCAGCCTACAATTATCTGTCATTACTGTTGGACAATGTTTCCTAAACACCTTTCAATGAAAAAAACTATTCAAAGAAAAAAATTTTTAAGAACTTCTTAACGAAGCAGCAAGATGTCAGTTTGCAAAGTTAAAATGCTAAGAAATGGGTAGAACCATGATTGTTACAGAAGCTTTTGCTTAACAGAGCACTGCTGTCATACACATATATACAATATATTACCTTGGATTTCCTCAAAGGGAGTCACCTGGAACCAGACTGTTTGTCTACATACTGAGAGAAACTTAATTCAAACACTTAAGGATGCCAGAGCATATATAGTGACTGAAAACAGAAGTAATAGAAATTTGTCCCAAAAAATCCACTCACAGTTCAAACTTGAAGTAAAGAAATTCCCAGCCCACTAAGAAAAACTACTGCAAAAAGCTAATGTGCATTTCAGCAGCAATTTCAGACTGAATCCAGAAAGAGAGGACACCGATCTGTCTAGTTGTCATGTAATAGTTGTGCTGTGCAAAAGTATCAAAGATGGCACAGTAACTGCAGTAACAGAACCGTGTGAAAGGAAACAAGATACTGCAAACTCCTGCTCCCCACTAAGAAGTAGAAAAATATCTGTACAAAGCAAAAAGTAAAGCAATAAAAAAAACCAACACAAAAGGAGATAAGAGAAAACACATAGATAACATCATTGATGCATTGAAGGATCTACTGAAATAGGTGATAGCAAAATGTTTTATCAACTCAATGCTGTTCTAACTGGCAAGTTTACATCAGCCAGCGGGACCTGTTAAGGATGAACAGGAAAGCTAACAAGAACAACAAAAAGAAAGAGAGCTCAATAGGTAGCACAGTTACTGAGGTGCTAAGGAGACAAAGCCCTACAGGAATTGTTAGCCTTGACAAAAAGATTAAAACACCCAGAATGAGTGTCAGAACTTCTCACAAATAAACGAGACATAGCAAAAAGCAAGAGAAAACCTTACAGGAGACTCCTTCGAAGCTTGAGAAAAGAGCAACAAATGTCACCGAATACTTCAAAGCACCAAAGCAGAGGCATCTCCAGAAAAATGGCATTTACAGTTAAGTATGAAATAAAGTTGAGTTAAGCAACTGCAGTAACTGAGGAAGTATAACACTTCTCAGACCCCAGTGAAGGAGATTAGTTCCACAGGTAAACCTGGGGCTGTGAATGAGCCTACGGAAGAGAAAGAAATAGAATGAGGAACAACCCCCACCATAACCCAGCCCTGCAAGTCGCCTGAAGCAGGCCTCCCTCATCTTTCAAAGACCTCTCCTGACCAGTACAACAGTGTTGAACTGATTAACAGCTTGAAATTATGTAGGCAGGCTTTAATCCATCATGCACTCAGAAATTTAAGGGTCTATAAACTGCAAAGGCATTCTCAGGGAGCAATGGTTTGAAAGCCTATTCCACTCCCCTAGTTTTCTTCCAAATTATGTGGGATTTTCTTTTTAGAGGCTTACTGGGACTGCAAGTCCAGCAAGCTGGGACTGTGTGAGCAACAAAAGACGGTTAACCACTGATGATGCAATGCATGTTGCAAACCCAAATATTATCAGGAAAGAGAGAACTGCAACAGAAAGGTACCATCAATTTCTAAGAAAATATCTCCTTTTTTCCCATAAGAACAACTATTACAGTTTTACTGAAAGAAGTAACAAGCAGTTAAAGTGAACCTAGACACGAGTAAATGGTTTAAAACAAGCATGAACTCACTTCTTCCTTCACACACTGTCACTAATTTATTTTTAGAGGAGAGCTCATGGATACAACAACCTAGGCATCACGTAATTTCATAGAAAAGAAGAAAATTTATATAATGGAAGCTAAACCAACATGCATACAAAGACCAGAAGATTGTCCAGTTCCCCAAGAAAGGTGCATGCAATTAAAAATGTAGTTATCAAAAGTCAAGCTAAGAAGCAGGTTTTTTTCAAAGCGAAGTAGTACAGGAAGGGAGTAAATTCATATGCATGCCAGGAGGAATGTCAAAACAAAACTGAAATCACAAGTTAGTAAAGCAGCTGTTGCAATCACCAGATTTAACAGGCACAGGATATCAAAAAATCTAGTTTCAAGCTGTAAAGTATAAATTCTGGTCTCAAATGCTGTTTCTGTTCCAATATGTATAGCTGACAGACAGAACCACCAAAATCTCACACAAACCTCTCAGTGCCTTTGAAAGCAAATGCATCAGGTAAATTCCCTATATTAATAACATCTAAAACTCATAATAAAGTCTGATAATCTATTAACCAAGACATCTGGAAAAACACTGGGTATCTGCCACTGCCAAGGATGGATGCAGTGTCAATATAGGAAGGGGAACTAAAGCACCCTCTACATCCCCAAACTGCGTATTAACCCCGTCACGTCCCTGGGCAGCCATCTCAACAGCGCAGCACTGCAGGGAGGGGAAGGCAACAGCATGATACACATGCTCTCTGGTACTGCGCAGTGTTGCAGTGACATTCCTCAGGTTTGGAGAAGTCAGAGTTTGGAGTTTAAGTTGCCAGTGGTGCAATACCAGAAGGAACAAGGGCTAATCGCTGTTCTAGTCCTGCTTTCTTCCATTAAAAGGTGTTATCTGGTTGCCCGACTGTCATTACGCAGGTGAGAGAAGACAGAGTAGGACCCAAATGCTTCCTTCTTAACCCTATTTACAGAGGGAAAACTAAAGGAGTTTAAAACAAGAGGATATGAAAATCTCAGTACAGGACAGCAGCAACGGGTGAGCTGTCAAGCCCTCAAGGATGTCCAGTGGAGCAGGAAAAAATTGTATGTTCAGGTAAAATCATGCATCTCACATGGTATTCTACAGCAGTGTTCAACACAGATCTTATTCTGTTTCTTGAGGTTAGAAGGTATTTATCTTTTCTTCATTAGAAAAAGAGCTTGATCATTACCAAGTGTTTCCGAAAACTCTATCTTAAAAAAAGATAAAACAGATGCTCTTCACACTGTGAAGAGAATGAAATTCAAATGCATGAGAAGGCATCAAAAATTTCAAAATACTTAAGACTGTAGGGCTAACATTCATTCAAATCTTATTAATTTAAACCTTGGTTATGTAAATCCTAGATTATTTCTTAGTACACTTGCCGACAAAGAAATAGGATCATGCTTTCACTTTAGTCACGCGGGAGACAAATGTAAAATGTGCATCTTTGTGTGTGATTAGCAACAAAGACTGTAAGCACAGACAAAAAGGTTTCAGCCTTTAGCTACTAGATCTACCATCTTATTTCTGTGGCTAAGCTATAATTAACCTTTACTCAGCCACCTCAATCATGAGAATAGATAATCATGGATTCTCCTTCTGTGAGCCCAGTCTTATCTTTATAAACCTTTATAAAGATTCTCAGAATTTTCAAAGAGGATATATCAGACGGGGAGTGCAACCACCTTTATGGATCCTCAGAAGAATTATAGATCAATCTGCGGGTATGATGCACTATATGCCACCATGTGTAGCATAAAACTTTTTTTGTAACAGGTCCTCTAAACACACCAAGCTAAGATCATTGCCAAGTCCATTCACCAGGTAAAAAAACACAAGCCTTTGCACGTTTCATTACATGAAATGCAATGTATATAGTCATATGTAGTCCCAAAGAAAGGAGATCCTTACAGTAACTTGAGTGAGATGCTATCTGGTCTAGTGATGAGGGGCTCCATCACCACAGGGCACAAAAAAATGTGCAGAGTAGCATGGGATGCACCATCCAGTCTCACTACTTCTGCATCTACTTTTTTAATCAAAGCTTTGCCACATCATTTTTTCTGTCTCATGCCAAACAGGAGTGCACCTGCATAGCTGTTCTTGCCTGCAGCTGTCTCTCAGAGGCACATTATGAGAGCAGCATAGTGAAATGGCCATGACGCTAACACTGATTGTCCTCCTAAGGTCTACTTGCAGCAGAAGCATGAAATAAGCTGTATTACGGTACAGGAAGAAAATATAAAGAGGAAAGATGCAGGAGGGCTAAACTCATTCTTCTAGTCTCCCCTCTCCTGTGCAGAGCACAGCAAAGGCTCATGCCCACACTCATTAGTGACCCAGAAATGTATAGCAACCACAAAAGCTCCCTTTAGCACCATTCTTTCTGGTCTTGTTGTGAAGCAGCAAATACTAGCATGGTTGTCTATCACAACCATCTCATAGTCCCACAGTATATTTAAATCCCTGTGACGTTGAAAACTGCCTCTATAGTTCTCAGTTTATAACAGCAGCTATTCTCTGCTACAGAAAGCACAACTACTGTACTAAAACTTTGCTCCTATTTTTATTGTTTCTCAACAAAACAGAATCAAAAGGAAAGGCCACATATTTACCTTCTAAAGAGACTTATTAGGCAATAAACTTAACATTTGTTAAAATGTTTTGGGTTTGGTTTTTTATTTTACAAATACTTGGAAATTTTCAAAAACTACCTTCCATCTTTCAAAATTCACCAAAATCCAATTCTACTTCAGATACTATTGACATATACACACACATATAATTATGTCAAGAAAATGAGCCCAATTGATTTCAAAACAAACTTTGGTCTCTAACATTAATTCCTGTGCACCAAGTACAATGGGAAAATAAAGCTATGACTACTGACTGGATTTTGTACCACATTCTAGCATGCAAGAACATGTATTTTGTAACATTCACTTTCAACTCTATTTTCACCAGTACCACAGTGAGAAAAATCTCTTCTCTTTGTATAGGTAAAAGCAGCTGGTAGAAGCTAACATAGCATCACTACTTTTAAATTAACCTAACCATCCTGCTTTTTGCTTCTCAGGTGCAGTTATATTCTCTGCCAAAGCCCACATGTACTGGGGTTTTCTCACAAAGGTCATACCAAGCCTCATTTGTAAAGCACTTTAACAGAGGAAAAAGCCACCCCACCTCCCACCCCCCGATAAATAGTAATGTACATAAAAATGGAACTCTTCATAAATCCTCATTTTTGTTCATTCAAGAACAGTTTTTCTAGTTGACAGAAGATAAGCATTAGACAATTTACTAGGATTTCTGTGCATTAACAAAATGTTAAGTAGAAGGTCTAAAACAAAAAACCTTGAACCCTTTTAAATTTTGTGACTATTAACTCCCTAACCTAGCCCTGTCCCCAGATGAAAGGAACTCATTTTCCTTGTTTAACCAGATTCTTCTAAAACCAAATGATTGCATAAGATTCCCATTCTCTCTGGAAAGTTTTCAAAAATTCCATGTAGTTAGATCTAAAACTCAGCCCTGAATTGCCACTCAGACCAGAGGGAAGTCCAAATTTTATCAGCATCTAACCTTCACTTCCTTAGGTTTCAATACCTTTGCAAATACAGAATTAATATATCAACTCATTTCTCTTTTTAAGGATCACATGGCATACATCGAGACCCTAGAAATTCAGCCATAAGTTAATTCTCAACTTCAGAACATTATTTAAGGCTGTATTATGGTGATGAAAAGCTTCCAATAGATTAAAAAAATATATCTGCACTGGAATTCAAACCTCCACTCTAATAAATATACTCAGTGAAACACTTTTGCATTAAATAAGTTGACCCCATTATAGTGTCTGCATGCTTGTTGGATGAGGCAATGCTAAATCTATTCAATATTTATTTTCACTGTATTGTAAGAGCTTATGTTATACTTTAACTATTATTTTTATATTAAACTTGTTAAATTCCCAGAGAATTCTACACCAGTACTGTCACAGCCATCACAAAGCTATAATTAAGCTGTGACTTCAAAAATTTATTATGTTGTCACTAATAAATCTCATTGCTAAGTGCCAGCTAGCTATTCTGATTTACTAATCCACGTCGTCTCACACAGATTACTTTTTTTTTTTTTTTTTTAAATTGTTTTGCTCTGGAAATAGGAATAGTTGACACTTTCCTAAATCAGAGACTTTCTACTTTGGAAGCAAAGTACCTCCATAGTGAGACATTCCAAATGGCAAATGACAGCTACATAAACAAACATATGGCAAAGTAACATCAAATGGCCACTCGGCAATCTAAGATGTTCTTCTGTCATAGGATTTTAAGTATCTCTCATATTTAAGGAATTTCCTGTGTGGCATACTAACCAAATACACCCACTCTGGCCTCAGAGAAATACCATGATTAATTCAATATGTTGGAAGAGACACTCCTTATTTTTTTCCTTTGCAGAGGATATCAAGTATCTGCAGTGATGACTAGGGAGTGAGTAAAGTGAAAAGAAACAGTACTAGGCATCTTATGTTATCAAACAACCAGAAAATAGAAAAATATGTAAAAGTAGTTCTATAGTCAAATCTTGGGAAGAACAAAATATTAGAAACATACTAAAGTTGTCTGACATTAATCCTGGTATAAATTAAGTAGAAGCATAACTTACTGGTAAAGTTCCTGGTAAAGAAGCATCAAAGAAAGATACCAAAGAGTTAGGAGGTGCTGCAAACTGGACTTGGGAACCAGAGAAAAGTTTTGAGTTGGAACTGATCTGTGCATGAATTTCCAGACCCACAACTGGTACCCATGGAGCAAGACTGAAAAGGAAAGAGGAGAAGGGAAATAAAATTTAACTAATAGATGACATTAAACCCCATAAACATCTAAAAATACAAGAATTAAGAACTTTTCATTTATTCTTTTAACAAAAAATAAATTGTAATTGTAAAAAAAATTGTAAATGATGTTGTAAATACATCCACAACGTAACGGCAAAAGTTGTGCTACAATACTGGAGAACTGAAACTAATTGACAATATATACAGAGGGGACTGTATGGCAAAATGTCTTCATCATATACAGAAAACAATGCCATAAAAAGTAAATGTAACAGTCCGAAACTTTTAACTTTTCCTTACGTGAGAAACCTTAGAGAAATTAATGAGGCAAACTTGCATGCTGGATGAACCCTAACTTGGTACCTCGTGAAAATCACAAAATCATCATGAATATCAGTTACTTCTCAGGTAGTTTGATAAATCTCCAACAGACAGGTGGCATAATAAATTATGTATTCTTTGTCAGCTAGTCACTTGCATGCTGGGAAAGGTGGCTCTCCAGAGCAATGTTACTAGCATATTAGCATAAACACTAGTAATCTGGTAATAGAGAAATCATCATTTCAACTAGAGAGCTACTGCTCTCTGAACATACTCCACAGAATAAAGCTTCTCCATATCATCTAAAAAGCAACTGCAATTCTCACATCCGTAACCTTTTTATGGACAAGAGAAAAAGGTCACCTTTACAGTATGAATTGTTTGACAGTTTCTGTAAGTAATTATCTGGCCTTGTACAAATGAAGTGGCACAAATAATATTTCAGTGATGAAATCACATTTCTATGGCAGAGTACTTCAGCAGTATGAGTACCCAGATAGCTATAGGAGATAAGCGAGCTATGGAAAAACATCAGACAAATATATCAAGTACAGTGTTCCTTCCAAAGGTGAACATAATACATTGCCAAGATTTTAGTTCTCTGTCTGCCCTCCAACAGCTGAGGACATCCCTACAAACACCAAACTAGTGATGCAGATGCCACTTATATCGCTGGTTTAGGAAGAGGAACATTATCATAAAGGATTAAGGTTCAGATGTTTAAAGCAGCTAATACATTTTCTTTTACTGAAACATAATATTTTCTTTGGTATTTTCAACTATTCATACAAATACCTCAAAATTTAGAAAAAAAGGTTATTTTTTAATTTCGGAGGCCAATTTTTTTGTTTCCTGAGTTCTTTAGAAATGCATCCCCGTCATATCATGGCACTAAAAATTACATCAGGTTTCGCTTAATCAGTGTGTTAGCTTACACTCAGATAAAAAAGTATGTGCATCTGTCAGTCCTCGAGTCCTACTAACAACACTGATGAGAAACCTGGAGTTTCTGGCCATGTTTGTTCAAGGTTTATGTTTATTTGTGTCTCTAAAGAATCAGCAGCATACTTCTGCCAGTGTCTGCATAAGTTCACTTAGGTGATCAGTTGCAGAGAGAAACCTGAATCTCACCAGAGAACATGAAAGCTTGTACAAGCCATAACTTTCAGTTGCAGCAGGAATAAAACACTCTGTTCCAGGCACACTGCCAAAGTTTCACGCTTTCCCACTGGAAGAAAAAGCTTCCTTTGGACAAGAACAACCCTTTGAACACAAAATTGGTGCAGCCCTTGCTGTTTATATTCTGAACACATGAACGCTAACGCTTTCTTATTTGCTTGCATTGTGTGGGAATCTTACCACAGCCAAACGTGTCAAACGGACAACAGCCCTACTGCGAAGACAAACACTGTTCTGGGGGGTTTCGGGGAATGTGAGATAAATGGGTCCTGAGAAGGTGCTGCCAGCCATCAGCAAGCTGTAGGCGCCTTACACCGCTCAGAAGATGGCATTTAAAGCGGGCCCCGCTGCTACCACCTTGCGATCTGCTTGTGACACGCCATCTGCACCTCCAGGACCCGACGCGCCGGCGGCGCCCAGCTCCCGCAGCCGTTGCTCTCGTGCCCGAGCCCGGCGGCCCGAAACCGGGCCCGGCC
>WAAD01038337.1:1522-17640 GCA_013389945.1 Fregata magnificens | reverse complement strand
GGGCGGGTGAGGCGGGGGTGGGTTACGGCGCAGGAGGCTCTGGCGAGGTGAAGGGGCCGTGAAAGGTTCTGCTGCTCCTCAGGGTATAGAGGTGGGGAGCCAGCTGCAGGCACACACCTCCCCGCCTTCACCAGGGCCTGGGTGAAGACTGGCTCAGCTTGTGGGGAATGTGGGGCTTTTGTCCCTCACCTTTGCTGTGGAAAGGCCTCCCTTGGCTTTGTGGCTCAGTGTAATGGTGACCTGTTAGCAGGCAGGTGCAAGTCCTCCTCACACACAGCTCTCCTGGTTACCTCCTCCCAGAGAGGCGTTTCACCAGGCGCCCAAAAATGTGGTAGTGTTAGTGTGGGGAGCAGCTGCGCTGCAATCTTGAGAGGGTCTCAAGAGGCCTTGATACTTGGGTCTACAGGTCCTGTGCCCATCCTGACAAAATTAACGCTTGTCCTAGAAATGCCACAGCAAGAGACAATGACTGCATTTGTGTCTTTCTTTTAGCTGTTTAAAATGTCTTAGGCTCAGGTCCTCAAAGGGGTTGTGTATGGTTTTCCTTTAGCATCACGCTGATAAAAAACCTGCTGCTATTTTATAAGTGCCATTTTGGAAATCTTGGGCATCAAATGTTATGGTACCATGCAGTTGCAGCCTTGGATCTTAACTCAGTGTACATGGAGCAGCAAAGTCCAGTCTCTGTAGGGCCTGGGGGTGTTATTGCTGTACAAATACACGGTAATAAAGAACACTGTCCAGGGAATATGCAAACATCTTAAATGCTGTTTACACAGTTACATTGCACAGACAATAGAATTAACAACCTTCTGTCCTAAGCCACAGGCCTGTGGAGCTTAAATGGTAATGTACATTAGCTGTTGCTTATGTCATCTTTGCTCTATGTCAGCTACTTCTAACGGAAGCTAATCAGTCACAAAAGTATGAGTGAGGCTGATTCCTTCCAGCAGAGGACAGTGGTGCATATAAGCACTTGACAGTATCTTGCAACCTTTATACCCTCTTGTCTTCCCAAGCTCAAATATGAGATGCTGAGTGGTTCAGAATCATGTGGAAGATAATTTATCCAACTAAGAAAATGTTTTATAAGGGTTGTTCCATAGCACGAATTTTCTAATATATTTATATTTTATATGAGTTAAATTAACGGGAGTTTCTTCATAGGAAGAACCAGTTGAGAGATACCTTCAGCAGATACTGATCTACAGTTACTTGTACAATATAACTTAGTTTAATTAGTTTGTTACATTCCTTTTCTTGGGGAATATCCCTCCCTTGTACATCAAAGTGTGACCAACACAAAATTCCTTTCCAGTAAAGAACTGGCCACAGGCCGTCTCAGACATGTTGTGGAGAATGAAAGAACATTGGAGTGACCCTTTTACTTCTCTCCTGTTGCGAACCTCTTCACATATGAGATAACCTAACGTAAAGCCTGTATAGCGGTCTTTAAGCCAGTGGAATAGGTAAGACTTTTTGATAATTTTGATATGAGGAAAACCCCATTGTCTTTTGGACTCAGCGGGGCCCTATGCAATGTATTGTGATGAAGAATGCATTTCAGGCTGCAGCTTTAGTATATGATTGTTATTTCTGCAACAAATTTATTCCTTTAACAATTGTCCTCCATGAATTCTGGATTTAATTATTATTTGATACTTTGTAGGGATTGACAGATCATTTCAACCCAGCTATGAGGATAGGTTCTGAATATAGCTCTAAAATGTTTTTACTGGTGTAAAAATGGTAAGTTTTGGATTATTTTACTTTCTTCTAAGCCCATTATCCTGATGTAATAGAAGATTTCACAAATAATCACTAAGAAGTTAAAACCTTATGAATATTAAAATCATGTTACTTAAAGCCTTACTCTGCCTTGATTGCACAGACTTCTGCCCTTTGTGCATATTATTTAAAAGGGAGTAGACAGCACAGAGGGGTTGAAATTGACTTTCCGCATCCCAAACAATTCCCCTAGAACTTTTAGCTGTATGGGTGTTGTCTTACATAGAGAGGAGGATTGGAAAGTGCCATTGTTTGTGATTTAAATTGTCTCAATGCTATTTTAATTCCTTTCCCAGAAAAAATCCTATTAGAAAGACCTTTTTCTTTGCAGCCCTGTGCCAGTGACCAAGTAGGTAATAAATGAAAGCTCACACATCCATATACAGGAAGCTGATCAATCACAGACAAGCAGGGAATAATTGCCTTTTCCAGCAGCTTACTTTGAGGTAGGAAAGGCTACAGATTTGTTCCTTATGTACCCTGGGTGGGAGCCTCTACTTTGCAGTGTGTTTATAGATCATGCTGTGGCTTGGAATAGGAAAATATCTCCAGCACTGCATAAAGATTTGTACAATAATAGTTCAGTACTAACTATGTAGACTTCTGTCTTAGAGAGGGTAGACTCAGGGGGCAGTTTGCTCTGAGTCTGAGTTTCTTATTACTCTAGGAATTTAACCAATGCCTGACAGGAAATTGGAATTTTGTAGAGGACAAAAACCCGACAGCATATCATTTAAGCCATAAACACGCAGTCTGTCCCATTTATTTGAAAGAAGATCCCTCTGAATTTCAGTTTCTAGGGTCTGAGCTCTAAATTGTGCTTTCTTGCAAGCCATGTTTAGCACACATACTTAGTCCCTTTGTGGACTGTGAGATCTCCTTTTGGTATAGCAGGGAATGGGGTATTCCCCATCATGTCAGGTTTATATTTAGATACAGTTCAGTCTATAAGGAATATGTTTTGGTGGTGGTGGTTTTCTTTTGCAGTATGTTTTTCAAGCAATGGGAGCTACATTTGGAAACAGCAGAGACTATTCAGACTGGGGTGTTTGTTAGATACCTCATGGGCTGCCCTCAGTGTCTTATTTCAGCATGTGAAATAAGGAACAGTCAGGAACCTCTGTTAGATTTTGAAGCAGAGGGTGTGGCTTTTGGAAGAGTAGATCCATAGTTTATCAAATTATCAGACAGTGCCCTACAGGGAAGAGTAATGAAAAGGATTGTTAAGTTTGGAAGCAAACTATGATAAGGGATGTTTTCAAACTTTCAGGCCCCTAAGATCACCTGTGTACCTTGAAAGTCTTTTTTTCTCTACATACATAAAGACAGAAATTGTCTTCTTTTTCTGCAACTTTCAACTAATAAGGGCAATGATTTTCAGCCTGGACTATTGATTCAATTTGTCTATCTACAATAATGGGAGATGGCAAATACAAGAAAATGCACCTGATCTCGCAGATTGGAAAAGGGTATTTCTCTTGACTACAGGAGACAGTATTTAGGGAGCTGATAGAGCTGCCTTGTATGATCTGCTGACCATGGGTGCATGCATGCATACAGTGATTGATTGGGTAATATGAAGGGCCTCATGGTTTGAGGGATCTTGTATCAAAGTGCATTAATGGACAAAATAGCATCAATTTCTGTTGACAGACAGGTAGTACCATTTTATTTTATCTCATAAAAGTGTTATTACTCAAGAGTTGAAAATAAGGGCCAGACTCAGCTGGAACAAACTACCACAATAAATATGTATGGACAAGCAATTTCTATGAATGGTAATGGAAATATGAAAGTAACATGCAGAAACTGATATTACCATAGAAGATGAATTCACTATTCCTCAGAGGCTGTGTTGTAGGAGAGAACCGTATCTTTGGTTCAGCCATGAGAAGCCCTTATACAATGGCTCTTCTGTACTAGTTTTCACATGGCGTGTCTTGCCTGGGAGTGCTGCAGTGGGCAAGTGGCTGCACCTGTGATTTGAATCAGGTGTTGGCAATCTTGAGAACTAGCACTTTGGTTCATAGTATGCTCCTTGTGCCTCAGGATACTGAGCTAGTTGGAAGTGAAGTGGTTACTGGGCTTACTGTAGCCGGGGAGCCTTACAGCCTGTTCCCTAAAGGCAAAGGCAGTGTTTTTTTGAGGGAGTTCAGCATCACTTAACCTTGTTTTATAGTAAGTACTACTGCTAATCCTATTGTTTAATAAATTAAACTCTTCTTTTTCTAGTGTGAAGTTCAGCTATCATAGGCATGAGAGGTTTTCCTAGTGTATTGCTGCCATATTGGTGTTGTATCTTGACTAAGTTATTAGAAAATTCATATTATGAGCCTGTGCTACCTTTGGTATGATTTCTAGCTGCCTAGGGATTAATTTCTTTTAGTTGGAAATCAGTATGATTTACTTCCAGGGTGATCACTCCTTTTAGTTTGGATCTGTTATAATACACAATATTTTCTAAATGCTTGAGTTGTAATCCAGGAATCATGTCAGGTTTATATTTAGATACAGTTCAGTTTATAAGGAATATGTTTTGGTGGTGGTGGTTTTCTTTTGCAGTATGTTTTTCAAGCAATGGGAGCTACATTTGGAAACAGCAGAGACTAGGCCAAAGTGTCTAGATTAGAGAAGAGTCCATAAACTTATTGTATGAATCCCATGTGTGTACTGTCTGTGATGGAGCATGCAGAAGAAAGGGATTGATAATATTTCAGCTGATCTAAAATTTACTAGTATATTCTCTCTAATTGCATTGGCATCTGCAAGAAAGCCTTTAAAATGTCTTTCCAGCCTTTGGTTTTCACTTTATCCCTCTTCTTTACTATATGGAGTAGAGAAAAAGCATGTAGAAGTGAGACTAATTTGTTCCTGTGTTTTATTACTTTTTGCATTGCATTTTTCTGTATTCTGTTTCTTATGTTTACAATTTCAACTGAAATTTCAAAGAGCTGCATTATGCCTGAGGCCCATTACTTCCTAAATTAAGAGCTGCAACTCTTGTTACAACTCTTGTTGCAGACTATCTATGACTTTATATATAAGGTCAGGGATATAAGATTTCAGCAGCATATGGTTTCACATAACCAGTGCTCAAACAAGAACTTTCTCCCTTGACCCCAGGACAAGGGAAGGAACTAAATGCTATTGTATGAAGTACAAGACTAAATCCTAATCTTTTGTTTCTGAAAGTAGCCTGACATAGTCTTGATGCTTGTCGAAGTATTTAATTTTAGACAAACTATACCTTCCAAACTGCACTTGAGGTATAGATTGTCCATTCTGGTATACTTTTAAATTGTTTACAGCTTCAGTTTCATATGTACATTTATAAGATTCCAGCTGACAGCCCCACCCCAGGAAAAAATAGACAAAGATCTATGCTGAATTTGTTAGAGAAGAAAAATTTTAGTTGAACAGTCAAATCAGGAATACTTATCAAAGCGTTTTCCCTGACTAAGAGATGGCATTAATAATCAACAAAACCTTCAATTATTATTGACTTCTCTGTCATGAATAAAATGAAGGAATTGTTTGAAAGAGTCATCAAGCAACATAATGCTTGGAGTAAGCCAGTTATAATAATGGTATTAGTTTAGTCTAAAATTACTTTTTTAATCAAAAACAATCTAAAGGTAGTCTCAAGTGTTAAATTCTGTCAAGGTGCTGCTTTTCAGAGAGGGATTTCTTTAAAACATGAGATTACTTGTACGTTAAAGGCAATTTGAAGAGGTTATATTTTAAAAGAAAATTATATTCCAGAGCCTTAGCACAGTGCTTCTAGGGGCTGCCTTTATTGTTCTTAGCACTAAGGATTGTTTTTAATTGTCTGAAGCAATAAGGATGCGAACTAAGACTGTTGACCAGATGGAACTTTGTGATTAATTACTGCACTAAAAGCACAGCAAAAATGTAAGCACAGGAAAAGAGGGAAAATACTGCAGATAAATGCTCAAAAGCTTTGAAGAAGGTTCCAGATCCTGAAGTGAGACAGCCCCGTGTCACCTTTTTTTCTATGCAACAACACAGACTTTTGTTTTGCTTGTTTAGGATTGATTTATGAGGGGTTATTTATTTTCAAGACTTTGTATATTCCTTGCCTTCAAATTTATACACCTATACACTGCGTTATGCATCACCCAAGTGGGCTTGAAGAACACAGGTTGAAACCCTTATCCTGCTAGATATAATGTCTTTATTCTGGGACATACTCTTTTTTTTTTTAATTTTATTTATATAGTTGCACTGTTGTCCTCATCTACCCACAGCACCTGTGGCACTTGAAGCAAAATCTGATTTATGTTCTGCTTTTTTTTAATAAGTGAGAAGAACATTTGTGGTGTTTGTTTTTGGAGTTTTGTTTTGTTTTTTTTTCTTTTTCTCCTCTCTGTGCTGTATTTATGCCATACCTATGTGTTTGGTAACTTTTCTTCTAGTGAAATAAAAAAATGTAAACATTGCTTCCTCCTGGGAATGAAAACAGAATGGCAGTGCCCTTGAAATTATTCATCCATCTCACAATTTAAATAATACTTCTTTCTGTTTGCCAGATAGTTATTCCTAAATGCCAGATACTCACATACTAAAGTGACGAGTGAAATACAGAAGGAAGTAAGTACTGCTATTTAGTACACTAGATGGAGGGATGCTGTTCGTTTGGGGTTTTTTTTTTTGTGGGTTGTTTTTTTTTTTTTTCTTGTGCAGACTTAGAAAGGCTCATTGCTTTTGAATCCTAGTTATGATTTCTCCATGGACCTGGTAAAGACAGTTAGTGTGTTAGTGACAGGCATTAACTGAGAGCTTGTAAACAGAGTTATATTGTGACAACCTGCAGAAGTGAGTGCCTTTGGGTACAAAACAAGGCTGAACACACAGAAGCAGCACAAATGTGTTTCTTGTTTTGTTACTTGTGTATCTAGTGCGCTAACAAAGTTGAATCAAGTATTTAATCTTGTGCAGCTTATTCTGTTCTTGAACTTTCTGTGGCACCATCAGTTCACGCTGGCTGGTGTGAACTGCTGCCCACCAGTAACAGCAGCCTATTTCACATAGGCTGCTGACTAACCAGAATCTTTTTTGTTTTGAACTTGTGACTTGGTTGCTCGTGGGCTAATGTGGCCGCATTGAAGACTCTTGGTGTGGTGTTTTGTACATAGAATCATAGAATCATTAAGGTTGGAAAAGACCTCTAAGATCATCAAGTCCAACCATCAACTAACACCATCATGACTCCTAAACTAGGCCCTGGAGTGCCACATCTACACCTTTTTTGAACGCCTCCAGGGTTCACGACTCCACCACCTCTCTGGGCAGCCTGTTCCAATGCCTAACCACTCTTTTGGTAAAGAAATTCTTCCTGATGTCNAGGTGCGGCCTCACCAGTGCCGAGTACAGGGGCACGATCACTTCCCTACTCCTGCTGGTCACACTATTCCTAATACAAGCCAGGATGCCGTTGGCCTTCTTGGCCACCTGGGCACACTGCCGGCTCACGTTCAGCTGGCTGTCGACCAACACCCCCAGGTCCTTTTCTGCCGGGCAGCTCTCCAGCCACTCTTCCCCAAGCCTGTAGCGTTGCATGGTGTTGTTTTGACCAAAGTGCAGGACCCGACACTTGGCCTTGTTGAACCTCATACAATTGGCCTCGGCCCATCAATTCAGCCTATCCAGATCCCTCTGCAGGGCCTTCCTTCCCTCGAGCAGATCGACACTCCCACCCAGCTTGGTATCATCTGCAAACTTGCTGAGGGTGCACTCAATCCCCTCATCCAGATCATTGATGAAGACGTTGAACAAAACCGGCCCCAGAACTGAGCCCTGGGGAACACTGCTTGTGACCGGCCGCCAGCTGGATTTCACTCCATTCACCATGGATCAATCAATCAATATCACATTCAATATGTGATACATATTGTATCACAGAGCATTTGTTTTCCAAGTTATTCCTTAGGAAAAAGTATGAATAATTGTGCAGTCTTGTGGACAACAGCTGTATTAAAGCTGTATGCCAATGTATAAAATGCATTGATAGTAGAATACATCTTTTACTATTATTTTAAAGGTAAGGAAAAGAATTAAGTGCTGATTTGGGGTGTGTGTGTTTTGTTTTTTGTTTTTTTTCTTTACATCATCTCAGATTTGCCCCTTAAACTTCCAATTATGGAACTGAAATTCTCTCTGTAGAAACTTTTATTAACCTATCAATCAGTAACTGCTTTGGGACTGAGGAGTTTCAGTAACTGATTAGTAAATTGCAGTCTGAAGCTAGAATGTAAGAGGTGTTGTGTGCTTTGCACATATTGGGGCAATGGCTCGTTATGTTTTAATAAATTGGATAATCTTTGAAGTTTGCATTTCCTCCTTGCCTTGTCCAGTATAGCAGCATGTGCAAGGAATTCAGCACAAGTCAGCAGCAGCACAGTATACTTCGACTGTGTCAGAAGGCTGCTTCTACAGGCCTTGTTCAAACAAAACTCTCAGGGACTTCAGAAAGAGTTTGGGATTGATCCCAAAACTGTTGCTAAAGGAAAACCAAAAGAGTTAGCATGTGTTAGATAATTGCAATAATGCCTTTGCCTAAGGGACTTAGGAGACCAACCTTTCTAGCTTTGCCATATGCCCGTCTTCTCTTTCCTCTCTAAGTATTAGCGTTCATAGTATGGTAGCACAGCTTTCTGTCTACTCTAGTAGTATTTTGTCTCTCCTGATGGTCACTGTAGTGGCCTAAGTAGTGCTAATGGCATATGAATGCATTGCTGGCTTTTGTTCTAACAATACTTTTGATCTCTCTTCTGTCTTTTTCTGCTACTGTGTAGATAAAGGCAATACATAAGTGATTGCATAGGAAGCCATTTTTCATCAGAGTAGTATCAGTATGAGGAGAAATGATACTCTACCAGTCACTGGACAAATCATATGTATTTAATGAATGTACAGAAGGACCTTTCTGCTAAGCCAGGCATGCATTAGCAACTGTGTATTGGAAGGCTATATGATGTACCTGGCCTCAACGGCATGCTTTGGATTACTGCTTCCCATGTTACTGAAACAGAAATTCAGTGAGACACTATTTTGAATAGATATGAAGCTGCCTTATGCATGGATGAAAGAAACACATCTGTGTGTCAAGATATTTTCTTTTTCCAATTATGATCTGTTATCTCATGGTACTAGATAGGAACTGTCTAGTTCAGGGAGCATTTTATTACCGCTATGTGAGTCATGCAAAACTTACTATTTCTTTTAGGTCCTGAGAGGGAGAGAGTCAACCTCCTCTTGGAGTCCTCTTCTCCAAAGAATGTCTGTTGTTTTCTTGGAATGTTACCCGTTTTAGCCCATCTCCACTTTCTGGCCTAGGATAGTGCAAGTGTTCATTCACTCACTGAGAGCTGTTGCAAGCAGAACTGCTGGGTTTGAGGACTCAAAACCAATGCCTAGTATTAGCTGAAAAAAATTTCTGTTGGATAAAAATCCTATAGAAAATACCTGAATTTGTGAGGGGGAAAAAAGTAGTCTAAAGAATAAAGCAATAACTTAGGAAGAACAGTCCACTGTAAGAATTCTTGAGGGCTGGTAAAGGCCTGAGAATGTTCTTGCTAAACCAAAGCTATGCATTACTGCGGCTGAGAAGCAATACATCAAAGTTGTCAACTTATCCAGTGTACTGTGCTTCATTTCTTTCAAAAAATTTGAAAAGCTATGTAAGTTCTAGGAAGGCATGCACATCATCTTGCACCTGACACATACATGCACATATTAATTGTGTTTAGGAACAGAAATAAAAGAAATTAAGAAAGAAATTTCAAAAGTGACAAAGCAAGAACACCGCAATATTTGCGTGCCTTATCCTTCTCTGTGTTCATTTGTCGAATAAATCACAGCACACCAAACAGATAACCTGACTCCCTTCTCAAAGTGTTTAAGAATTTTTTGATCCCTTACACGTGATTTAGCAGCTCTAGTATTTATTTATGGAAGGAGGAGGTGGAAGATACGAGGGAGTTAATGAAAAGGATTATTAATGGGTAGCACAGTAGCATTAATAAGCATGGGGGCAGATGGGGCAAATACTTTAGTAGTAAACAATAGAATTATTTGAAGGGTTGCACACTGGCAAGAAGTCTCTGGGGGTCTTTCTCTTTATAAAAATAGCTGTTGCACCACTGTACTGATTAACCTCTTAGCTTTGTTATATCATTTATCTTCCAATAAGAACTGACAACCAACAGGATGCCTACAGGCTCCAGTAGAATGATACAAAATTTCATGCAACTGTACAGGACAAACATGGCAAGTTAATCAATATTGTAGTTGGATTGCTACTTATGCTCATTTTATTGTAAAATCTTGCTACGTTATAAGCTGCTTTTTTTTTTAATATGTTAAGATATATGTATCCAGTTGAGTGAATAGTCCCTATTAGTATGAAATCTTGTGGGACTATTTGTGCAATCAAGGAATTACCCTGGTTAGAAAAGACTGAAGGGTTTGACCCAAAATATTTTTTCCTCCATCCTTGAGATTAATTGTGGAATGAGGTAACAATTCAACACAAACACTATTATCAGCATCTGGAACTTCATCTACTTTTGTGAAGGACAGAGTCAAACAACATAGTCATAAGGAGTAGCAATTTACACCTCGGTCTCACTGAATTGAAAGGGTGAGTGTGCCATTAGTTTCACATGCCTATGCCAAGGCATAGAATAAGCGAATAGCTTGTTCTGCTGGAGCAAATGTAGAAGCAGTACAACTGGAATCCTAGACAGGATGGCAAAACCATGACTGTATCTCAGCCAGCCCTCCTCACAGTCCAGCGCATTAGCACAAACCCATGCTCTGTTGTGGCTTGTGCCAATACACCAAAGCACAGACATGTGCCTCATCCTCTGCTGCAGGAGAGGTGTTGTGTACATCTGGCATACAGGTGGAGAAAACAGCAGATACGGTAGAAGTTGCCTGCCCCCAAGACCCGGTAGCAGAGGTGACGATGCCTCAGTCGCCCTAGTAGAGACTCACTTGGTGACTATATTCAGATTGGGTCAGACTGTAAGAGGCCGTTTACTTCCCTTTGGCATAGGAAGGGAAGAACAGGTAGGGCACTCACTTCCCCTTCCCTGAGGAACTTCCCTAAAGGCCCATATGTATACAGATTTCAATAAACCACATTTCCTCTGCTGACTGTATTTTCCCTCCATTTCCATTCCAACCTAGTTGAGTGGGTTGTCAGCCACTGTTTCGCTAGCCCTGAATTGTCCTAATATGTAAATTAGACTACCCCCTCACTTAAATACCCTAGAGAGCAATTTTTCCTGCATTTAAATCATTGTACCACCCATTACATGGACAATTAATCCAGCCCCAAGTGTTGGCCTACACTAATGAATATATAACGAAACGAAGATTAATTAAATACTAGCGCAGTGACATAAGATAGGAAGTACAATGAGAGTACTAAATTTTACTAATTATGTATTTATGAAATATGTGAACAAATGCTGAAACTGAAGGTTAAAACATCTTTGACTCTAGACATCAAAAACAAATACGCAACTTGGTCATTGCCGGCATGCAATACAAAATTACTGTATTACATCTGTAATAATTGCTGTGGCAAGTCAGTAGTCCAAGCAGGATGCAGCCCAAGCCGTAAGACATCATGCACTGCATTCACCAATTTACTAACTAGGTAGCAGAGCAGGTGCAGCACATTCATAAAATCCTCTACCCAATGAATAGACTTTTTGGACTGGATACCAGCCTAGACTACATTCATTTTATATGGCTGTAATGACACTGTCCTCACTACACCAAGGTTTGATTTAAACTAGCAATGATGAAAACGGAGCTTCAAGCGTACCACAATTCTGTTTGCTGCCACTGATTATGGGAAGAAAACATTCAGCCATGTCTGCACTTTGCTAACATACAGGACTGCTGAGAAGCAATTTGACTTCCATTATAACTTAGAAGAGCATCAGGTTGGTTTTAAATTACATTTTAATGCAATGGTACTTAACCAGTTTTGCTGAAGTGCTGCATTGCCAACACTTGGTGAAACACTAATAATGCTTTATTTTTTCAGCCAAAACCTTACAACCTCTTCAGCTTTCTCATACCAATGTTGGGACAATCTGCTTAAGACTGTACTGTCTGAACATGCTTTTCTGCCTGGAAAGTCCTCATGGGTTTAATGTTCTTTCGAAGGCCCCCCAAAACATATTTCTTCTGCATCGTTAATGCTATTGTCACTGAAATCCAGGCCATGGGAGTTCCGTTTGTTTGCTGCTTTGCTGTCCTTGGAATGGAGTTTAGAGAAGCTTTCTTGTGTCAGCTAAGGGTAATTATGCTAAAACTGGTATGTGTTTGTATTATTGGTCAGCAGCTATCACATTATCCGCACCTAAACAGAGGTGTACCCTGGAACACTGCGCTTTTTGCAGTTATTTTCTCACATACAAGCAATGATGCAAGAGGGAACAATGTGAACCTGAACCCAGAGCTACTGTAACTGTGCTGAAAAAAAGTAGAAACAATGCTGTAAAATCTGGATGGAAGATTTATATTACTATTATCCTCTAGATAATTCCACAGTTGGATATGAAAGCCAGTATATAAAGTGATTTTTAGCTATCTCTTACAAAATTAATCTCGGAGAAATAGACCAGCAGACAAATATTGAAGGTCAGATTTTTTTGGTTGAATAAGTAGGTAGATAAATAGCATTAGACAAGCCATGTTTAGGAAGCCTAGGTCAACGGCACTTAAATAGCAGTGTGTGGGGTGGACAGAAACTCAGAAGCCTTAGGGGAGACAGGGTTTCTTGGCATCCTGAGCCACTTGGTAAGTTATAGTGGAGGGTCTTCTCCAGAGCTTCCGAGAAACTCAGGCTACACAGAACTCTGGGAAAAACAATCACTGCTGCTTACAGACTGCTTTGCTGTGTGGCACTAATCTGCTGGGCTCACCTGCCAATCCTAGAAATCCAAGTCATGTTCAAAACTTCCAATTATCTTTCCCAACATGTGCCCTTCTGGCCTGGCCTGCCCCTCCTCTCATTTTAGTGATTTCCAGCCACACAAGGGAAAGCTGGGCTTTTGCTGTGTTTAAACAGGTGTCCATGTGAGAGTTGCAGAATAGATATGAAATTAATCCAAATATGTGTGTGGGATGATACAGCCTGATCTCTAGATCCCTGTGTGAAACCTCCTGTCAAGATCCATTTATAGCTTAAGTTTCAAAACAGACAAAGGAATTGAAAGAACTCAGAAGTACTTAAGTATTGACCGGAAAGAGCCATGTAGGTACCCGAGTCTGCGTGTGAGTGCCCATCTGAATTTCAGGAAGAGGGTAGAGGGGTAGCTAAATCAATGTCTCTCTCAAGTTGGGGTGGTAGGGTTGCAAGAAGAAGATGGTGGGGGGGGGGGGCGGGGAAGTCCAAACCCATTAGTTTTCCGTCATGTCTGTGGTGAACATGCTTCTTTCTCTCTCTCCTCAGAGGGATTTAGAGCAGCAACCTGCAAACTTCTGTGTCAGCAGCAAAGAACCATAAAGGTTCAGCTATGCTCTGACCTGGTCCCATTACCACTAGAGACATTTCTGTGCAAGTGAAAAACAGGATAGATGACAGAGAGGAGACACTAGCTACCATCACTATCATACATCTTATTGAATTCACCTCACTAATACCAGGGCAGATCATGTAAATTACCTGCCCAGGGCCTAGTAAGTTTGGTCCCTTGAGTTTTCAGTTTGGTATAATTACTAGCTTGATTAATCATGTGGCAGTTCCCTAATCCTGCTCTGCTCACTCAGAGGATAAGCACTAGATACTAATTTTTTTTGAAGTGTTTTGGTTTTTTGTTGTTGGGTTTTTTTTAAAGCTTCTAGAGGCCAAAGTCCATCTTTAATGCATATTATTAGTTCATTCCTATAAAACCAAACACCTGACTGATTGAAGCAGGTTATAGATGCCCTTGAACCTTTTGAATAATCACAGTATGCTCCTGACTTGGCTTATTTCCACTTCTATCAACAGCAGTGAATCAACAGCTTCCATTATTAACTGAAATACCTAGTGCCGTCCTGGGATGTCAAAAGATTGGATACTCCATATTGTCTTCATATTTACTTTATAACATTTCTACGCAGTTATTAGTTCTGTATCTTCTAATTCTAAGGTATATTTTGATATTTGGTATTCCAATTAAAGTCCTAGCTTTGGGAGTCTGGTGGCTTCATGAGAAATCACACCCCTAAATTTGATTTTTATATCGTTAATTAAAGTGAGTTTAAAGAAAAACTGAGAATATGAATCTTAACAGCTTAAAAAAAAAAATAGAAGCCAAGTAATTAAGAAATGAACACTTACTACTGCTACTTAAGAAGAGAAAAAGGAAAAAAACCAGCCTCACACCCCTCTTGATTTAAGCCAGTCTTGTGATCTGGATTGAAGGGTTCAAACTCTCAACACTAGGAACTGCCCTTTTGATGAATTCACATTGCATGGATTTGGATCCATACTTAAATGCGTAATAGAAATTCAAGCCTGAACATCTAAGTGAATATAGCCACACTGTGAAGAGATAAGCTATGAATGAATAGATTAATTGGACACTTGCAAAAACTTGTCAAAAGTAATTACTCTATACATGATCCAACTGAAAATGTTTTATATCAACCATGATTTAAAATAGTATTTAAGCTATTCCTTGGCCTTTGAAAGATATATTCATAATATGCTGCTTATTTACTATGCTACTACCATGCATTTGCAAATCTTTCAAGCACTCTTTGGTACAAAGAGACAACAAATTCATTCTGTGTTCAGTTCTGAAGAGGTTAGCAGATACACTGACTATATTTTTCATGGAAATTTTCTCATTCTTCCTTCTCCTTAAGTTAGAGTAAAATCATCCTGACTAAATGTATGCCTTTGCTTTCTGTGTATAACACTAAAAATGGAATTTAAAATGAAACAGCTAGAGACTGGGAGACATTTAGTGATTGGGAAAGACCAAATAAACACGACCACAAGCAAGACTCTAATTACAAGACATCTGAATTGGCACAGAAACTACTGTGGAAGGTAGTTTACCCCTTTTCATTGAGGGTATAAGCTACTTTGCATTACCAAACACTATATACACATACTTACAATACAGTATGTCCAGACCTGTATATTTCAGAGCACAGCTCGTCGTACTGCTCTTGTCCTTTGTGTTTTCCAATCACTGAGTGCCAGTAGTACTTGTTTTAGTTTCTGTCCATTTGTTTTATGTGGTGTTTTTTTCAGTTAATGCTTAATCCGTATTTCATGATACAAAACACTTTGAAAAGGAAGAGAGTATGCAAAGAATCAGGAAATACTCTTGGATCACAAGAAGTCATCTGTGTCTGGGCCTGCACTCTGGTGGTATTCCCAACCTGTTCTCAAGAACCACCAGCAGTAGATATTTCCTACCTCACAGGCAACTTATTTCAATCCTTCACTATTTTTACTAATGCAAAATTTTTCCTAATATTTGCCACAAATATCTCTTTTGCTGTGATTAGGACTACTGCTTTCTGTCCTGTCCACAGTGGATGGGCAGAACAAATGAATCCCTTCCTCTTTGCAGCAGTTCTTTATAATCCGGTAAGACTCTTACTAGTAGGTTTCCATTTGATCTCTTAAAGCTAAATAGTCCTGTGTCTGTCTTTCCTCATATCTGATATTTTTTAGATCCCTGATCTCTCTTCTCTGAAGTCTCTCCATGTGGTCTATGTTTTTCCTGAAATGTCACGCCCAGATGTGAATCCATAGCTTAGCTGATGCGTTACTTGTGCTGAATAGAGTTACTTCACTTATCTTTCAGCTTATATTTATGTCTACAAATGGCACCTCTGCTTTTCTTATTGTATGGTACTAAACCAAAGAAACATAACATTGTTTAATTCATATCTGTGATCCAATGTAACTGCCAGATTCTTCCAACAGAACTGATACCTAACAAGCTGTTCTCCACTGTGTGCTTTGAGCAGTTAATTATTCCTGCCTAAGTGTATGAACTTATGATATGAACGCTTTCCAATTACTATTAGAGTTATGTAGTTTTTCTTAACGGACTAATTGTTCTGCTTGAGAGAAGGCAGGTTCTATCTCTTTCCCTGGCAGAGAAATGATTGCAATACAGAAATAACTTTTATGATGGTAATTGAAAAAATTAGATGGTGAGTCAGTCTTCTCTAGGGGATTTTTCTGGGATTTAATGCTGTTGTAGTCCATTTGACTTCTCAGTAGCACATTAAGATTTCTTTTTTGAGTAATGTGTTTTTTCTTTTTTTCACTA
>WAAD01038336.1:222808-241105 GCA_013389945.1 Fregata magnificens | reverse complement strand
CAACCTAATGATTCTATGATTCTATGATTCTAACTATTGCCATTTCCATCTCCAGCTTAATTTCCTAGGAAGATAAATTCTGTTTTCTTCTCACCAGACTTGTCATGTATACCTTTTGTGAATTTGTGACACACCTTCATCCAGCGTTGTTATGAAAAAGAGAAAATACAATGTGGACCTGATTGAAGGAATGTTGCTGGGGAGTCACCTGCAGTGTATGTGGCTTGTTTTAGGTTGGGTTTTTCCTTCCAGTACTAATAATCAGGTCAACTACAGATGGGAGGGAGGTCCTATTCTTGTGCTTCATGAGTTTTGGGGGGTTAAAGACCCCATGCAATTGGAGAAACCATGTGGTCTGAAGAGTTGCCCAGGAAATACCAGTAGGTGATGAGAGGATGCCTATTGTACAGTTTTAAAAACCTATAGCTGGGAAAGATGATTAATTGTAGTTGATCTACCTTTCTGAGATATGGTTTGATGCAAAATTAAAACAAGCATACATTTCCAGGTCTCTAACACGAGAATCATTTTTGTTTTCATAGTGAAGTTTTAACACTCTTCAGTGGAGGACCAAAGGGGAAATGAGTGTTCTGTGCCAAAGAATTATCTTCCGTGAAACATTTTATTTACTCACTAGATGACTTTAGTGGTTGCATAAGAAAATGCCAAAACTTTGGAAAGCCTTTTCTTAGTTTAATATGGATTGTAAAGAAAAAATAAAAAAAAAGGTGGAATACTCAAAATAAATGTGGTGGTGTAAGAACACTATATACATCCAATTGGATTAGTCCAGTTAATCCAGTAGTGATTAGAAAAGATGATATGTTTGTTTGGAACCTTTTGTGGATTAACCTGGCCAGTCGAGGTTGATCAAATTAGACATCATTCTTCTAACTGGTCCTTTAGTTACATAACAGATGGCCAATATTCACCTTAATTAGAACATAGCCTTTTATTTACCATTTTAAAGTAAGGCAGCTGAGCTTCCTCTTTAACAGAACACCATGAAAATTATAGAAGGTGTGCAAATTTTATATATTAGTGAAGTTTTTATGTACTTTCATAAGAATTAAAGTACTTTCGTGGGAGGTGCTTCAGTATTATTTTCCTTCTCTTTCTTTTTCTTTCAAGTGTGCTTAGAAGGTACCTTAGTTCCCTTATTTTCTCTAGTCTAGTTCTCTAGAGTGAAAAACACACCGGTTAATAAAATATATTCATATTTCAGTTTAAAGTGCTTGTAAATCTCAGTGCTTCATAGCATTTTCTCTAGTCTTTTGGGTAATAAGAGCTATTTGTTAACTAGTCAAAATATTTGGTTTCTATCAAACCCAAAGTACTGCTTCAAAATATATTTCTATATGCTTAAAACAAATTAAGCAAATTAAAAAGAATGCTTTGTCTCTGTCACAAACTAGTATGGTGGACATGGGGAAGAGCATTTGATGTGAATGTCCATGGGACTACCAGTAGAATCAAAGTTATGGTTACTTGTGGTTATTATTGTCACTCACTGTTAAGTGATTTCATGACAAATGTTATTCCTTGTCAGGCTATGCTTGAGCAGTCGAGTCCTGGTATCAGGCTGGCCTCTGCTTTTCATAGGGGCTGCAGTTTGGTACCCTGTTCTTCCCTTCCCTGGATTACTTGGTTTCCATGTGGGCTTCCTCCACCAGATTCTTGGTTTGGTGCAGCCCTGAATTTCTCTGACTTCTCATTCTCCTGCCCTATGTGTGATGAGCAGGCCCTTGTCTTTGCTCCTGATTTCATCATTGCTCGAGACTTTGGGCGTGGCATCCCAGGTAACAAACTCAGTGGCTAAAATTCCAGGAAACGTCCTTTGTGTTATGTCAGAAGCTGAGAAAGTTAACTGACCAATTTTTTTGAAATGTGCTTGTTTCTTTGCAAATTTTTATGACCCTAAATGTGTAAACATTTGGTAGCTTGCTTTGATGTATTGTCTGCTTGTAGTTTTGTAAAGACAATTTTTCTAATGGGGTTTTCATCATAGCAGCCTAAAAACCAGTCCAAAAAAAAAAAAAGTCTGCATTTATATGCCTATTCAATAGCAAGTAACTACTAGTAGTACCAATAAGCATTGTGTGCATACAGGGCCCAATTTTTATTTTCTTGATAGTGGATTGACATCCTGGGGCCAATTCCTTGAGTCATAACTTTGTTTTTACTTAATCTTTAGTCACAAAAGCTTGACTAATTTCATTGGGGAATGAATGACTGGCTATGCATAGCAAGTAAAAACTGGCTGAGCACCACTGGGATTAGTAGAGGCTTGTAAATGACAGATTCACCTGCCTCTTGTGTCTCAGATTTTCTACAAGAGGGTGGAGGACAGGCTGGGGACAACAGTTTAATACAGTGTGTTTGCTGCTGGTAAAATCTGACTGCTGCATCATTAGGGTGATCCAGAGATTTTTGACCTGTTTCTGGTCAATACATATTAGTCTGGGGGCTTTGCTGGCTGCCTCCTGGACCTCCTGTGTTTGCACAGAGAATAGAGTATAGAGTTTGCATGTGCCTTACCCTTTCTCAAGGTGAACTTTCCCATTGGTGTAGTCCCTGTGTTGGTGCCTGTTCTGCCTGAAAGTAGCGTGTTGTGTTTAGGCTAATATAAGCCAGGCTGATTTCACTCAAGCAGGTATATATTTCTTAGATTCGGGAGAGCTAGTGTGGTATTACAACATTTAAGATTCCTTAATTTGTGGTTTGAATGGTCAGTGTTTTAAACCTCACAGACGGCACAAAGAAGCCAACTGTTTTCACTAAGGAATTTCAACTTGCATATATGTTGGTGTTTTTTTTTTTTTTTTTTTTGGCATCTGTTGAAGACTAGCTTGGTGACTTTCAGCCCATCATTTAGCTGTTTCTTAATTTGTACAGAGATATGCTTAATGAGAATTTTTTAAATTGTTCTTATTTGCAGATAAAATTTGTGACGTTTGATGGTTAGATCTAGGTGCAGTAAAAGCAAACATCACATAACCGGAGTGCGCTATCCTGCCTGTGGCTTTGTGGTCGTTATGAGAAATGCTCAGAGAGGCTTGGAGCTTTAAACAGGTGATGTGCAAGTTCCTCAGCACCATCAGTCCAGCTGTAGTCATCTTGGGCTGCATAGGGCTACTGAATACAGGCAGCTGTCCTTCAACTGGTAACACAGTACAGCAGGCAAATCACAGAATCACAGAATGGTTGGGGTTGGAAGGGACCTCTGGAGATCATCTTGTCCAACCCCCCTGCTTGAGCAGGTACACCTAGAGCAGGGTGCACAGGACCGCCTCCAGGCAGGTTTTGAATATTTCCAGAGAAGGAGATTCCACAACCTCTCTGGGCAGCCTGTTCCAGTGCTCTGTCACCCTCACAGTAAAGAAGTTTTTTCTCATGTTCAGCTGGAACTTCCTGTGTTCCAATTTGTGCCCATTGCCCCTTGTCCTGTCATTGGGCACCACTGAGAAGAGTCTGGCCCCATCCTCTTGGCACCCACCCTCCAGATATTTATAAGCATTGATAAGACCCCCCCTCAGTCTTCTCTTCTCCAGGCTGAACAGACCCAGGTCTCTCAGCCTTTCCTCATGAGAGAGGTGCTCCAGTCCCCTGATCATCTTTGTGGCTCTCTGCTGGACTTGCTCCAGCAGTTCCCTGCCCTTCTTGAACTGGGGAGCCCAGAACTGGACGCAGTACTCCAGATGTGGCCTCACTAGGGCGGAGTAGAGGGGAAGGATAACCTCCCTCGACCTGCTGGCCACGCTCCTTTTTATGCATGCCAGGATCCCGTTGGCCTTCTTGACCACAAGGGCACGGTGCTGGCTCATGGTCAACTTGCTGTCCACCAGCACCCCCAGGTCCTTCTCAGCAGTGCTACTTTAGAGCAGGCCAGCCCCCACCCTCATATTTGGAAAACATTTGTGGTATTTGCATGGCAGGCTTCATGTAGAAGAAAAAGTCATTTCCAGAAATAAGAAAGTGTAGGAGGAGTGATAAATTGCATTAAAGTTTTTTTTGTCAAAATATTTTTTCAATGAACTGTGGCATTTGAATCAAAATGTGAAAGTGTTGTTTTCTGCTTAAGATGTTAATAAACATAAGTGTTCGCAAAGCCAAAATAATTTCTGTTGAAAGCTTACAAAATGTTTTGAGCTTCAATTTTCATTGAGGAGGCAGAACATGTTAGTGAGAAATTAAAAGAAACAAATAAAAGCCAACACCAACCACTCAGTTTTCTGAGGAGAAAAAAAATTAACTGGGATTTTAAAATTGGCTCAGTATCATTTGGGGGGAAGTAGCTGAAGCTTTTGCAGCTCCTGGTTCATCAACTAAGGTGTAAAGTACAAGATTTGTGTAGTGACTTTTTCTTTGATTTCAGTTTTTCATTCTTTGCTTTCCTTCCTACTTGCATCTCAAGTGCTGAGGAGGAAATTAAATCCTGAATTTGAAGTAATAACTGCGCAACACTGCATTTGTACAGGAGAAGACTATATGACCATAGGGAAAAGAACCCCAATTGAAATGATGCTGTTTCTAGATTTTTCTGATACCTATGATGAATCTTTCATTTTTCACATTTTGTTTTACTCTTTGTTATTCTTTTGTGGCAGCAGGTTAATTGCTAGCCTGTCAGTAGAAAAATATCTCACCTGTCAAGAAGCTGATGGTAGGGGAATAAGGATGCAGAAAAAATAAAGGAAAGCTCAGAGTACTGTTCCATATCTATACGGTAGCTGATTCCAGTGAAATTACATCAGTTTTGCAAGCTTTTAAGGAGAAATTGACCTCAAGTTTTATATCTTAAGTGTATGCTGTAGGAGTCCAAATCATGGAAGTACTCACAAACATGTTCAATTGTGTGCACATGGGTAGTCCCTTTGGGTTCGGTAAAGCTAGCTATAAATAAATAAAGATTGCTTAATTTCTTAATGGCTTAATTTCTTAATGCTTAATTAAGATTGCTTTTTACATTACAGTTTGGGACTGTATAATATAGGTATTTGTTTATAATGAGTGAACATCGTTAACTCATCAGTTGTTCATTAACTTTGTTCCTAAGACCGATAGTCAACATAGAGTATAAGGGATTTTGCTACATAGTAGAGGGAGACATGAGCTAAGAGATGAAAAAGATGTGTTTTACCGAGGTTTTAAAGAAATGCAAGCTCTGTGACCTCGAGGTATAACTATGCATCAAAGGAAATACAGGAAGATGATGGAAATTTGTAGGTAAATCAATAATAGAATTGTGCCTGGCTATGTGATGTGGAAACAATTCTGCAGGCAAAAGGTTTTGCATTCTGCCAACACAGATAACAAACACCTCATAAAATGCTAGCTAATATTCAGTGTGTCCAGATAAGAATTTGATACTTGCCCTCAAACCCCACCTTTCCTTACATGGTATTGGAATCATATTTCAAGTCAATCAAGTACAGATGTGGCCATACTAATGGCAATCTTTGGAAATGCCCCATTAGTGGTATCTGCTTCTTTTGGTATATTTGCTTGACTCTGGACAACATGAAAGGATCTTTGACCTTGTTCCTGTATAAGACTATGCTCTTTGAAGAGGCAAATAGATTATGGTGAAGTGGTTATAGATGATAGCTTATTCCATGATGATGCTTGCTTTTCTTTAAGTGTCCTCTCTATAGTAGTTCATATTTTGCTGCTGTTTCCTTATTCTTGAAAAAACTTTGACATCAGCAGCAAAAAATGATTTGTGTTATCAGGTTTATTTTATTGTTCACTGTCCCTGATATTTCTGAAAGGTCAAAAGTTTCAAGCTTATGTGTTAATAAAGCTCATTTTGGCAAACTCCCTTCACGCTGTTCTGTAGTGTCCTCCTGCTATTTAGGAGCTCACATGATAGAAAGCCATATTAATCCCAGCGCTGCTACCTTATTTTTAAGGTATTGCGGGAGAAGATGAATTTAGTTCTGTGTTTTTGAATGAAGATTTCAAGGAACACCTCAGGAAAAAGAAATATTGTTGGAATCTTTAAAGACATTGCCATTTTTTTATCCCCAAAGCCAGTTTTGATTTGTTATCAATTCCTGAGAATGATGATGATGACGTTTGAACTCTGGGGCCGAACTCAAAGCTAACACTTCTGTTCTTCTGTGTATGGAAACAAATGTCCTGTTCCTGGAGTCCTGAATATTTTGGGAAATGTCATTTATTATAAATGTCCAGGCCAGTTGCAGAGCAATGACTTTAGAAATGTCTGTCTAATGCTTCTTTGGAGTTTTAGCCCTTCTGCTCAGCAGAGCAGCACTAAGTGCAGTGTTGCCTGCAAGTGTTGGATTATTGCACACAGCGTAGCTATATAGCACACTGCACATGTGTAGGAGCTCTGAATTGCAATACATCTGTGCTTCTTAGCAACTGAAGGAAAGCCTGCTAGATCTACCAGATGTGTGCGGGGAAAAAAAAAATCTGGACAAATCTGTAACTCTTATGCCTCTAAGAAAGAGGAGGAGGAAATGTCTAGAGAAACATGGGTGAATGATACTCCAGCATCTGATTTCAATGATCTTTGAATTGGACTCTTCGAGAAAGTTGAAACTTGGTTCTTTTGCTGTATTTTTATAAACATGTATTCAGCAGCTGGTCTATCCACAGAAAAAGGAGAACGAGAATGTTACCCGCCAACCTGACAGGAAAGGTTTAGACTGATGTTCCAGGAATGCCTCTCTGTAAAGTGGTTCCCGACAGAAGGGAGACAATCTCATGGTGGGAAGCAGCTAGAAAGGCATGCAGAAAGAAAAGCAGCTCTTCTACCACGATCTCTTGGACACTCTACTTCCCCCTGTATCTTGTACATGCATAGGCTTAAATGCCCTTGATTTTCCTGAAAACAGTTTAAGGTTATGAAAGTACCATGCAGTCTGTAAGTTGGAAGTATGATAAATGTGTAGGCTGATGGCTATATAAAACCTTAGTAGTAATGTGTATTATAGTGTAAAATTTTCTTATTGTATAAATTCCATATAATATTAATAAGCCAACAATTCATTAAAAACTTTAACAGCGGAAATTGTTTTCTTCAAAGCCACCTAAGGAAATGCAGTTTCCAGTGACCTTTATTTTAGATGTCCATTCCAAGATTTCTGATGTATTCTTGAGAAATTTATCCTAGGTGTTCAAGATACCTCTTACAGAACATATGGCTGTACGCGTTCATGTATTGTGACTGTAGAGAGTGCTGGTGTTGCTCTATGCTTATTGAAGCCTTCCTGACCAGTAGCTGTTTTAGCTGTTAGTCTGGGAAGCCTCTGCCTCCGTTGTTTCCCGTTCTGGCCTACCAAGGGCTTGTATGGCACTGTTCCATCTGAGCCAGGCTATATAGGACATTTGTGTTCACTGGTAGGTGTGATAGTCTTTCAATAGAAGATCCTTCCTTTTTAGAGTACAATGTGGGAAGTCTTTATAAATCACTGTGGAACTTTGTCGTGCTTGTGTTTAGTAGGCAACTATATTGATNTGCATCTTTGTCTTTGATATAACTGTGCTGCCCTTCCCTCCTACATTATAATATATATGTGGGACTGAAACAGGCTGTACCACTTTGTTTAATATTTTTAGCAAGAACTAGTATTTTTGTCTTTGTCCAATAGATTTCTGAAGATCTACCAAATGTTGTTCATTAATGGTAAAAAAATATTATAAAGATAATGTTGATATTGGGATTTTACTCTTTCCTTGCATCTTGAAGAAGTTTATTTCAAACTTTTTGAATGATTTAGTTATTTTATGTGCTGATCAATGTATTCCAAATTCCTTTGAAAAGCAAATGTACATTTAAAAGATAGCATGGTTAATTACCTTTATGTTTGCAAGTTTCATACAAAATGTTTCATCCCCATTTAGTGGATTTCAGTCTATTTGCAGCTGTGTAGTTCAGTTGGGTAAGCAGTATGAATTTAGCATTTAACTCTTTTTTTGTAACTTCTGCATTATTCAGTAGCTAAACACAAAGGAGTGTGAAATGACAAAATTTAGGGATGAATGTTTCAAGAAAAAGTGGGAAGGGAATGGTGGTAAGATGTTTTTGTTCTGTTAGGAAAAGACTTGAGGAGGTCATGTGGCTGTTAGAAGAATGATCTTGAGATAGGGATTAATAGGGTTAAGAAAACAGTTCCAAAATGTGACTGCAATAGAGGTGAAAGACATTCTGTGGTATAAGCAGATAGGGAGTTAGAGTGGGAAAGAGCACGATGAATGGTCCGGAAGAGTGGAGGAGATTAATTCATAGAGGCTGAAGGAGGGAAATCCATGGAGAATACTGAAGATGTGAGAGAGATGATACATGGCAATTTACTGTTGTCATTAATCTGTGGATAATATGTTTATTGATTGAGGGAGACCCTTGAAACCATGCAGTGGAGCATCTCATTGGGGGACAAATTTTAATACTCTTAGATGGAGGAAGGACTTTACTCTCTGAGCTGCCCCACTGAAAAGAATAGGGTGATTTCTGTAGCAAGGGAATCAGTCTGTCTGTCATCAATTTTTGTTTTGTCAGGTTAATTGAAATGGGAAACAAGTCCCAGATGCTTAAGTGCTATGGGCTGAGATGTATGCCAGCATTTCAGGAAGTAGAAAGTTTTTTAAAGTTGATTTTGTCACTTACATGCAAACTTCTAGCATCTCAATGGCAAATCTTGCCTAAAAATGTTAATGAGCAGTATTTCCAAAGATGCTTCAGTTTTCTGCGCCTAGGCCTCCTTGAAAGTTTTGCTATTACACTCTTGCACAAATACATGTAGCTAAACCCACTGCTTATCCATGTGATAGAGACAGACTTTTTAGATGCCACTGCTATATTTTATTCAGATATCCTAGTACTACTTGTCTACCTTAATTGCTTCAGTTAGCTGAAGACTGGCTCTGGTTTATGTAGACTTTAATTTAAATGTGCAAGTTGTCTCATGCTCCCAGCAGAGTTTTACAGTTGAAGTTCAGCCTACATTATATAGAGACTGGAAAACGTAAGGACCAATGTGCTTGGGGTCCCCTCTTGATTACTAGAACAATGTGAACTCTGTTTAAATATATGGCTGTGATTAAGTATAGAAATTAAAATCTTAGTTGAGGCATAGTAGCTACTTAAGCACACTACAATCTGTCACTGCAAATAGGAATAGCACCATGCGAGAAAAGGAGCAGAAAGGCAAGTGAATCCATATGCTTAAACACAAAGTTCAGGAGGTTATTTGAGCAAAAGAAGGAGCTGTCAGAAACTGGAAATCCAACACTAGTGAATCCTAGAGACAGAGGCATAGTCCAGAGTGGGCAGTGTGAGAAGGAAACTGAAGAGCCTGAAATGGAATTTGAAGAGCAAAGAGTCAAAGATGTAAAAACAAGCAACAAGAAATTCTTGTGGTATATTAAAGACAGAAAAGACTGTGAGAGATTGGGCAGGTCCCCTGGGCATGTTATTCTACACCCTGGAGCTGTCAATTGTAGGGCTTCATTTAGCTTTGTGTGAAGCATCTGATGCTAACTATTTTGTGCTATCAGACCTGGGACTGGATCAACCTCTAATTTTTCCTGTATGGCAGTTCCTTCATGATGACTGCTTTCTGTCCCAAAAGTCCATACCATCCTGTCCCAGTTAACCACAAGATCCAAAAATAAATTCTGAATGTTCCCTGGATACTTCTGTGATATTTTAGCAGCTTTCAGCTAAATGAAATATCTGATTTTGAGGACCAATGGTTATACACTTTTGCATACCTGAAGGTCCCATTGTAATATCAGGCCTTTTGTCTCTAGGAAGATGTAGATGGATGTTTGTCTTGACCAGTGTGACAAACTGCTTTGCTATTTTACTGTATCTGAATAGTGTAATCAGAATTGGCAAATTAATGCTCAAATACTGTAGAGAAATTTATAATGTTCCTGAACCTGCTATAAGGACCAGCATTATCTAAAGTGCATTAAACAGCTCCAAATTTCATAAGACTTGTAAATATTGATTTATTCTGTTCTGTTCAGAATCAGATCATGCTGAAATTCCCCAAGCAGCAAATCTCCTACATCTGGTCCCTGAAGAGAAGATTGAAAACCAGTCCTCAAGGTTATATCCTCTATAAATTTGGAAACCCCTTCACCTGATGCCACTTTCATTTTAATGGCTTGTGTCTCTTGCTCTGTTAGTCTTTGCTAAATTACTGTTTGGTGTGTTCTCTCTAGCTGTGCCTCACTAAATTACAGTGCAGGCTTTTCAGCATCAGTGAATTTCCATTTCAGGGATGCTTTGACAGTCTTTTGAATTGGGAAGCTCTTGATCCTTACAGAGCTTCCCTCCATTAGGATGGGGAAGTTTTTCCAAGTGCTGCATATGTCTCTGTAAACACTTCTGTATAAAAGCTGTGTGTAGCAGGAGATCTGTTCTTAACCTGTCTGATAATGAAACCTGTGTTTCTGTTGTGTGAGGGTTAAGAAATCAAAAAGGGAGGTGCTTAGAACAGATACCTCCCGCGCAGGGCAGAGCTCCCTTCTCCGGCCTCCTGCAGGAGTCCTGTGGCTGGGGCAGCATTAGGGAAAGGAAGGGTAGGGATGGAGCCTGATTAGGATTTTTAAAGTAATTTACTTTTCTGGCTTGAATAAATTTCCTCAGAATTCTTCCTATTCCTTACTTGCTTTAGTAACATCTGCCCTCCTTTAATCTTTGTTGCAGGTGAGGCATGTCTGTAGGAATAATGCTATCCCAGAAACATCTAAGTTGTAACAACCCTTGGTTGGCAGGATTAGACTATGGACTCTGCTTCCACTTGTAACACTGCCCAGAACCAGGAATAGGTGGTGGTGGTAGATGAGATGTGTAGTAGGTCTTCCAGTAAAAACGTATTGAACAGAAATTCATAAGGGAATTTGCAAGTAGTTGCAAATAATGTCTTTGCACTAAGTGGTGAAATGTGGCAAACTTGAATGCAGTGATCGTGATGTCCTAAAACTTAGATGATATTGGAGCATTGAGTGAAGTGGCACAGGCAGGCCAGGGAATGCTGTTGCAGATGGTGAAATGGAGTGAGTAAGCAAAAAAAAAAGTGTTAGGGCATGATATTTCCACAAGATTGGAAAATTTTTGGTCAAGGCAGAATATTGGTTCAAAGATGTGCTAGGAGAGGTTTAGACAGGACATGAGGAAGCATTTCTCTACCGAAAGGGTGGTCAAACACTGGAACAGACTTCCTAGAGAAGGTGGTCGATGTCCCAAGCCTGACCGTGTTTAAGAGGCATTTGGCCAATGCCCTTAAGAACATGCTTTAACTTGGTCAGCCCTGAAGAGGGCAGGCAGTTGGACTAGATATCATTATAGGTCCCTTCCAACTGAAACACTCTATTCACAAGGAGCTGGTTTATAACCTTTCCCAAAATAGATTAATCAAGTCAACATTTTTTTTTCCCCGTAATCTTATGAAGAATGTCATTATACAAGATTGATCTGAAAGACAGGAGAAAACTCTTCAACAATTTGACATTTGTGGAATGAGAAGGCAGGAGATTTGTCAGAGGAGTTGGAATGGCCTTATAGAATTCAAATGATTTTGCGAAGTTTAAGGCCCTGTTTCACAAATCCGCTTTCTTGGCAGAAAACTTAAGCGTGTACTGAAGTTCTACGGGGATTTTGTGGATTAAGAACTGTATTGCAGAAATAGGATAAACTTTGTGTATGCCAAAATGCTTTTTTGAACTGGGTCTAAAATGCAGCAAATGTGTTTTTCTTCAGGGCCCAGAATTTCTTATGCTTTATGTGTTACTCTCTCATTTTCAGCCTACCAGTAGTTTCCTTATTTGGTTGGGTGGTGGTTCCTCTCTTGATTTCTTTTCAGTGCTTCTGAAGGGATTGATCCCATTACAGGGTTATACAGATAAAGTTTCATGCCAAAGGGTCTTTGTTAAAATAAGCAATCAGTTCTGGGGCTTCAGAGAGTAGAAGTTAAACAGCGGGAGGTGTCTATTAAAATGAATTTAAAGATCCAGAAAAAGAAGCAGAGAATTTACGTGATCATGAAAATGGCTGAATGTTGTAATTTCTCCTGAAACAAAACCAACAAAATTGCTGTCAGAATATTTCACAGTGGTGATTCCCCCTCCCCCCTTTTAAACTTCATGTTTATTTTTTTGGATTTGACTGGGCTAAAAATGCGATACATAAATGAGTAGGGTACAAAAATTGATTTATTTTTATTGATTTCATATGATCTTGAAATGAAGATAAGCATTTTAAGAAGATAAATTCTTCATAGACTGTCTTTTAGTTAAGCATGTGTTTGCTCCCTGTATGTTAAGTGTTTTTAATATAGTATGAATTATACAAAGTTAGGATAGAACTGAGTGATTAAAGTTGGCTGAGTTTGTAGGATAAAAGAGAAAGTGACCATACTGTGGAGCTCTCTGTACTTACTGTTGAGAATTAAACTTTTTGTCTTATGAGAGAATCAGAGTAACTGATGGACTTCAGTGTGTTAAAACAATGTACTGTTGAAAAGCCAAGACTGTACTATAGTAAAATCAGTGGCTGCATATTTGAAATAGTTTCACTATGCTCTTTTTATATCTAAGATGTGTATGAGCTAGGGTTCCTGTCAGAGCTTTGAAGTGAAATTTTGGACTTCATGCCTGGGTAATTTTATGACTGAAGAAAGCAAGTTGGCAATAAGATATACTCCGTGAGTGTATTTGGAGGTATGGAGACAGTTGCACAGGAATAGTAGATGGCAAAGTAAAATGCAATTTATAGCTGCAGCCTACAGCTGCAGAAGTCATCTGTCATAGACTGGTCCCTCTGCAGCAGGGATGCTTGTGTCTCAAATGCATTCCAGTTCTTTTCCAGTTTAGACAGCTCCCCAAACTTCTTTGCAAACTAGAGCACTTAGTAATATTAGACAGGTCATTCACAACAGGCATGTGATAGAAGCCAAATATTTTTCTTAGATGTGTCCAGTGTTTCCTGTAGTGTAAGTTGAGCTTTACGTATCAACCTCTTTTAACCTGTCATCCTCTTTCCTAAAAGACACTACTGGCTTAATCGGGGCTTGTTAAGGCTTACGATACTATTTACATAGATCACAGTTTTGGTGCTTTAGTTCTGAATGCTTGTTTGCTAAACTCCCTCTAAAGCTACCTGGAAAGGGAAGCTCTGAATTGTAGTTAAAGACAGCATTATACTGCTGCAGTCAGTCTCAGTTCACTAATTCATGTTGGAAGTCTGCTATAGCATAATGGCTAATTTGCTTTCATTATCAGATTGATTTATCTGCAACTCTTATTTTTCATTAAGTTATTGAGCAAAAAATAGCAAAACTTTAAACAGAACTATAAAAGCTGCATATATATATGAGGTTTTAACAATTGCGTATTAAAACTTCAGTATGACAGATGTATGTGATAGAAACTTTGACCCTTAATTCAAAGTATAGTATTTCTATAGTTGAGTTTCCATAACTAATGACCCATGTTTAACCAAACCAAACTAAGTGTACATTGTAATGTATCAAATACCTGTAAGCAATAGAGGAAGCAATACAGTGATGACTTCAATAATACAACATGAGAAAGCAGGAGAAGAAAACTATAACGTATTCCCACTAAAATCTACCTTTTATCTCTGTTTGGACCTGCACTTAGTGAGATAATTGAGAACATCAGTGGTCCTCAGCAGGTAAAGCTTATGCTTAAATACCTTTGTGAATCTGGGCCCAAGTTGAAAATCTGAGTTTCAGGTGTAAAAATTGAGAGGACTGCCCCTTCTTGTGGGATGACACTGAAAGGAAGCAAAAAAGATCTGCAGGGGTCTTACGAAGCATTTTCCAAGAGTTCTGACATACTAGGGAAAAAAGGGGCCGAAAAATGGATGAAATCAGTCACATGCATCTTATATAGAAATAAACAGGTCCTGCAGAGAGGGGAAACCCTCTGAGTTCAGAGAATAGTCCTTTTAGTGCATGTAATGCATGTCACATTTTGTAAATGAGGGCACATGAGCAACTTCCTGAAGTGGGGACTTAACATGCCATCTTGTTCTCTTTGGTGAGCTATCTCAAGAAGCCCATGTTGAGGAAATGAACATCAACTCTTTAAGATAACCCATCAATCAAAATCACAAATAGACTTTTTGTAGCAGTCCTTGAAGGTCAGCTACCCAGAGGGGAAACAGTTGCTCACTTTTAACAACCTTGCAAGTCCCCAGATTATTCAAAGTTCAGGACTATTCATGGGAGCTTCTTAACTGATCACGTGACTCAGGCTGGTCCTTGAGTCAGCTCACTTAGATCTAAGCCATAAAGCTTTATACAGAGGAACTTGAAATGAACAAAGCAGGTCTATGAATTCTTCAGACATTTTTTTAGCCTGTCCTTGTTCTTTCTTACAAAATTCCTCTGCTGCTGCTGCTACTCATGTGAAAAAATGATGTACTGAATTGTGATCTGACCACCAATAGACTTAGGGGATGCATAAGCAAGCGCAGGGTTGCAACTGTGCAACTTCTTGAATTTAAGCAAATTCTGTGATCTTGCAAAACCCTACTCATCTCGGAAGGTGTCTGGATATGTGTGGCAACATTGAAATATGGTGTCATGGTGACTTTGTTTTGATCAAGGACTGTACAATTTTCTGCACATAAGTTTCATTGCTTTGGCCTTTGGTCTTCATTGGTGTGGCTGGGACTTGTAAAATCTCTGTAGTCAATGTGATTGGAAAAACTTACGTTCAGGTATTTTCTTTTTTAAGGAAGGAATTTCAGGAGAAAAATAGGTGTGTTGATTTATTAGTGCTAATGGACTTCATGTGCTTTCCCTTAGGAATAACTGGAGCTAGTTCCGCTCGAACGTCTGGTTAGCTGTCAAATCACCGTCTGTACTTTTGTCAGTGCTGACCCATATGTTGAACACATGCCAGTCGCTTTACTTGAAGGAATTTGGAGGATCAAGGAGATCAAGGAGAAGCTCGTCACCATAAAGAAAAATGTGTTCTATTCTTATAGAATTATTTTAAGTATTGATCCACCTTTAATTTTTCCATCAAGAGAGGTTTTGTAAGCACATGAAATTTTAAAAAGCAACACCCAGAATATTTTCCTAAATTTATAGTTATTTGGATTCAGTGTCTGTTGAAATCAGTCATGGAAGTCTTTTCCACTATTTTTCTTCAGTAGTCTAGTGAAATTCTTTGTTCTGGCTGTAAAGGAAGTCCATGAACAAGGTCAATGTCTTCAAGTAAACATGTCCTTTCAATTACCTTATGGTGTTATGATACCAAATATGTTTGCAAAATAACCTTCAAGAGGAGACAGCCAAAAACAGATGTTTCAGGAAAGGTTTTTGTTTTTTAAGCATTACTTGCCAGTATCTTTTATTCAAGGCCAATACCTTTCCCTTTAATCTAGATGACGGTATGCTTTTTGGTGCACTATGGAAGAGCCCAATGGCTCTCACCATGTGGACCATATATGAACCATTTAGTGGCCTGCAGCTGGTCTGTGGAACAATACCAAAGAGTGTTTTCAGCTCAAATTTGGGTGAGGATACTGCATGCTGGTATGTCACTAGTTTTGTTGGATAGGAGTTGTCCAAGGATCTGAAAAACATGACAGCCACCGAATTAAACTGTTTGCAGAAGATTACCTATCTCTGCACCCAGACTTAGCTATTGGACTTTTGTTTTCCTTAGTTTATTTTGCAAAGGCTTCCCTATGTAGACTAGTCTGAGAAAGAAGGGTAGGTAAAGTTAGTAGGTTCACAGTACTGCGAAGTGAAGTTGGTATTATCCAATCCAGAATCAGAAGAAACAGCTGAAAGGTTTTGTGGCCCATGCTTTTGAACAAATTAGAAGTACACTATGACTGTGAAGACTGCCGTTTAGTGTCTGACTGCCCTAGTGAGTAATGATCCTTTCCCCTCTTGCAGCTGAGGGCTGGAAGCTCGATGTGTGGGCACATGGAGCACAGTTCTTGAGCCAGCTGGCAGTTCTGGGTTAGAGTCTTCATTGTTGAACACACAGGGTTGCATTATTGATGTTCTCTACATAAAGATTGTTTTCTTTGTTTTAAAGTTGTTGATAAATACAGATTTAATCTAGATTTTTAAAAAAGAGGATTTTTAAAGTCTTATTCGTGACCTTAGCTCTTTAATAGAACTCAGACATAATTTCTTGTATTTCTACATTAGTACCTAAACAAGAAGGAAAAAAACCCCATGAAAAACAAACAACCTCCCCCCCCTCCCCCATTTCATCTTTGTTAAGCTAATCCTGTCTCTTGTAGCTAATTTTTGCTTAGATTTTTAGGAACAGGTCATAATGGACCACCTAACTAATTCACCTGGAAATGATGAAATAGTTCATGACCTTCTGAAACAAACATATTAGCTTTCCTACTGCCGATTGGACTCCTTAATCAGAGAGTTGAGAAAATTCTCTCCAGAGAATGGTTGCTTTTCCATTAATGAAAAGATTCCCAGAAGAATGAAAAGACTTTTACATCTTCCTGCTTTCTGTTGATTGACTCAGAAGAGAGATTTTTGGTTCTTCTTAACTATTGCAAGTCATTAAAACTATTTTGTACCTTCCTTTCTTGATAGTATTTAATATACCAGAGATACACAAATAAAATACCTCGATTTCATCTGTGTCCCAAAGTTACTGGCAAATTTGAAGTGTGTCCGTGCCAGGAAACATGAACATGCAGTGCAGCAAGGTAACAGAGACAAGTTTTAGAGTGTACTTGGTACTCTGGTCACATCTGGATTCTAAAGATGTGTTTTATATTTTATACTTCTCCATAGGTAACATCCCAGTGCTCAGTGCCTCATGGATCATCATCAGTGCCACTGTGTAAGTCAAGCAACAGAGAGAAGTCTGTAGTGTTTTTGGCAAGCCCCACTTGCTTGCTGTCCAAGCCCAATTGTGTCAAATGTGCAGTGCGTTTGAGCTCCAACAGACCACCAACGTAAATGGCCTCTCTTTGTCTAATGATGGCATCTGTTCCTCTCTGGTATTAGTACCTGGCACTGTGCATAGTTGGCACAGCTTTTGCTTTCTGTATGGTTTTCATTTCCAGGAAGGCTGCAGAAGTAATTTTTGGCCATTTTTTTCCCCTAATATTTTTTGAATAGTCCCTCTCCTCAAGCAATATAAACCAGCAATATGTCTACATATCCACATTTTGCTTGTACATTAGCTGTGTCCCCACCCAATTGCATTTTGGAGACTCTGTTTTCTTATGGCAGTAGTCCACAGTTACTACGACTTGCTTGCTCCTGAATACTTGTATGTATATGTCCTACACGTGTTGTCATTTAAATGTTGTCCTCACCCTTACCTAGGCATAGATTCCAGTTAAGAGGGTTTTTTTACTCCATATAGACCCAGAGCATTCAGAGTGCTATGATAAATGACACACTGCCTCAGGCTCTCAAGCCAGCCCATACTGCAGTCATGAATGTGCAGAGATTCTTCCACAAGTCTGTTTTAGTTCTGGAAGCTACACCATGTGCATTAAGTATCTAATTCCAAAAGTACTTGTGATAAAAGTAGTTTGGAAATCTAAAGAAAAATGATACCCTTTTATTCTGTCCAGCAGTCTGTGGGAAGAGATTACCTGAAAGCCTTGATCCTAGAGATTACAATAAGGGTATTATCTTCACTTATAAACTAGCCCCATGCTAACATGCATAGTGCAGTGATTCACAGCATTGAAAAACTGCTTACACACATGGAAAGTAATTGCTACGGAACTCCAGAAAGAATGAGGTAATTGCTTTGCACCATCTCCCAACATTAGTAACATTTTTGTGTGTCAGTGCTTAACATGCATAGTCACCAGGAACAGTTATCTCCCTGGCTAACCTCAGATGTAGGCATGCCCTAAAGGTACCTTGAGCTCCATCTTTCACTGTGTATTTTGGTAACAACCATGTGAATTTTGAGAAGTGTACACTTACAGTTTAATAGCCAAGCTGTTGTGTATTAAAAATTGGTAGAAAAAGTGTGCAAGACTTTGACACTGGAGGTTCTGCTCATTCAAAGGAATTGCAGCTGTATGTACCAAGTATCTATTCTGAAGAAACCAAGCTGATTTTGGAAGAAACCAATCCACTTTTTAGAGCCCAGTATAAATCCTGTCTAACACTATGCAAGTCTTGGATTGTTGGGCCAACACACCTTTTTGGAGCTGACTATGTTTTTACAACAATACTCAAATATGTCAAAAAAACCTGAAACCAAACCCACGCCACAGCAAGAAGCTTACTTGAAAAGATCCCGGGGGTTTATCTCATCCCATAA
>WAAD01038336.1:198136-222438 GCA_013389945.1 Fregata magnificens | reverse complement strand
CAAGTGCTTTGTGCTGTAATTCATCTTGGGAATTGTGTGCTACTTGCTGTAGCTGTGGCTTCCAGTCATCACTGTCTGTGTTAGTGATTGATCAAATAAATCAGATAACATCGTTTCTGCTCCCAGTCTGATGGCTGTTAAACCTCCTAAGAACTTCAGAGATATAGTTATGTGAAGAACCTAGCTACCTACAGACATATAACTGCTTGTGGTTTTTTTCCCCTTGTAGATTGAGAGAATTGTTTTTATAAATTAATTGTTCTTGGAAAGCAAATTAAAGGCATAGCTAATGTTGTTGAAGCACAGCTGTAGTCCTTTCCTCAGTTATTTTGGCCCAACTCCTGTTCAAACTGTGAATTGGTATTATTAAGTAATAGCTGACAGGTTTGAACTTGGCAGATATGAATTATATGAATTGTCTTTTGGAATTCTGTTTTGACAGAAGGAGAATAATACTGATAGCCACAGCTTTATAAAAAGTCCAGCCATAGTCCTCAGGCCTTTTACTGCTCTTCTGGATCATCTTACCACAGTGATGCTGGATGTCCATCAGCCTTCTACTGCACAAATATTCCCAAAGAACTACTTCCTTTATTTATCTGTCAGCGGAAGCCCAGTGGTGTCATAAAAGGTTAATACCACATCTGGTCTCCAGCTTTCTGCTGGTCAACTGATCCAGTTTTACTTGAGACTGTTCACTTTAAAAAGGAGTAAGTAATTGCACCTTATAATTACAGTGTATAAAATAAGGTACAACTGTACTGAAATGCAGTATACAGAAATAATAAAGAGCTAAATTTAATTACCAGCTCATTCATTGTATTCACAAAAAGGTTTGAAGGTGAAATAAATAGTGAGCAGCTCAAAATCAAGTTAGCAAACTGTAACTGATTTTGTGAAGCATAACAACTTAGTTATTTTCTATAAACTCTTCCATATAGTGTTTTCTTTAAAAACGGTAGATATGGTTTGGTACAGCAGACTGCAGAGCTTTCTCCAGTCTGTCTTTGATAAATACTTTTGCAGCTGGTTGCAACTTTGTTATACGTTGTTGTTTTGTTAATGTTAAAGCCAAGGCCACTGAGTCCGAAAAATGTGTGCGCTGTGGTTACTACTTCCAGCAATTTGGATATATACCCCAGCACGCAGTCTACAGAAATCATTATTCGATTTTGTGGCAAAATGACCAGAGCAGAACAAAAGATTGCTATTTATGACTGGACCATTCTGTTGTTATTAAGATATCTCGTTGGCTTGTGTGTCTACTGCCTTTTTTTCCCTTTGCATCACCAGCCTATGAAGCAGTGAGCCTATTTCAAACTTGGTGATGTTACTTCTATTACTGATGCTTCCAGAATCAAATAATCACCAAAATAACCCAAAGTTAATGGTTTCAATGTTCATCAATCTGACCAAAATGTAAGCTGCATATTTCCTCCCCTTCTCCCCATACAAAGTTTTATAGTAAAGAAGCTGTTTAAGTTTCAAAAAGAAGCAGAAGAAAAAGAAGAAATAAGTGTACTGTAGGACTGTTTGATTTAGAAAAGGGTGTGAGTTTGCTGGCTGGGGCAACAGTCTGAGGGGGTGGTTGCTTCTTATGCGCCAAGGCTGAAAGAATAGGTTTGTGAATATGAAAACAAAAACCAAGACTAATTTTCATGCCAAGTTAGAAGTTTTCAGATGGTACTTAATGGTGTTGGTTCCTACTGCTGTTATTGGAAGTCAGTCTTCCAACAGACCATTTGAAAATTGGTTTTCCATTACCAAACTACAGTAGTGGGTCTGCTGCTCTGAAACTGATATTGCAGCAGGCTGTCTCATGTCCAGCGTTATGTGGCAAACCGCTGTCCAAGCTCCCAGCGCAGGAGATATTACTAAGAAAAAAACCAGGTGGTATTACACTCTGGAAGTCTCACTGCTAGAATTTTTTAAAGCTCTTGCAACTTTTCATAAGTTTTCTTAAGTTAAAAGCAGTCTTAAATTACACTTGGAACTGAGCAGAGGCTTAAAGGATGATAGCAGTAGCTTGTAAATAATCCTACCCATTGATTTCTCATTAATAGGGGTTGTCCGTAGCTGTTAGGTACAGACAGAGAAGCAGGCACAGACTTCTTTTCAACGTGGGCAGAAGTTTCTATCAACAGGTACATGATGGGATATTTATCTGATGTTATCAAAGTAGACAAACTCATGGAGAGACTGTTAAGTAAAGACCTTACCCTACGCACAGTAATGGAAAGCTGGCTTCTTTTTACTGTCTGATCAGGAGAGGGTATGCTGTCAAGGTGAGCAAATTCAAACTTCCTTTTCCCCCCTTTCCAAAACTGACTTTGCTTTCTTGCTTTTGAATCTGTTTTGGGCCCTGCCTTGTTAAAAGCAGGTACAGGAGGTGAGTAGAAAGCAACAGATGCTTCCACTTGGCCCAGATTCTGAGAGCTTTTAGGTTTTTCTCTGACCCAAAATGTGTTGGAGCAAGCTTGCGATGTTCCCTGCAAGTGTTGGTGTAGTGTCAACTACGATGTGGTGGACATGGTATTTCCATGAGACTGCTGATATGTTTATTAACATGTTATTTCTCGTCGGCTTCATCATGTGTTTATGTGTAGGAAGACTGCCATTCTAAAACCAGTAAAACACATGAAAAAGGAGGGTATTAATACAGAGCTTTGGCCCTACATTCAGCAGAATGATTCAGGATAAATAAGAAGGAAACTTCCAGTGCTTGACATTTTGCTAGTAGCAAAATGTCACAAAATAGAAATGAAGCTGAAAGTTATAAGAAGTTGTTTTCAAAAGCAGCTTAATGAATGAATGGATTTCAGGTTCTGTCTTTGCAAATATAGCACGATTTGTTTTAGAGTTACGTTCTTTTTTAAAGTAATCTTAAGATCTAAAGAAAACCCCACCTGTTCATCTTGTTTAATGATGCTTTTTGAGCAGTCTTTGTTCTTATTCTTTTAAATACGTTTAGAGATCATTGCATATCCAAAAAAGTAGAACTCTGAATTTTATCATTTGTGTGTCCTGTAGATGTGTATCTGGGTGTGATTTTCTGCTGTGTACATTGTTCTCTATGCATCAAATTGCAAATAGTATGTACTTAAATTCTACTGCTGCAAAATATTAATATGTTGTCCTTTATTTTGGCAAGCCATAAAGATGCAAAAGATTTAATGGACTTGAAAGCATTAAAAGGAAGCTATTGTTCAACAAACTATAGCTTTCATTCATCCTGTAACTCTGTAATAAATGCAAGATGTTGAAGGGAAAGGAGCCAAATATTAGTGTGGTCCTAAGAGACCAAACAAATAATGGAGTTACTTAAATTTGTCATTCTTCTTTCATAATTACACTCAAATCTAAAATGTACACAGATGTTATTTCTGTATAGATAGTTTCAGTGTTTGCTTCTACTTTTGTTTTATTGAGTATTGTTAAATCTTTTCAGTAATGTTTATAATATAATGGTTTTGTTTTTTCTTTTTTTTTTAGAAGCTGGTGGATTTTTTAAAATTTAAGTTCAGCATGCATTCAATTATTGCAGAGTGTAGGGAATTATTAATGTAGTGGAGACCCACTGCGTTAGCAGGGTGGTCTTACCTTGTCACTTCTGTGGGCAAGGCGCCAGCTTTGAGTCACACACAGAAGCACAATAGCAATGACAGTAACTTTCCTTTCACGTATGCGTGTCGTGGTTTGCACTCAGTTTTATGACTTTGGTTTTCAAAGACATGGGGGTTCAAACAGTAGATTCACTCTATCTGAGCCTCAGCTACTGCCTGACAAAAGTAGTCCTCTGTGCACAGAGGTGTCTGGTGCTTAGATTGACTTTTATTTTGGGAAAATGGTTCCCATGCTAACATGCCTGTGTTGGACCTGTGGAAAGAAAAGAACGTGGATTTGGACTGATTCGTAATCCAGCGGGTTGGAAGTTGCTTAGCCCTCTCCTAATGCTCCCCATCTGAGCCCTGTAGTTGCTTACAGAATAAGGATCTCAATAGCTTGTAAAGGTCTGGTATAAGAGAGGGAAGCAAATGAACTTCCTCTATGTATGGCTATCATATTTTCTATCATATCCAGATTTTCTTGGAAAACTCCTATCTGTGTGTATTCCCTGAGACCACGTCTGCTGACCTTCATGCACTGTAAGAAATCTGGGGTTTATGAGATGAAGGCAATCCTGAATGCAAGGATACTACCATGTGTGTGCAGACTCACTATGCACTTCAGTGGATTGTTTTGCTGAGATCTTTCCTTGAGGCTATGTTGCCACGTGTCTGGGAGCCTGAAAAAATAAGCGATTCCTCAGAACACACCCAGAAAGATTTTTGTGGCAGAAAGAGTGGCAAACTGATGTGTGGCAGTTTTGCGCCTTTGGTTCTTGTCCTAAGGATAAGGCTGCAGGAGAAGGGGTGGTGACCTGGACACAAAATTGGAGAGCTGTTGCACCTGACTGCGCTAAAATAGAGATGACAGCAATTTAAAAACACAGGAAGCTATTCCTGCTGAAGCGAGTTAGTGTAAGTCATTGAACGCAATGTTTACATGACGTGATGAAGTAGTCAAAGCTGTAGTTACAATATTAGATATTTTTCCTTTGTTTGTACTGTTATTTAAAATATCTTGTTCTTTCCCCAAACAGACTTCCAGGTGGTGAAAAAATAGAGGAAATCTTTGGAAAATGCTGGCACACTGGTGTTGGGCAGACCGATACATGCCTCCTAAATCTGTTTCTCCCTATAGCACTATCCTTTAGCAGATTTCTTTAGCAGAAACACTTAAATTCTGCAGCTTCTTCTGGCATACAATGGGCTTAAATCAGGATTAAATCCCACTAAAGAAGTCAGTAGTGTTAGACTGGTGCAAAAGCTGGTGTGAGATAAGTCAGGAATCCTTTGTGATTTTTATTGCATTATGTATATCAAATGTAGCTGCTGGCTGGTTTAAGAGAAGTGAAACATCTTCTGTGTCAGGATGGACGTATTTCTGTCAGAAGGAAGCTATCACTCAAAACCAAGCTGTGCCATGTTCATGATGAATAAGCATGGATGCTATACAGGCAAAACAATGTTTTTCCATCTGTGTGTTAGACTGAGCATAACGTAATTTTTACTGTACGTGAATGCTAGCAACCAGGCTAGAAGCCCAGGGTGAAACTGGTTAGCTGCTTGGCAAAGCAGGCTCTGTGCTGCTGGTGGAGCTGCAAAACCAGCGTCGCATCTTGTCATAACCGGGCTTCTCTCTAGAAGCTAATTTTCAAATACCAGCAGTTCAGAAGTGAAGTTTCCAGAGGTGAGCTGTATTTGATCAGCTATGTTTGACTGTCACAGACACAGCGGTGGTGGTGTCAAGTGTTTTGTGAGAGCATGATAAACAGTTTGAACAAAATTCTTCCCATGGAAGGTGGTGTTGCCTGACTTACATTATGTAGTTACTAATGTGTTAGTTCAAAATCCAAAGTCGGCTGCTGTTTTGCTTTACCTGTAGTCTTAAATCAAAAAGGGACTTTTGAGGAACATGAGAACAAACCTTGTTCTCCACCTTCCTATTTAGTTCAATACTAAAGGAAGACAGAAAATATATAGTGTTTCCATCAAATTCTGGATGATTTTGGTTATGTCTTATTTCTGTTCAGAATCAATATATTTGCAATTTATAGTACATTGTATGCTGCTGGTGCGGGGATGGAAGCCAAAGGCTGTGAAAGATGATCAAATGTTTCTCCCGGTGTGTGCTTAGGCTTAGAATTGAGCTTTTTGCAAGTTCATAAATGTCTAAAGCTTGCTGTATTTGACTGCACAGATGAGTACCCAGTTTTTCAGATAGTGGTAAACCTTCCTTGGGATTTAGAAACTCCATACAAGGTGCGTTAAAAGCATATAATTAATCACTTTTAAAACAAGATGCTAAGGTTGCCTGGTCTGTACAACTAGAATGCAAGCTGTCCATTGTTACAAACTTGTTCAACTGCATGAAACCCTGTTATTTCTAATTAAAAGTCTAAGAACATCCAGCTGATCCAGTAATTTGATTATCTCAAACATCTCTTAATGCCTTAATGATGAAAAAAGACCTACATATTTCCTTCTCAAACATCACTGCTAGAGTGCCTGCAAGCGTGAGTCATTTTTTGTGTCTGACCAGTGGTGATAAGGAAGCAAATGATACCTAACGGGTGTTTGCAGCGCATCTACAATCAGCAGAAATATTTTTTTTGTACCATATTTTTGATGTTAGGGCTCTTTTAGCAGGAGGAATGAAGCTATATACCGTCACAATTTTTCTCTTATACAAAGAAGAATAAATGACACTATTAAATATTTTGATTTCATACTTCTCTCAGAATAATTCAGAATTTTCACAGTTAAGAGGTTTGAAAATAAAATGCTATATGGTTTCTAGTCTACAACTTAATATCCCGGGAAGCTGCTGAAATCTGTTTTCTTGGGATGTATGTTGTTATTGACTGTTTTACTCTCATCTTTCACTGGGGCAGTTATTTCTCAGGACAATAAGGATACTTGCACATTTATAAATGCATTTCATTTAGTCTTCAGATAAGGAGGACGATGGCTGCAGTTCAGCCTTTACAGGTGTGGAGGGTAAAGCAACAGCATAAGACTATTGGTATTTTAGGAGACAGTCCCTGCTCCCATAATCTAATGGTGTGCTGAATATCTGTGAGAGATAAAGAGAGTGTACTTCAAGGAGGAAACTTAAAACAGTTTTATTCATGTTTTGAATATTCCCATTGCCTTTTTAGTATGATAAACAAAAATGGTGTTAAGGCTTCCTCTAGAAATAAAAATAAACACATAGGGGTGATGTGGCAAACAAAAAACTTTTAATAGTGAAGTAGCACACAGCTAACTGCACTACAGTTTAGATTGTGTTGATATTTCCATCATAAATCCAATTTTCAGAATTTTTTTCAGCTGTAAAAGTCTGCTTCAGTCTGAAACTTGGCAAGGTGTTTCTCTGCCTGAGAATAAACTTTCTTCTTTTTCAAATGAAATGTATCTGAATTCTTAATTTCTAGGATTTTATAAGCACTTCCAGAGTATGAGTTGCTGTAATACCGGTGGGAATGCTGAAGTGATTTTCTGGCAGAAGGATACAGCGTGTGTGTGTAAAATACTGATGATTTAATGTACAATGAGATATGTTGTATTATCTGTCTAGTTAAATCACCCTTTGTGGTAAAGGGATTGTAATGCTTATCATAATAAGCAAGTTAGTTGCCCAGGGAGATGTAATAGAGGAAGGCACTGAGCAGGCTTTTCTACAAAACTTTGCCAGTGTATACTAATCTTGACTTACAGTATTGTATCAGCTCCTTTGCTAAGCTGATCTTTGAGCAACTTCAGTTTGTGTTACATTGCAGTGAATTGCATGGTGATGTTCAGATGAATGTAGAGTAGGATTAGACCAAAAACCCATTATCTTGCCAGTCCTCAGGAGGTATAAAGTGATAGGTCTCCTGCCTTGACTGGAACTACTCGCCATCCAGAGGAGTGCAAGAATGATTTATGTCAGAGGCTTTTTGTTGTAGAGTTTCCAAACAAAGCATTGGGAATGGTGTGGATTACTGTCTTCTGTGTCATTAAAGATAATCTTGAGAACTGATCCCTTCCTTGTCCCTGCCTCTGAGTTCTAGCACCCAATCAGTGGTTTGGCTGTATAATATTTGCCTTCTGCAATTTGAAATGTATTAACTGTGACACTCCTTAAATTTTTAATATTTTTTTTTTTTTAGGCCACTTGGAATTGTTGTAGTTAAAGGAGATACTGTTTTCTTGACTTTATAATTTCCTTTTGGTTTTGGTTCATAGCAGACCTGATGTCAAGTCCTGCTCAACCACTGGCTGGTGTCCAGACCTAGCCAATGTTAACAGGGAGAGAATTTATTCACACAGTATCTTTCCTTCATCCTTGAGTTGTACTTTGCAAGAAGTGTCTTTCAGCCACCTACTCACAGCACTGTGAAACAAAAGCTTCAACTTCTGTTTGTATTCGGTTATCTCCCAAGCTCAATGGAGCTGCTGTCCAGCAGTTTATCTAAAGTTGCTGTTGGTGTGTCAGCTTTGTCTAGTCCTTCCTTCTAGCATGTATTTACTCTGTATAGCTCTCCAAATCGTACAAGTACATGTTTTAGAAATCTAGACCAGTTGTAGGAGGACATGAATGCCTTACACTTTTTCCATTCTTGATGCAGGATTTCATAGCAATAGATCACCTGGGATGAAAAGCTAATATAACTTTAAGCTATTAATATGTTATCAAGATACTGCTTTCATAAACTATTAAGTTATTAAAACATTTCAAACAGTTACAGTTGAAAAGTACAGCTGATGAATGAGGATCAGCATTTCTGTGCGCTGACAAGATGTTATGCTCTGACTTTAATATCAATATGCAGTGAAGTCTTATAGCTTTGCAAGAAGTTTGAATATGAATTTTCACCCTTTTGTCAAATGTGGATATTTTATCATTATTTATTCGGTCCAGCGCAGCAGTGATAGTGTGATTGGTGTATTACAGGGAGCTCCTGTTACCAGTTACTCCTCTGTCTCACAGTTCCAGAACTTCCATCACATAAATAATTTTGCCTATTCAAGTATTCTTCTCTGGAGTTCTACAGGAACATTGAAAATGTTGCAGTCCTCCCTGTGTACTGGAAACTGATGTCACTTGTATATAGAGGGATGTTTCAGAAATTTGCCGAAAGACAAGCTGGCGGGGAGGAAGACTGGCCTGGCTGAACAGAGCACTTTGGCTGGAACTCAGGAAAAAAAAGGAGAGTTTATGACCTTTGGAAGAAGGGGCAGGCAACTCAGTAGGACTACAACGGTGTAGCGAGGTTATGCAGGGAGAAAATTAGAAGGGCCAAAGCCCAGCTAGAGCTTAATCTGGCTGCTGCTGTAAAAGACAATTAAAAATACTTCTATAAATACATTAGCAGCAAAAGGAGGGCTAAGGAGAATCTCTGTCCTTTATTGGATGCGGGGGGAAACATAGTGCCAAAGGATGAGGAAAAGGCTGAGGTACTTAATGCCGCCTTTGCCTCAGTCTTTAATAGTAAGACCAGTTGTTCTCCAGGTACCCAGCCCCCTGAGCTGGCAGACAGGGACAGGGAGCAGAATGGAGCCCCCATAATCCAAGGGGAAATGGTTAGCAACCTGCTACACCACTTAGACACACACACGTCTATGGGGCTGGATGGGATCCACTCAAGGGTGCTGAGGGACCTGGCAGAAGTGCTCACAAAGCCACTTTCCATCCTTTATCAGCAGTCCTGGCTAATGGGGGAGGTCCCAGTTGACTGGAGATTAGCAAATGTGACGCCCATCTACAAGAAGGGCTGGAAGGAGGATCCAGGGAACTACAGGCCTGTCAGTCTGACCTCGGTGCCGGCAAAAGTTATGGACCAGATCATCCTGAGTGCCATCACGTGGTACGTACAGCATAACCAGGTGATCAGGCCCAGTCAGCATGGGTTTAGGAAAGGTAGGTCCTGCTTGGCTAACCTGATCTCCTTCTATGACAAGGTGACCCACTTAGTGGATGAGGGAAAGGCTGTGGATGTTGTCTACCTAGACTTTAGTAAAGCCTTTGACACCGTTTCCCACAGCATTCTCCTGGAGAAACTGTCTGCTCATGGCTTGGATGGATGCACTCTTTGCTGGGTAAAAAACTGGCTGGATGGCTGGGCCCAAAGAGTTGTGGTGAATGGAGTTAAATCCAGTTGGCGGCTGGTCACAAGTGGTGCTCCCCATGGCTCAGTGTTGGGGCTGGTTCTGTTTAATATTTTCATCAATGATCTGGATGAGGGGATCGAGGGCACCCTTAGTAAGTTTGCAGATGACACCACATTGGGCGGGAGTGTTGATCTGCTCAAGGGAAGGAAGGCTTTACAGGGGGATCTGGACAGGCTGGATCGATGGGCCGAGGCGAACTGTATGGAGTTCAACAAGGCCAAGTGCTGGGTCCTGCACTTGGGCCACAACCCCATGCAACGCTACAGGCTTGGGGAAGAGCGGCTGGAGAGCTGTCCAGCGGAAAAGGACCTGGGGGTGTTGGTTGACAGCCGGCTGAACATGAGCCGGCAGTGTGCCCAGGTGGCCAAGAAGGCCAACAGCATCGTGGCTTGTATCGGGAATAGTGTGGCCAGCAGGACTAAGGAAGTGATCATCCCCCTGTACTCGGCCCTGGTGAGGCCTCACATCGAATACTGTGTTCAGTTTTGGGCCCCTCAGTACAAGAAGGACATGGAGGTGCTGGAGCATGTCCAGAGAAGGGCAACGAAGCTGGTGAAGGGTCTAGAGCACAAGTCTTATGAGGAGCGGCTGAGGGAACTGGGGCTGTTTAGTTTGGAGAAGAGGAGGCTGAGGGGAGACCTTCTCGCTCTCTACAACTACCTGAAAGGAGGTTGTAGCGAGGTGGGGGTCAGTCTCTTCTCCCAAGTAACGAGTGATAGGACAAAAGGAAATGGCCTCAAGTTGCATCAGGGGAGGTTTAGGTTGGATATTAGGAAATATTACTTCACTGAAAGGGTTGTCAAGTATTGGAACAGGCTGCCCAGGGAAGTGGTTGAGTCACCATCCCTGGAGGTATTTAAAAGACATGTAGATGTGGTGCTTAGGGACATGGTTTAGTGGTGAACTGGCAGTATTAGGTTAACGGTTGGACTCGATGATCTTAAAGATCTTTTCTGACCTATACGATTCCGTGTGTATCTGTGTGTAAATGTATCTAGTTGAACTGCCCAAATGCACTGTCAGTTACAAACGCCATCTTAGACCCTGCCTGTGCTCACTGGCGTCTGTGGGAGTCCTTCATCGACCTCTAGAGTTTGGGTCAGGGTCTAGCTACTGAGAATACAGTCATCTTTTTTAAGAAAAAATTTGTGTATTATGTGTTGCCTTTATTATGCACATGCAATATTTAGGTCTCTTTTTAATCATATTACTGATGAAAGCTGTATTAACTATTAGTGTATTCATATTGCAGATTTCATGTAACTATTGATGTTCCTGTTCAGGACAATATTAGTCCTGTGACTAAGATGTCAGGTGCTTGCTATTAACCTCTAGTTCTTTCTCTCCCCTGCCCTTTTTTAGAGGCCTTTGAGTCTTTGCTTCGCTTTGCTGAAAACCGCACAAGTTCCCTGTTTGAGACAGCTTACAGACCTATGGCAAAAGAAGCAGCAGAGCCTGTTAAAGAACTTTTTACAGACATCTCTCTCTACATTTTGGGCGCGGACACTACAGTGGAAAGTGCAGTATTACGTTTCTTTGACAGTCTCTTTCCTCTGGTGTATAGTCGGCTAATAAACCCAGGAATTACAGATTTGTCAGAGGACTATACAGAGTGTCTACGGCTTACAAGGCAAGACATAAATCCTTTTGGACACTACTCTAAAAACATGGTTACAGAGCTGTCAAAATCTCTTTGGGCAAGTCGGATGCTCAGCCAGGCCCTCAGTCTGGGCATCGAAGTGATAAATACTACTGAACATGCAGCTCTCACGAAGGAATGTAGCAAAGCTCTAGTGAAGATGCAGTACTGCCCGCATTGCCAGGGCCTGACGCTAATCAGACCCTGTGTTGGATATTGTCTAAATGTAATGAGGGGCTGTTTGGCCAGTGTGTCAGAACTGGATGCACAATGGAGGGAGTACATCTCCACGCTGGAGTATCTGACTAATGAAATGGCTGCCTCACATGATCTGGAAATTGCACTGACGGGAATCCGGAACTCCATCAATGAAGCCATCCTGCACGCACAGTTAAATGGACCACAGCTCTCTGCTACAGTAAGTGCTCTCTAATTATTTGCTACTCGTATTTATCATTTTCATTATTTGATGAATAAACATTTAAACAAGTTGGTGTTGTCTCTGCATCAGTTCTTAGTCTTCAACTAGATCTTTAACAGTCCATGAAAACATTACAGATAATTATGATGCGGTTCAGTAGAGTCTGCTTTGAAACAAAAGGGTTGGGGGGGAAGTTTGTTCCTTGAGAAGCAACCCTGTAAAGCAGATAGCTCTGGCTTGTCTGCGGAATTTTCTAAACAAAAAATTGGAGTATGTTATACTTGATATCAACAATGTATTTTCATACTCTAAAACATCTGATCCTGTAACTCTAGCAGCAGTGTTCCCCTGGCATGTGAGTATTTGTAGTGTGTGGGGACAGTCCACAGGAACTGGTATAAGGCGTTAGAAGAGTGGGTTTCTAAATAAAGGCAAAGACATTAACTGTTTCATAATTTTACAGTCCCTTTACTTTTGTGTTGACTGAGACATCAGGAAGGTAGTATGGGTCTGTGATGAGTACACCCATCATACAAAAGTTGGAAAAAGAGCATGAAAAAAATCAAACTTATTTGACAGCGTTTACGTAAGTAAAGGATAAAAATACACTTAAAGTGGATCTATTTTTGTAAGTGGTAGGTTAAGGAAGGAAGAACTAGAACGGTAGAACTGTCTCAGAAATAATAGCAGCATATGACTGGCAGGTGTTCTCTCAAGGTGTTGAAGATTAGACCAGAAATTATTGAAATGACTAATGATACAGCTGACTACATCTGTATGAAGTTTGACATGACTGTCAATGGTAAAAAAATGTAGCATTGTGGCCATAAGCAGGGTAAAGACTAATCTAAGAAATGCAGCTAGATCTGCCTGTCTTGGAAGTAGAGGAATTCTTGCAGAGAACAAATGAGAAGGAAATGCACAGATCTAAAAATTTAATTCCTGTGGTGAACTCTGATCACCATACTATGTAAGAGAAAAAATACCTCAAAGAGTCTACAAAAAGAAGCTATGGCAGAGGGTATTCTAAACTAAGGAAGTATTTTACTAGGAGAAAAATGCCTGTATGTTTGTAACCTTCCAAGATACCTAATATCACAGCTCTCTTCAATTTAAAACACCTGACATAGCCAGAGACTTACAGTCAGTATAATATGTAGATTATTAAAAAAACCAAACCCAACCACTTCTAGTAATCTGATAAAATTTTCACTTGATATTTGTAGTTATCTCAGTTCACATTGCCTTAGGTTCTCCTTTACTTTTCATGAAGGACACTTGTGTCTGCTAGTTTATCTGACATCCAAGGATAAACATGAACAATTAAGAAAAGATTTGTCCAGGTTCTTGGATAATGCACAGTAGGCATTGGAGCCTACATGCATTGCAGAACAGCAGGTCTTCATCGTGCTAATGTCTAGTTGGTAGCATCATAATGTGTCCCATAAAGCACAGTTAAACCTAGAACACATGATGAACAATCTTCTTGCATCTGCTCTAATTTTCACTCAGGTTATTTTTACATGAGCCTAGAATGGAAATGAAAATCAAAGTACACTGTTATTATATATGTTAGTTTTACCTGACTATAGCTAGATACCTCTTAAATCATCGCATGGCTTCATTACTGATTACACAGAAGTAATTAGGAATAAAGTTAAGCTTTCTGACAACTAGCAGCAAAAATGGTCTGACAGATATTTCCTGCAATATATGCAGCATGTTACAAAATGCTAAAACATAATTCTGCATTGCATTTGTCAGCCTCATAATTAATATGCACTTGCTTAGCTTACTGACAGGGTAAAATTCATAATCTGGGTGAATATCAGATAATTACAGATGAAGTCAATGAGTATATTGCTTTTAGCTGATGTGGAAGTAGAATTCTCTCTAAAGTGTCTTTCAGGCTGAGGATTTTCTTTAATGTTTATTAAAATCATTTTATTCAGGTCTTTCTCAGTTCCCTAGCAGCAACTTTAAACATTTTCCTTCTTCCATTCAGAATGAATTCAGAGAGCACTGTTGTATTTGAAAATACATTAATTCTTTTTTCCCCAAAGTTCTCTTTGTTTTCTCTCACTAGCAAAAATCTCTGTGCACAGAAAAAGATTGTTTTAGCAACTGCTCTGTAGGATAGCAAAGGATGTTTTCTGTTTGAGAATAAAAACTATATGCCAGGGCATGTTATCCTCAGTCTTCTAGCTTTTTCAGTTGTCAGCAGGGTAAGATTATATTTTGAAGACAGAGCATGTTCCACTATTTGAGCAAGCATTTAATCTGATACTGATTTAAAACTTTACTGATTAGTTACAGAGGATAACCATTATTTAGAAAATTGAGCCTAATTAAGCTGTATTTCCTTCTCTGAAGAAACGGAAAGGAGTTCAATCTACAGCTTCAGGATTTCCAGCTTCTCAGAATCTGGGGCCTGATTCTCAGTTACACTAGGGCCCTTTTGGGCCGCGCTGATGGGATTTGTACCCAGTGTATTTATGTTTATTTTACTTGCGGGAAAATTTTTAGGAAAAAAGATACCTTTTCTTTTCCCTTCATAAAAATGTAGAGACCTTTTTCTGTTCATGCGGTATGCTCTTCAGGTTCTGCAGAAGAGGCGATGTTTAACTTATGTACAGTTTCCATTACAAATACTGTAATTGGTTTCATTCAATTATAAATAATCTATGGAAAACTCATTCAGGAAAGCAGAGCGCTCCTAGTAATTTTCATTTATCCTGAGGCAGCCTTAATTAATGCACCTGCCCTTTTAGGAAATGTTTTACATTTTTTAATAGACAATATGGCTAAAAGTTAGAATTCTTTTTTAGCTTGCTGCCTGCCTGGATGATAATGAATAATGGAAAGTTAGGTTATGTTTTCTTTAAAACAGGTGGAAGGAGTGAAATAAACCAGTAAAGCACTTAAGGTACTTTGCTCAAATGAGGTGCAGTCAATTAATATAATTTTTTTAAAAAATATCCTATTTGTATGTAGAGTGCATGACTTCAAGAGACTGGCCTTTGCTGATCTTGTCCGTTATAACCAAGAGAATTACCTGATTTGCTGGGATAGCATGTGTGAAAGGTCAGCTTTAAGATATTAGTAATCTCCCCTCAGATTCCTCCAGAATGTGCCGTGCCATTTGTTCAATGATACTGGCTTGCATCCAGCTTACTTAACCTAATGTGGGCCAGCCACGGTCTGCAGCATCAGCAATCATAATCATTACTTTCTGGTTTGTCTGCTGGAATCTAATTGTCTTTTGTATTGATAGGAACCCTGGCTGCTTCTTGGTGCCAGCTACAGAGACCAAGTTTGTTCACCCTTCCTTATCATTTTTGAGACTTTTTATCTTTGTTTTTTTCTTTTTGTGTCATTGTGTTTTAAAGCTGGTCTAATTTTTTATGTATTCAGTCTACTGTATTGCTGTATTCCAAACTCTGTGCATCGTTCCTGATTTTTTTGTTTTATTTTTATTTTTTATTCAAAGTGAAAGTAAAATACTCTCAACTAAAATGCAAGGAGGAGGAGAGGCGGTTTTGAAATGTGTGCTGGCTACTGGCACTTTGGGGAAGTGTATCACCAGGTCGTGTAACAAACATTGTCTGCGCCTGTACTCCCTGGAGTCAAGCCCCAGTAAGATGGTGTTCCAGTTGCTTCTGTAGGGCTAATGAGGGCTTGCTTGCAGCCCGCCTCCAGCAGACCAAGGGCCTTGAATGGGGGACAGGTATTGAGGAAAGGATAATGTATGAGGTAGGGAAGATTTCTGTTGAATCAGAAATGGTTAAAGTCTGTCTGGCCCCACTATCTACAAATCTGCGCCTCTGCGGGTACAGAACATATCCCAGTGCTGCAGTTTTGGCCATCAGTGCTACTTGGTCATCTTGCTTGCAGAGCAGCACTGATTTTCTCTGGTCTGGATCTGAAAGGCGCCAATGATCTGTGGGATGGATTTCCTGCTGGATAGGCGGGAGCTCAAGAGTCAATGCCCTGCTCAGGTACAGATTTCCTGTTACTTTTGGGAATTCGTGGTTACACAGAGATTCGTCTCCCCTCTCTGTGGGATGGAATATACTGCTTCCCTGTGTCAGAGGAATGTTCTGAGGTCTAATAGCAGAAGGGTGATTCTTTCATTTACTAGATTATCTAAGTGTATAAGATGCATTTGCCCACATGGGTAAGCTCTGTGATCCTGGGTCCCCTCTGGGCTTCTGGAAATGTTTTTTTTGTTACTTGTTCCACAAATGTGTGCAGTGCCGTATGGGTAGCTGGCAGTCACTGTGTATCAGTTGCAGTCGTTGGGTCACGCTTCAGCAGCAAGCTGTGTGAGGCTGCCAGCCCTGATATTTGGTGCTTTTCTCTATGCCTTAATTCAAAGGGCAGTGAGGTCACATGGAAATACCTCTTTAGAATAGAAAAATTCTGTACTACTAATGTTGCTGTGTATTAGGGCTGCATTTGTCAAGGGCAAGGCAGAGGCAAGATTTTCAGAGAAGAAACATTTTAGGGTCTGAATTCTACTTCAGCTCAATAGAATTTGAACACATAATTACACATTGTTCTTTTAAACACTTTTCCCAGGTATTGCTACAATTTCTGCTCTGCATGTGCCTTCTTGTAAAACCTGCCTGCCTGCCTGCCTGCCCACATGGTGGAAAAAGCAAAGTGATGTGTGTTAGCAGCAATATTTGGAATGTGGGAAGGCCCATATTCTTCTGGGTTGTTCTTGCTGATTGAAGTTCATAAGCATAAAGTACTTATCTTCATACTAGTGTTATAAAGGCTGAAAATGTATTAAATGAAGAGAAGGTAAAAAACCACAGACCTAATATTTTTAGAACAGCCAACTGCTATACAAGACAAAAGTCCAACATACTATGTTTCTTGATTATAGGAGTAATAAAAGCTAATAAAAGGCTTGATAGAGGGGGATTGTAAAATCTGGATATGATCAGAGATTAGGCATTAGGAGAAAGCAGAAAGATCTGTGCCTTGAGCCAATTAACTTCTTGGAGACAAGCTTACCAAATAATGTGATAAAAGTGACATTAAAAAAAGTGATAGAAGAATAAGCTTTGGGAAGAGGAGCAGATAGAGGCAGGAGAAACACAGGAAGTGAGGGACATTTAAGATACATGATGCTAGGAATTTCAGGTGTGTCCAGAAAAACAGAATTAGTGATTGTGAGAGAAAAAAAAAAAAATCTGATAAAAATCCCAGAGAAATCAATGACAGTCTTTCCACAAGTTGTGAAGACATCAAGGAGAAAGATGGATAATATTGAGAAGAGGTCCACTCAATACCGATAGTGTTTTAAAGGGGATTGCTTTAAGGTTGTAATGAAAGAGACTACCTGATGCCATTTCTGGCAGATCATTTGAGTGGTGTTTCTTAAAAATTTTGTGTAGCTCAAGAAATGCAAAGAAGGCATGAGAAGGTAAAAGCTTGTAGCAGGGACTGTTTCATCATCCTTGGTGATGAAAAAAAGACAGATAAAGGAGTTAGGTTTTCCATGCCTGTCCAACCACTTCTGCTATGATCATTTGCAATTAGGGATGTAATTGGGAGTTGTGGGGCAAATGACATCGAATTAACAGCAAATTAGAACTTAGAGCAATTAAAAAAAAAATCAACAGAAAATACTTACAGGTAGATGGTTGTTCTTGGTGGCTGATCCATCAATCTCCTCCCATCAGTGGTTTTAAAAATTTTAGTCCTGTTGCGTAGCAGGTAGTCATAAAATGCATGCCCATCACTCTCCACTGTTTTCTAAACTTGCTTCCCTGAAGCTATTTTCAAATGCATTTCTCTCATTGTTTATGTTATGTCATCATTAGTGTTTTGACTCTGAAATCGCTCTTGCTGACCACTATATGGTACTTAGCGCTAAAGAAAGTGGTTGCTTTGCAGATGAATTCAGGGAAGGCCTATAGGCATATAGTTATCTGAGGTATTTGACCTATAGGTGGGTAAGTTGGGGAATGCTGGTAGAGTTGGAGAAAGCTGGGAGGCAACAAGGAGTCTAAGAAGAAGATAGAAGCACTGAAAGAATGTCTAGTATTTGGTTCTTGCAGTATTCTTATGAAATAGCTGTATTCTGGTGTCATATCTTGAAAAACAAATGGAGGGAGCTCGTGTGATTTGTTCAGTAATATTTAACAAAAAGTCAGTGATAGAGGTAGAGCTAGAAATGAAGTTGGTGGGGTTTGTGGGTTGGGTTTTTTTTTTTTTCAGTTCTTAGTACTGTACTCCAACAGCACCTCATTTTTAGAGATATATAAGGGTAGAATTTTCGTGTCCTTTACAGGCACATAGGATGCAGCTCCGCACATATCCTTAGCCAACTGGAAGCTGCAAAGATTTGTTTAACGTTCCATTTAACTGGAACAAATAATCCCTGCTAAGAAGCAGCATATAATACCTTTGGTACTGAGCAAGCAAGCTACATAGATATTTGCTAGGTTCAATTTAAGGATGGAAAGGAGTGTCTGCCTGTGAAAGAACATACTTGGTGTATCCTGAAATGCCCGCATTACTGTGGTGGTCTTGAGCCAGAACCTATGGGGGGTGGCCTTTGGAAAAAAAATTAAAATCTTGCCACAAATTTTCTGGTAAAAATTCAGAAGTGTATGGAAGGCTTACAGAAAATAATTTAGGTGGTCTGAAATCATTTGGTATGGAGAAGAAAAACCAATCCTGAGAAATAAAAGACTTGAGACCCATTAAACCGGTCACCTTTAGGGTAATAAAAGCTTAGAGAAAAGACTGCCAAACTTACAGCAGCAGGAGGTTGATGCGCAGTAACCTTACAAATTTGAAAAGGAAATGGCAGTACTATGAACAAAATAACTTTGTGCTGAGTGAGTTCACAGCAACAAAGAGTTTCTGCCAGCCAGTAATGAACTACTTGATTAAAGACATTGAACAGTATCATAAAACACTCCTGGAGACTTTGGAGAATACTCAGAGCTGAACTCAGGTGCTTCCTTCCTGCAAGTTTTCCAGTTCAAATGATCAATACCAGCTGTCAATAAGTATAAGAACCATACTTAGCAGAGGTTAAAGCAGTATGTTCAATTCCTTGTGGCTAGATTGCTGAAAATAACTGGGAAAACATACAGGAAAAGCTATGTTTGTGCAATATTTGCTCTATAAATGTTATTTAAAATGACAATTCACTTTTTCTAAGCACTTACCAGGAAACCTCCTCTGATAACAGAAAATGGAGAGAACGTCTGACTACGATGAGGTATCTGTAAATGATCTTGAAGGAGCTGGAATTATTGCCCTATTTGAAGCTGTCTGATTTAGTAGTGCTTCTTGCAGATGTGATCTTGAATGACACAATCACGTATGTTAAAGGCATGACCTTGTATATTTTGTTCTCATGAACCAAAGTTCATGTACATCAGGTTCAAATCCTTTGTGAATCCAGGGACAAGAGGAGATCTTTTAGAAACCTGGTGAGTTGCACTGAAGGCACACCTTGTAAGGTAGTGACCCATTTCTGTGCGAAAGGCAAAAGAATGTTTTCACAGTGATATAAGACATATTTTTATATGTTTACATTAAAATTTTTTTTTATTTCTCTTGGGCTTTATACTCATTAAGATACTGCTCTCACCTTACGGTCAGTCATGAATGAATTTTTTAAAATGAGCAGTGGAACTATATGTCTGGAATCAACTGAATTTCATGGAGTATAAGCATCTAATTCCTGTAGTCAGCTTTGTAAGTCTTGCCCACGTGCCATTTGCTTGAATTAAAAGCATTTTGACACTTGAGTACTGTAGAAGTATTTCTGGAAATAATAATCTAAATTGTTTAATGCATTTGCCTCATTCCCATCTGTTACAAAAATGCCCTGGAGAATTAGAGCTCATGTAGTCTTGAACAGCTCTTTAAGGGGATGCAAGGAACTTTCTGGCCCATGTTGGTTAATGACAGTTCTCTTCCATGGAGGTGTTTGGTACCAAAGAGTAGCCCGATTTCCTGGTGTTAAGGATCATCTCATCTGTAGTGATGGAACTGCTTGAAATTTGGTATTTATGTCAATATGAAGTAGGTTAAAATGAAATACATAGATTTCCAAAAACCTAATTATTATCAATCAGAGTAGGAATAAAAACCACTGTATAATTACAATTGAGTTGGTTCTGAGAGATATTTTCTGGGTATTATCCAGCTGTCATGTTATTTGACTAAACACGTAGCTAAGAATTTGGTTTTACATAAATTGTATAGCCTTAAGTTTCCTTTTGCAGAAGTGATCATTCATTTGGATGTACATATCTCTTCATACCCAAAGGCATTCCGTCGCAAGTCACATCTTACCTCCCAACTGACTGCTGACTTGCTGATAGTGCTTAACCACACTATTAACAAGTCATTAATCTGTAGTAAGATAAAAAGCTCTTTTCTGCCTGGCGGAGCAGTATTCAAGTTCTACTTTCCATTCCCTAAATCTTGTATTTTGTGTAAACGTGTAACCTGAAAGTTTTATGCTAAACATTCATATCAATGGAATTGATGGATGTAGCTTTTTACCAGCTTTTGATCTGAGACCAGCTCTAATTGTGATTAACAATTTGTGGTTAACTACTGTGATTAAGTTTTTGGGCATGATAGTGATTTGGGGCTGCTGCCTTCTGACAAAGGCTTCTGTCTTTGAGAGGGATCACGGCACCAGTCTTTTTTTTTCCCGTTTACAATCAAGATATACTAGTTTGGCCTAGTCTTATTGCCAAAGTGTTTGTGGAAAATGTGTCAGGTATTTGTGTGTGTTTGTGATCCCAGAAATGCTCTTAAGCCAGTAATAGGTGAGTGTTTTCAGGAGATTTTTGCATGTGTTTTGGTTCAAAACAGATGAAATTCTGCATGATTCTGGTGTTTCTTCTAAGTTGCACAGGCATATGCTAGTGTATGGTGTACGGCCAGTAAGTTATCGAAATGTAGAGCGTAAGGATAGCAGGTTAAATATAAAGCCAAGAAATAGTAACCTGCTTTCAGAGCAAGAGGCCTAAACAGTGTAGTAAAAAATTCATTATTTATTATTCACTTTGCATTATGGCTGCCATCTTCATTTAAGAAAAATAATTAAAAGAGGTGATAGATTTCTGAAAAGTACATTTTATTAATTCATTGTTGTTTTCTTCTTTAAGTTTAACAAAAACAATGATACACCATTGATATTAATTCTAAATAGGTGCTTAAAAGTGCGTGGTTGATGAAGCACGTGTCCTTGGCCACCACAGGACCGTTAAGCCTGCCCCTCTGTGATGTTACGTGCTGTAAAGACTAACACAAGCACATGTGCACACTTTAACATACACAGCCCACTGCTTTTCTTCACTCCTTCAAATGAAGCTGCATCTTTTTAAGGTGTGGATAATCAACTCAGTTCTAAAAGGCTAGTTCACGTAGCATCTATTTTTATTTAGTAGGAATGAGCTTATTAGTTCTGCTACTGATTTGAATTTAGTTTTTCTCAGAGGGCTATGTATCTGCATGATATAACCATTTTTTCTCAAAACAGCTGCTTTGCTTCATTTTGTTTGCCAAACTGAGGCTCTGAAAATTTTCAGCACCTTTTGGTTCCTAGAGAATTTGTTCCTGGGAACTCTAGAGCCAAGTGTAATTTTATTAAAATAATCATGAAAAGCAAAATCCAAAGTTGTAACCTGTGTAAAATATATGGTCAGAATGATGCTCATTTTCACCCTGAAGTTGAAAATGTTAAAGAGTATACCCTAAGGCATAGTGTCTGTGTCCTATTTGACTTTAACTCAATGCTGTATGAAGAGGAGAGTATGCCCATGTGGGCCTGACGGCAGGATATGAGCTACAGAATAGAAGTCCTGTCACAGCCATAATCATAAACCTGCCAAGACAGCACAGGCGTAATTTCAGAGAGACAGTGTTGTCACTGAGCATTCTCCGTCTTACTTGGAATATGATTCTGGTGTCAGCACTTCACCATTATTACAGTTGAAAGATGAAGGATGTAAATATGGTAAGAGTCCAGGATTTTGCTTGAAGCACAATACTGAGCAAGACAATCAATGGTTGGGATAATATTTATGGAAATGATGATACTCAAGATGACAGATGATGTGCTTAGTGTTTCAACAAGAGTTGTGTACACTTTATTCATTGTTTCTACTTCTTTTTTATTCTATTCTGTGCACCTATTGTAAGCCTCCCTAGATTGTGTAAGAGATCTACTGAAATTAAGTGTAATTTTCTATTACAAAATCAATTTAAATTACAAAAGAGAAATTAGATGTGCAGGATTTTTTACGAACCTGACTTTCTGTATTGCGGTTTATTAAATATGATGGATTTTGTAGCTGCGGTGCTTTGGAATGTTGGCACTTCTGTTTGTTGTGGTTAATTTTTGGTCCTATAAATTAACAAGGCATCAAACAATGAAGTTAGAGTGTTGCTGGGTTGGGGTCCAGTCCCTGGTAAAAAATGCAGGTCTAGCATATTGGCAGCTAGTCTGCTTGTTATTCATTGTAAGGCGTCTAGCTATGGGAGTGTTAGATGTTTGACAGCATTGAATAGATTCCAGTCAGCCATACAAACTACCTCCAGTGAAGTGGAAAGGACCATAAAATTGTTTTAGCAACAGCTAATTCTCTTGAGTCTTTTAAGGCTTTTTTTCCCTTTTTTTCTTTAACTGTTTGGTTGCCAGTAGAGGATTTGCCAATTTAAACAGTAAATGTTCCCAAAGTGATTTCATTTTTTAAGATTAGTTATGAAAGCTTTTCACTGATTTTGCATTTAGCATAGTTTAGATTTAAAAAAAAAAAATCCAAAGTGAATATTTAACAATGGTACCTTTCTTTGAATATAAAAATTGAACTATTAAGAAACCTACAGCATTGGTTTTTTAAAAGTGATTTTTCTGTAAATAACTTCCAGTCCTATTTTTATCAACAAGGCATTTGGGTGCTAGTCTGTTAACTTCTAGGTATTTCACTTCATGTCCCTGCTCATCTTTTATCTGTTGAAATGCCACGCAAGCTTCGTACCGCAGGGTTCTTTTACAAGCAGCTTGGGGACTTGTCTTTTTGATCTCCAGCTAAAGATGTGTGTTAATTCTTCCATCTTTTCTTACTCTGAGTATTTTTTTTTCCTCCTGCATACCTTAGACTGTGGATTCAGTGTTTGAAAGAACACAAAAGTGTGTACTCACCTGTCAAATGTTTCATAATATAAGAGCTGGTTGCCTCATAATGTGCCATAGTTCAGTCTTTAAGAAAAAGCCATGAACACAAAGTGTTTAAATGGTCTGGGAGACACAGTGGCATTAGCTTTGGAGGAAGCCTGAAAAATTCTGGCTTTTGGAGTACAAGGGGAAGATGGAGAATGAGGAGATCCTCAGCTGTTACAGCTTCATTGAAGGGGCTTAAAGAACCAGGAACCTGGGTAAAAGAGGTTCAATTTTGCAATCTGAGTGGAAGGCTTCATTCTGCTGACAGTAGATGGGCAAATGAGATGAGAATGAAAAACAAGTTAGTTCTCTTGTCACCTTCTGCCATAAAAGAGGCTGCCTCTTGTGAAGAACTCTTAGTCTTGTACACTGGGAAAAAACGTATTTCATCCAACTGAGTACACACCTTTCCTTTCCTCTCCTGTTTGCATCTTCTTCCCAAGAATTATTTAGTTAGGTTAATATTACCTGGAATAGTTGAGATAAAATTATCATTACCAGCATTTGGTCTTACAGTAAAAATGCCAGCTGTGCTAGGAAGGCATCAGGCAGCCAGCAGCATCAGCACATGGGGCTGGACTGAATCAGGGCTAAAATAGCCAGCTCATGTGAAGAAACCTAGGGCACAGCTTGGAAACAGGATCCTGGTGACTCGTGCTATGTGTTCCCTTCTTCTATAGTAGATGAGATGAAAGTCCCTGGTGATTTTATTGTGGTTCTCTAGACTTCTGTTAATTGTAATGAAGCTTTACTTCTTTTAAAGGGAATTTTATTCTTCTAGTCCATCTACACAAAATCTTTACTTCACAGACTTTTTCTCTAGTCTTCCTATGTCTATGTGAACCAGAGAAGTTGACACAGCCTATGTAAGGAGAAATGGAGTGATAAATCCTAGTTATTGAACTTGTCGTACCTGCATTTAGAGGAGAAGACCTTTATCATTTAGATACTTCAGTCCTAGGGAGAAAGATGTGGGCTTTCTAAGGCTGCCACCCTCGTATGCAGCAGCCAAATGTTTCCTGCAGCCATAGGACCAAACAGAGCAAGTGGGCATCTTCCCCTGAGCAATCTCTTTCCTCTTAAGGGGAGTCTGCTCAGAGCAAATTTTGCATTTGTATAGAAAGAAAGATGCACAAATTTTATTGTCCATAACTTAGGTGGATTGAGTGCACCCTCAGCAAGTTTGCAGATGATACCAAGCTGGGCGGGAGTGTTGATTTGCTCAAGGGAAGGAAGGCCCTGCAGAGGGATCTGGATAGGCTGGAT
>WAAD01038336.1:186605-197841 GCA_013389945.1 Fregata magnificens | reverse complement strand
GTTGCGCCAGGGGAGGTTTAGATTGGACATCAGGAAGAATTTCTTTACCGAAAGAGTGGTTAGGCATTGGAACAGGCTGCCCAGAGAGGTGGTGGAGTCGTCAACCCTGGAGGCGTTCAAAAAAGGTGTAGACGTGGCACTCCAGGGCCTAGTTTAGGAGTCATGGTGGTGTTAGTTGACTGTTCGACTTGATGATCATAGAATCATAGAATCATTAAGGTTGGAAAAGACCTCTAAGATCATCAAGTCCAACCATAATGATTCTATGATTCTATGATTCAAGCAATGGCTCAGCTACCTCAAATCTTGGCTTATGTACGTCACTAACTGGAGATACCATAAAATGTCTGATTTTTCAAGGCAGGATGGGGCCTGAGCGTTTTGACAGGTGTGTATTTCATCCGAGCTACTAGCAGTCACTGGGACAACTTCCAAAGCTTATTTTTTACAATGGTAAGAGCCTCTGTTCGCCTTACCTGAAGCAGATATTGCTGGCTCCAATCTCTATTTCTTTGCAAACCTGCTCTGTTCTACACCATCCCCTGTAGTCATTTTCTGGGAGGCCAAATAGTTTTAATCCTCTCTGATCAAATTTTGTTTTGCTCTTATTGCAGGCTTACAGCTCCTGTGCTTGTGAGCCATCACAACATGTGGATCCTCATTTTGCCAGAGGTGGGCTTAGTTCCTGCTGAGCTCCCTAGAGGGCATTTACTACTGGAAATATTAATAAGGAGTGGAGGATAGGGGAAAGAGAAGAATATATAATAATTCTTAAAATGTATTTATCAAGTATTCAAGTCTCTGCTTTTTTCTATATAGTCAGAGTGGAGTCAGGACTGCAATTTGACAAACGAGCACAGGGCCCTTTTGTCTTGGACTGGCAGGAGGCAATACGAAAACGTGATGTACAGGAAGGTGGTTTGAAGAGCAGAAGTCTGTCTGGATAGTGAAGAGGAAATTGGGGTATTTCCATCCATTGTCGTGCCCTTACTGAAGGATACTGGTTTGCTCATGTGATGCTGCAGTAGAAGTATTCAAAGATGTGCACATATTTGTTTGGAAGGTCCATTGGTTCTTTTCAGGGAGACATCTATGCTTTCTGTCTTTGGTTTTCTTTCTGATTCAGTGAATACTTTTTGTTAAAAACTTCACTTAATAAGATGGTTTGTTTTGAATCACTGCTGTTACTTCAATATATGGAGTTTACCCTTGGTTCTCATTTCATTCTAAATAGGCTTGCTATATCATTTTAATTACATGCTGCTTTTCCTTTTTTTTTTCTAATAAGTAAATGTGACACTGCTTCCTTCTGTGGAGGCAAAAAGAAATAATCTTTTTGTACTTCTATATGAACCCTTGCTGTCACACTTTTCTATGACACTAGACCAGGAACTTGAACAGCTTGATGGATTTTTATCTGCTGATTTTTCTGTACTGAAAGTTGGAACTCAGCTGCTAACAGCAGAATTGTGAACAAAAGTTTCCAAACAAGTGACAGTAAAACAAGTCAGAGAAGGATATTTGCGGTGAGTTGACCTTGGCTGGCTGCTGGATGCCCACTGAGGTGCTCTCCATCCCTTTCCTCAACAGGACAGAAGGTGGAAAAGCTCGTGGGTCGAGATAAAGACAGCGAGATCCTGTATCAGTTACTGTCACGGGCGAAACTGACTCAGCTTGGGGAAAACTAAGTTATTGCCAATCCAAATGGAGTTGGATGGTGAGAAAGAGACAAAAACTACAAGGCCTTCTTCCCACCCCTTTCCCCAGGCCCAGCTTCACTCCTTCATTCCTGACTCCTCTGCCCCCGCACCGGGGCACCGCTGCTCCTCTGACTGGCCCAGCTGTGCCCTGCAGCCCCTGCCTCTACTCAGAGAGACCCCCAGCCCCACTGCCACCACCAGGGCACAGGCACCCAGAACGGACATGAACAGAGGAGGAGAAATAGCTTAGACTCGAGGAGCAATTTTTTTAGGGAATGGAAGATTCAAGTAAGCAGTTAAACAAGGTGGACTTTCAAAAATAGTAAGCTGTGTCTGAGCAAAGCCCTGATTTGTGACAGGAATTCATCATTTATATTTCTGAATTGATTGGCACTGACAGAAGGGGAAAAGGGGTGCAAAGAATTGAAATAGTGATTTGAGGGAATGGAGAAAAATATTACACTATTCCCAATTAAAGTAAGAACTGTAAAGAAATCTTAAACGGAAACCAAAAATGAACGGCCTGCTGGTAAGGGGAAAACATCTCTTGGATCTAATTGCATTTTTTTTATAAAACAAACTTATCACAGTTAGAATGGGACAAGTGATGGTTCAGAGAGTTTAATTTGTGCAGAAAGAAGGAAAAAAAAAAGGGGGGGGGGGAAGCTAACCAAATAGGAAGAGATTTAGAAGAATATGAAGCCGAAGGGAGACAAAGCAATGAAGAAGGTATGTGAGAAATTGAGGCAAAACATATGGAAAATAGCTAGACAAACAATTACAGGGAAAAAAAAACTTATTTGAAAAATCAAAGAACTGAAATGTGTTTTAAGACACAATAAATGATGATAATTTCTTACTGACTGTAGGCAGGTATCAACAGATGGCATGGGCTGGCTGCTCTTAGAAGCCACTAAGCAATACAAGCTGGTTTCCCATGGGTTATTCTGAGAAAAATAGATTAAATACAACAGAGATGTCATGAGTCAGGTCCAGAACCAGCATGGCCATGTTTACAGGTCTTCTCAACCAGGCTTAGCAACTTGAATACATATAATACATACAAACATAGCTGTGCTGCATCTGGATGAAAGTGTGTAAGTCTACATGGTGCTGTAGGTGGCCATGTGAGTTTACCAAAGCAGAGCAGTATCCTATTTTTCCTTTCCTGTGGTTGCACTTCAGTCAGTGGTTTCCCTTAGTGCTGCGTGGCTGCAGCACTATGGTTTTTCCAGTTAAGGCTGAAGACATTCTACATGTTGGGTTTCCCATGATGCCCTGTGGGGAAGGGTGTCATGTCAGCTAACTGTCAGGGTGGACAGACTCCTCTGGAGAAGTCTTTCTTTTCAGTGATTACATTCCTGTTATTTGCCTCCTTTTTTTGTTAGTTTGGGGTGGTGATGGGGAGTTATCAACATCAGTATTGTCTCCCTTCCCCCTAGACTGCCCTGTTTGGATAATTCTACCATTTCGAGCTGGTTTTAGCCATATTTTGCCTATGCTGCAGGAGACTCGGATGGACTAATCTGACTGTGAGTTCTTCTGAGCAGTTAGCCTAACCTTCTTAGGTGTGCAGTTATCTGCTGCTGATAGCTAGGGAAGGACCAGAGTGTGTGAATGACAGCACACACCCTTTCTCACCCATGGTGGCAGCAGATCTTTAAGGCTTTTGTTCAGGTTCTCTTGCCCCACTTGGCTCTGCCCTGCCCTGCCTCTTCTCCCTTTAATTGGTTCAGAGTGTTTTACAAAAAAGCATTTTGCATTTTTTTTGCAAGGTATGCGATGCATTACTCTATAAGCTTTAATCATTAAGTATACATAATCTATGCTTCTCCTATTGTCTAAGCTTGCCCAGGATATGTCCTCAGTTCTGAGGCTTTATCCTTGTTGGAATTAAGAAGAGTCAGCTTCTTGCAGGATCAGGTCAGGAAGCTGCTCCATTGATAGACTCTGAATTTCAGTATGAGCTTAATTCTTCATGATGATTATTTGAACTGACATTTATTGTGATCTGAAAGTAAAAAGGAATGGTTTGTTCATCATAGTTAACTATGAAAATATATAATCTGTCCACGATTCCATTTGAAACTACATTTAGTGACCTGGGATTTCCAACTCATAAGAAATGTGATACACTTTTAAAAGCCTTTTCATATTCCTCCCCACTGCATATGAACCCATAAAAATTTTTCCTCACTGCTCTCCAGTAAAATTATGCTTTTTTTTTGACATCAGACTCCAAAGACGGTGCATTAAAAACAAGAGGGAAATCAGCAGCTAAGTTTTTCAGAGCAGGTTAAGCTTAAGTCTGTGTCTTCTAGTACAGAAATTCATGACAGCACTGTGAAGTGCTCAAAGAATGTGTACCTGCTGTGGGCCAGATCCTAGCGAGTACAAGTCTTCTTGAGCTTAAGCACTGCAATGCCAATTCATGCCAGCTGAGGGTTTGATCTATGCCCCTTGAACTATTATAACCAAATTGCAAGTGCCTGGATCAAGCATGAAGAAATAATATGTATACACAGTGAAGTTTGCCTTGGAAAGAATCTGCTGACTTCCCAGCCCTGCTGATCCATTGTAGAAATGACTCTTGTGCATCACAAATCACAGTGTCAGTGTTGGCTGAATGTTTGGGTGTATATGCTAAACCTAACTCACGTATATTCAGAAATAAACATGTGTCCCAATCTCAATTTTGTCCCTTGCAGCCTTTTGCAGAAATGGAAGCAAGCTGCTTTCTGCTCAGAGTTGTCTTAGTAGGTTTGTATTGTCAAAGGTTTCAGTGCATAGAAAACTGGCAACAGACTTAGAGTAGCTCTGTCTACTCTCGTTATATCCACCTCTTCTAGTCCATCCAACTAACTTTAACAATCTGACTTGAAATAAAGGACAGAGCCAGTAACACCACTCTAGTTTTTGCACTTATATAAACTGTACTCACATAGTTACAGCCCTCTCCTTTCACACTTCTAGTCTGGTAGTTGACTTCATCTCTAAATAATACTTTTCATTCTTACCTCTAGCTTATCAGCTCTGTGGTGATTCTCTGAATTTTTGGGAACTGCATGATTTCTTAATTGCTTAATACTAGAGTGCAGTTGTAATTTGGTTTAGAATAGACTCAATACTGAAGATGCAAAACCAAAGCAGAAGCCAAAAGTACTAAGGGAAAATGCTAGGTTGAGCAAGAAAAGAAGAGTGAGGAAAATATAGGGGAAGAAAGAGAGTTTGTGTCATTGGTGAGAGGAGTTTCATATTTTTTTCCCTTGGGACTGCTTCCCACTTTCAGTCTGCTTTTCTAAATGCTTATCCTAGATCAACAGTGAAGTTGGTTCTAAAAAATAATAGTATTAATCAGAAATAGGTGGTGGTTTATGCTACTGTGAAGTTGCATGGTTATGAACTATTACCGGATACTTCTTGGAAAGTCAGAAATTAAGCCATCAAGTATTGGACAGGTCCCACCTTGACTTTCTCCGTAATTTTTCTTGTAATTTTATGAGATAAATAATGAGAGTTGATTCTTCTCATTTTACCACAAAAACCTTAAAATTGCAAACTATTCAAGTAGAATGATTGTTATTGATTTTCCTTGCTTTATCTGTAGGTTTCATTGCATCCTTAGAGTTATGTGGACATACTGAAAAGTATTAAAGACTCAGGCCTCTTCCAGTCTTTTGAGACTATGGAAAAATGGTGTTTCTGAAGCAGGAGACACATGCTGCATGCTCATGTTAGATCATTTACAGTTTCTGATACATAGTAGAACTCTTGAATAACTTAACTTCTTTTGTTTGTTGCCTGTGTATACTTTCCGGTAGATTCAGTTGCAGGTATCTGGTTGTTGGCATAAGATGTACAGAGTTTTAATGAGTTATACAGAATTTTCAGCTAGATACAATTATATCTTCCTTTATATTTGTTTGGGGAGCTCACCTGGCAATCTCAAGATTCAGAGATGATGTTCCCCTTGAATTCATTATCAGCAGAGGTAGCATGCTGGATCTTTTTTTCTCCTTCTGCATTTGAGCGTTAGGAGATAGCACCACTGAGATGTGCATATTGGAGCCAGAGATTAAGAGCCAGCTCATGTTATCAAGAGGTAAAAGCCCTCCACCTGCCTTTCCGCTACTGATTTACTGCAGCAGAGCTGTTTAAGGAACCACAAACAGTCCTTTAGAAGATCAGTACTCCACGACATCATCTTCATCTGAGTCTCATAACCCCTAGCCTTTTGGTAATATGCTAATAATATGTCCAACATTTTGCTTCAGGAGGAGACCAAGGTCACAGTCCTGTTCCATGTGTGTCATGTCATTGCCCCCCCCCCCCCACCCCCGGAAACAGTGGATAAATTTTCCCTTTCCATAAATTCTGGTAGTACTCAAAAGTTTGGCATTATTATAGCTCTAGTCTAGGACAGTTTTGATTCCCCAGCATGGAAAACATCTATGTCCACATACTGATGTCAAAATCGCAACCAAATGTTTTACCTGGGCTCAGGACTGCTTTACCTGGCAGCCTAGATGACACCAAAAGCCTTCAAAAGACAGATGAATAATGGAAATACCAAATACTCTGTGAATCAGGCACCAAATCTCATATCAGAAACCCTGAAGGTGTATCACTCACAAGGATACAGGTGCAGCTATATAAGCTAGGGTAATATTTGTCTGCCAGAGTCACAAGACTCTCCTCTTTGTTTCTAATGTTTTTCTCTCATTGACTATGAATAGTCATTCAGCAGAGAGAATTAAGGCTAAGCAGTGTAGTAAAACAATAGTTTTACAGTGACAGTGAATACAGAATTGTGTAGAAAGATAGTCTTGAGAGGATAAATGTCTAGTGAGACTTGAGGGAATACTAGTGTCAAAATCCTTTAAGATCACAGTTGCTCCTCCCATGAGATGCCTGGGAGAGGATGATAAAAAATTTTGATCCAAGTAACAAAACCAGCCAACTAGCCAAAAAAAGTAGTTTTATTTTGCTTTTGTGTGTAGTGTTTTTTTTTTTTTTTTAAGTGGCTGGTTTACTTTGTGCACTAATGGGAGACTAAGACTATAAATATTAGCTTGTCATTGTAAGGTCTGAGTGGTTCCAGTTTTCCCTGTGTACATTGTCTATTTTAAAATGTTTTATGAAAGGTTAGGGAGAGAACAAGAAAGTCTGTGCCTCACTGATTTGCTGCCAAAGACTAGTTGTTTTAGAGTCATTTCTCACCAACACATTGGCAATGATTAGAAAAATAATCTCTCTTTTTTCAGTGATTTGGAGGGAGTTTCTGTTTAGGCTTTTGCTTCTGTATTTTTCCAAGTACTCCCTTGTTTTCCTTTTTCTTTTGCCTTACAGAGTTTTACATTTTAAAAATATACAGAGAAAATTTATATATTGAAAGCATAAACTATTCAATGCTATTTTACTCGTACTTGGTATTATTTTCATTTACTTTTTCATCTGCACATAATCTGTTCTTTCACTGACTGAATGGGAGAAACTCACTTTTACTTATCCTGGTGCTACTTTGTTTGTCCCTTGCAGAGTTAAGGACCAATAAAGTGAGCATGCTTTATAGCTGCTTTTCAGTATAAAGTGCCTTCAACATACGTGGCAATCAGGCCACTTTACTTTAGGTTAACCCTCACCCCTCACTGAGCTCAATTCTGAAAAATAACAAAACTCAGGGAAAAGAGGTTTGTCTGGCAGAAGGACTGAGCTAACATTATGGATATAAAAACATAGGGCTCAATTCTGCAAGAAACTGAGTATTCTGGCCCCAGTCCCATAAAGCACTTAAGCACAGGCTTAATTTTAAAGCAAGTAGCAGATCGACTGACACCTAGAAAGGCTGAACCCATAATTATTCACGCTCCATGTGGAGGATGACTTGGGTTGCTCATGCAGTTGTGCCACAACCAGGGCTTGCTCCTCCAGTGCCCAGGTGGGATGGTAAGGCCCAGGGCCCAGGTGGCAGCACGGGGCTTTCTGGGAACACCAGGCCCCTGTGGCTGCCTGGGCACATGCCAGGTTGTGCTGCCAAAGCTTGGTGCTTTGCATGGGGGCTACAGGCCTGGAGAGCAGAGCAATCCCCCTTGCCAGGGGGGAGGAAGGAGAATGTGTGGAAATGCTCCCTTACACCAGACAAGTAGTTTCCTCCACCCAGCAAATTCCCAGCCGTCCTGTGAAGGCTTTTGTGCTCAGTCTGTCCTGTTTTTCCTGAGCTAAGCTCTTGCGTATAACCACTCTGCACATGAGATGCTCTGTCCAGGAGGAACAGACACGTGGTATCAAAGGGGCTCCTCTATGAGGGGAGAGGGAGCAAGTTAGAGGGCTCATCTGTCAATCAGCTGTCAGGCATCCTGGCATTTTCATGATGAATTAGGCTCTGTAGATGCTTTGTGGCTTGGCTAACAAAGAGACTGATTTTTTTTCTTTACCGAATTCCGCAGTGCTACTCCTACAGTACATGATTTTACCAAGATTTTTTTAATACTTTGAAAATTCAGTACAGAGCATTGAATAAAAAAGAGAAACCATATGCACATTTGAAGATTAATTTTATATCACGTTCTGTTTTCTTTTGGTTTAAGATTGAGATGAAGCTGCATTCTTGATACATCACCATTGTCTGCTTAATAAGGTTTTCTAGTTTTATATGCTTACTTGTTTGTGTGCTTTTCCTTCAGACACCATGGGGTTTTTGTATTTTGCATTGCAGGGTACTTACATGTGTGTTTTATGGTTTTATATGCATTTATAATGTTTAGTGAACAAATGCTAATTTTTTGTGTGTGGTATAAATTACAGATACTTATTCCCCAATATTTCTTTTTCATAAAGTGAAATGTGTACTGTAGTCATCAATCTTTCCCTGATCTCCTTAGTGTGTTTACATATCTCACTAGTGCTGATTGTTACTATGTTCTTTTTTCTTCCTGAAACTTATTTACTATCTGAATCATGCTATTCTGTTGGTATTTGTAAGTAATGAAAATCAGTGTTCTGGTCTGTAATTTTGGACCCTAGTATAATTTAGTGTTACAGTATCTTAGGTGATGTTCCTTTTATTTTTACATTGCTGTATGGCTAGCATTCACAAAGTAGAGGTGACAAAGTTAAGGCCATGTATTTCTGTCTCCTGCAAAAAGTCCCGAATGTCTTTCCATAAAATGATGGAACTTTACTACTTTGAACCAGCTTAGAAGTGAATTATCTAAAAGACACCAAGGCTTCAAAAGTGTATTTTTTTGGAGGCGGCTACTGATGGCAAAAAGTTGCAAAGAAAATAACTGGAACAAAAGGTTAGTTCTGATTCGATAGACATGGTTAGCATTGCAAGCAGACTTACCTCCCACACTGCATAGCAATGAGAAGGGAGCTTGGTGAGAAAGTTCAAACTGCAGAAGATTATCCTTTCACAAATAAATTCTTTTAACAGGCCCCTGTTGAAAATGGTAAGATTATACCTCTGAGAAGAACCACCTCTCTGAGGAAGTGCTTATGCCACTTACAGTTTTTGGAAACTCTTAAATCTTCTTGAGTAAAAGTAACAAACTTTTCATCCTTTTAAATAAGATATGCATTTTCTGTCAAGAACAGGTCTATTAATTGTGAATTACTTAGGGCGCTAATACTCTTTAGAGGAAAAAAAACCCTGAGATTTGCATAGCAAAATATACTTCTATTCCTTCTTATTGCCATGCTTTTTGAGTGACACAAAGTTTTTCCAGCTTCCAAGTCATAGTATCTAATGCATTTTTATGTATCTATCTCATTTTCTTGTTGTGAGTGTGCACTTTGCATTCTTCTGACACAAAACATTTTGTTACAGTACAATCCACGTTCAAAATCATGGACTGGGAATATCCAAATACAAATTGTTACAGTAACTTGTCTGATAGTCCAGTGTAAATACAGAAGCTCTCTAAACATACTGAACATAGTTATGCAAGACCATATTCATATAGTTTACTACAAAGTTGACATGTAGAAAAATTGTTTAAATAAAATTATTATGTTTTAAATCTATAGCTTTGACCTGTTGCAAACACATCTTCTAAAGAAAGCGGTAGGTCTTAAGTGTCGCAGTGATGATGATATGCCCAAAGTGTATGTATCGTATTTAAGTACTAAATTGGAAATTGATGTAACTATTAACAACTATTAAACTTAAATTAGGTCCCAGTTCTGTTCCAAATAATGAATAAAGAGCTAAGTCTGGTGAGTTCCAGTGGTAGGATCCATGGTGAACATGTTTTCTGGGATATTTTGATGATGTGACATCAAACATACGCATTTTTTGTGTAACTGATTAGTTTGATGTTTACATGACTTTTCTAAATTCTCTTTTGCAAAATAAATGTTATGTCCATATACTTGAGAAGAGGTGATTGAACTATTTTGAATGAGAGGACACTTTAAGAGAAAACAAATCCCTCTTACATGTAAAAAGCAGAACTAATCATGTTCATTTTCCGCGATTTTTTCATCAAGAACAACATAAATTGTTCATAATAAAATATGTTGAAATGGTTGCTATTGTGCTCTTGCACATTTTCTTACTGGAAACTGTCTTGCTCACTGCTTTAATAAAATTTGCAATCTCTCACTTCCAAGGTCAGATTCCTGGCAACCTTGACTTTATCCAGAACTTATTTAGTAAATATATCCTCATAATGAAATGGGAGTAAAATGCCCATAATAAACTATTGAAAAACTTGGAAAAGTGACAAAGAAGGTAGGATTTGCTGTGGCATTTCAGCCAAGCGATATAATCTCTGTGTGGTTGCAAGGGTGGGTGGAGCTTAGTCAAATGTGTCTGCCTTCATTGGGAGTGAACTCCAATACTTGCTACGTTAAGATTATGCTGTGTATGGTAATTTTAATATTTAGTTGGCAAAGGTGGAAGGCATGGATGGCAGGGATGGAAAGAATGTCAACCATTGTCTTAGTTGTAGTTAACTTCTCGAAAGGTTGAGAGTGGATTTATCCATGTTTGGAAAGTATTTGTTTCAATGTCCAGTTTCCTGTTAGTGACAAATCTCTTTTGAATTCTTAGGTTTGAAGCAATAATAATAATAATGGGGAAATTTTAATGTTGAAGTGGACAGCTAAGGAAGCTCAGGAATAATCTCAAGGTTGATATAGCCTGAATTACATGCATACTTTTTATTGCCAGTGCATACTTCCATTTTGTGGCTTTTGTTTTGAAAACTGGTTGTTCTCCAGCTTTGTCCTGTCCCTGTCCGTTGTGTCCCCCCCCGGTTGGTCTTCATTTGAAAGGTTACTTTTAAATAATGCTTTTTTTTTTCTTTTGCCTTGCCTTGTTTAAAAAGTGAAGCTTGGAGAATGTTTCTCAAATGATGCAAGTTTCACTTTTCACACAGAATTATGAATAGTGGCAAGTCCTGAAACCTGCTGCTCTTGTTGAAAACTTGCATACTGCATGGATTGGTGCTATGGGAGTCAAGGGCTGGAGAGAGCATCGTTCATTCATGCAGGTCAATGTCAACAGCCATATGGGTGTGAATAAAAAGGCC
>WAAD01038336.1:157271-186581 GCA_013389945.1 Fregata magnificens | reverse complement strand
CTTTTCCCTAGGCCATTTGTGAAAACTGGTGATTGATTGCTATTCTTAATTTTGGGCTGTCATGTTTTCTGACAGTATTCCAGCTCTATTTCCAAGTAAAAAAAAAAAAAATCCCTACAGATAGTACTGAAAGCTCAGTCTGATTCTTCAAAATTAACCTGTTAGCCTATATATCTTTCAAATAAATTTTAACTAAAATTCAATTCCGGAATTGCATTCCTGTGAAGAGTAACAGCAGAGCCCAACAGTGTCTTTGAAGCTACAAATATATAAAGTGCAGGGGAAAACAATGCAATATCCTATAACAAAGAAATGCACAGAAAACACATGCCTTCAGGAAGGTTGAGATCACTGGTCCTGAATACTTGCCATCTGGCAAAAAATCCCTGATCTCTGAGGATTCAGGAAGGAGGCAGAGACCTCCTACCGGAGAAACTCAGTCTCGTTGCAATGGTATCCTTTTGGGGGCTTGTGGACTGACATGATTGTGGTATAATTTCACATAGGTATTCAGTGTTGTCCTCTGTGCCAGTATTTAATGCAAAATGCTTCATCTCTGCAGCAAATAAAGATTCTAATCATACAGGAATAGGGTCAGCAGATGGACTTCTGCATGTCATGTAACCCATCCCCTGCCCGAGGAAGGAATAATTATCTTTAAGCCATTTCTAACAGATGTTCTTTAAACTCTTCTTAAAGACCTCTGATGATGGAGATTCTGTAATGTCCCCAGACAGTCTTTTCAAGTTTTTCTGTTATTACTGTAGTCTCTCTTGATTTCTAAGTTAAATCTCCCTTGTAACTTGTTATTACTTCTGAGAATCTCTCTTGTAAGGATATAGAAAATAGATTATTCTTATATGCAGCACACTTTTATGTATTTTAAGATTCTGAGTGTGTCTTCTTTTTTTCATGCTGACTGGTGCCACTTGCTTCAGCCATTAGTTGTTAAATTCTTTAGATTTCTGACCTTTTTCATTACTTTCCTTTAGATTCCTTTCAGCTGTCCAGTTAAGTGTTTATTCAAATAGCCTGCTACTTGCAGAACTGGGCCTTGTGGCAAGCAGTTTGAGGCCAGTGGGTCCCCTCAGCTAGTCAGGGTGTCTAGAGGGAATAAGGAGGAGTGAAATACTTTGTGGGTCAGGAAAGAGTAAATCTGAAACTCTGGAGTTTTATCAATCCCAACTCATTCTCTTGTAGCCAAGCTAGGTGAAGACACAGGGATTTTGAGGAGGCAGACAGCTGTTGGAGCTGGAGTATTCACTCTTGAGGATTATGAGCAAATAAAGCTCCATTTCTTCTCTTGTCCTGTATTATGTGCCATGCCTCTCATGGACAGCTTTATGCGTAACTTGGTTACATGAAACCCTTGAGAATTATGCCTTGCAGAAAACAATGAAAGCTTATCTTTGTACTGGGAGGCATTATCAATAGTGTAGCATTATGGACTGGGTTGGTTTTTGTTTCGTTTTGTTTTGTTTTTCCAGAATACATAAAACTATTCCATGGAAATCATTTTTCTGTCTACATTTCATTACATTTCAGTTTTATGTGTAGCTTTTTAAAAATTGTTATTTTCTGGTGTTTAGGTGGAGTTAATATTGCCTTATTTTGGCAATGGTTATGGGCCTTTAGTTTTTAGGCTAATGAAAACATCTGTCCTTTCACTCTAAAGAGTTTTCTGAGACATGCAGATGCTACGATGAGATTAAAACAAAGAGAGAAACAATTTCACAGGAATGAATTTTCCGGGACTTTTTTTAGGACCTAGTATTTTTTTTTTTTTTTAAGACCTCCAGGTTTTAAAGCTAAGTGAATATGGGGACAGACAACTGTTTAGACATGCACTGTGAAATGAATTGCTTACATTTTTGCTGTCATCCTACCAAGTACAAAGGGAACTATGCATATACATGGTTTACGGTTTTTTGATATCTACAAAAACATTGCAAGTATGAAAGGTTTTTCAATTCAAAGTGCTGCAGAATGTGCTGTGTTTTGTGTATCCTTCTTGAATTTCCACAGAATCTTGTAGAATTGAGAATAGGGGGTCAGATTCCCAAATAAATGGTATTTTAAATTTTATTTGATTAGGGCACTTCCACTGTGACACAGATATCTTTTGTTTGGTAATTCAATCACAAGTGGAAGCGTATTTTATACATCTTGTTAAGTTTGCCCTCTGGCTTGCCATGGTGGGATAGTCTTTTTCATATGTATCAGCAAACCAAGTAATTTCTTCTCTTGTGTATTTCTCCTGTATTGTTCCCCTGATTCCAAAGCAGTCTAAATCTTTTTTTAAGGGAATAAGTATTTTTCACACAGGAAAATTCCATTTAGGAATCCATCTTGTTTTGTTCTTAAATCAACTCTTTGGAAAATTAATTAGCAGTCTTTCTTTTTTTTCATGTGATTAGGCTTTGAGGGTTGCCAGCAGAGCAGTGGGGTCAACTTCACGAACCTAAATGATGACTGTGTATCTCTTAGGCCCCGTTGCACATAGAATTGCAGCTACCACAGGGAATAAATTTATTTGGTGGTATAATCCTTCACTGATGGAAATAGCAGTGGTTCTGAGTTGTTAGACAAATATCTATAAAATTAGATTGGCTTAACTGAATGCCAACAGTAGCTACTGTACTTTGCTTCATACTGGAGTTGAATATACAGAATGCTAGTGAAGTTCTAAAATCTAAAAGGAAATAGCCAAAAGCAGCACATGTTCAGATGAGGAATTTGGTCATGCATGTTTTCCAGCAGCTGTTTTTATTTTAGGTTTAATTTAAAATACATTCAGCTTAATTCCGTGTTCAGAATCATCAAAGCCTACCAAAAATCCTCAGATTTTGTTTCACAGAGATCATTATCAAGTTCTGAGCAATTGTATGTTTATTACTTTCATATTTTGCATTTCTGGGGTTTTGTATACTACCCAAGGGCATGGTCTAACTCAAAGAATAACAGGAATCGGCATGCTTTTCATTTACCCTTTTTCTTTATTACAGGCATACTATATTAAGACCTGTTTTAGATATGAGCCAGTTTTATTTTTTAACCTCCCATGTGTTTTATTACGTTGCTGAGGTTTTAAATTTTTTTTTTTTTTTAAATGGTTGTGAAAAGAAGGAATTTTGGTCCCAATTCCCATTCATGCTATGGCCTTTCTAGAAAGTTTTGTCGTACTAAAGTTGCATATATGGGTCTTTTCAGCAGCTGATCAAAGCAGTAGAAAGGCCACAGTATAAATGAGAGAAGCCCTTTGTCTCTATTTTTTTCCTGGGAGATTGTTGTACCCTGCAGACCACTGTCCTCTTCTTGTGCTGTACCCACTTCAGCAAGCACTAAGCCCCACTGTGTTTGTCATCAAGTATTCTATGCTGTAGTGTAGTTCAGAGTAGCAATGCCCATATAGACAACTTTAAGTAAAGGCAGTAAAAAATTTATGCTACATAGCACTGCCCTCACATCCCAAATTTCTAACATTAAGGAATCTCAACCCCAGGCATCAGGATTCACTTAAACGTCTAGAATTCAGGAAAAAGTTTTCTCTCCATGATCGTTCAGTCCTCTTTCTCCATCTGATTATGGCAATGGCTTTTGTCATGTCAGTTCTTATCTATCAGAAAAAAGTTGGACTTCACTCTTTTTGCTTAGGTAAACAAATAGCAGTCTGCTATTATCACATTTTGCTTACTGCTGTTGATGGCTGATGTTGATTTGATAAACTGTGGCTGAAGGACTTTGAGTCAGCTCGTTGCTATAGTCTAGTTTTTATTATATTTATCCTTTATGCATATTGAATAATGAAAATTATAATGTTTATGGGACACTCAAGATGCTTTCAGTGTCTTTTAATACCCAGTTCCAATTAGCTCAACACCAGGCCAAACTGGGCCCCAAGTAGACTGATGAACTGACATCAGTGAAACTATTGGTGTTAAGTGTGAAATTCCACGCACATTTTGGAGAAGAAAGAAACTGTGCAGAAGGCAATAAGGAAATAAATGTTGGAATTTGAGAAATGGGAAATAAATTTTTTGTGATTAATATTTTACTCGCTATTACTTGTTGCTGAGAGATTATGAGATCTTGCAAGTAAGCTACTTGCCTATAGGTAATCGTGTTGCCTTGTGAGAGCCTGAAATTGAAAAGGAAGTTGTAACTACAGTAGATTTTGTGTAGTAATGAAATGTGCATATATTCCCTAGCTTTGGTTTGTTTCTTGCAACCAGATGATGACTTTTATGCTCACTGGTCTGCCAAGCTCTTGCTTCAAGAACTTGCTCCTAAATGAGACCTTAGGTTCTATCCCAGTAGATGCTGAAATTTGAGCTTTTGGCTGATTTATTGGCTAGTTTTGGGAGAATGTACCCCAGAATTTGCAAGATCAAAACCTTGCTGGATGCTTTCTAGCTCAATATTATAGTGATCCTACTTAAATAAGGAGGTCAAAGGAAGAAAGTTGAGCTGTGGGCACCAAGATATGAGAATGAAATAACTGCACTCTCTTCTGTTTTGTATTAAGCCTCTGCAAATGACCATTTAGTTGGATATTCCACTGAAGGTGCTGTGAGGAAAAAGGCGGCAAGTTAGGGCTTCCCAAAACCGTCAGTTCACAGGCACGTTACTTACTTACAAAATTGAAACTGCTGTTACAGCTGTGTGAGCTGAGTGCTGCTGTGGAAGGTTGTGCATGAGGGACGTGGTCCATTGGGCCATGAACACAGATGGAACCTCATGCCAAGCGGAGGGCTGGTGGAATAGGGCTGCTGCTCAAAGGTTGTCTCTGAGTACAGCATTCTGGTAGGAAGGGCAGGTCCTTTTGCAGCACAATACCTGTGGTACCTGTTTAGTAGCAGGGTCCAATGCTGCAGGCATAGGTGGGTGCAGGAAGTGGCAGCACTGTGCTGTATATGTGTGAGATGCAGGTGCTGTGCTGCAGAACCATGACGGGGGTATAACTGAGTGGGTCCCACACTTGGAGCATGTGATCTGACAGGTCTGCCCTTACCACAGACGTGAGCCTGGTGCCATCTGACTCAGAGTGCCAGTTCACCAGCTCAGGCTGCAGAGCAGGGAGTAGAGACTGGGATTCAAGCTAAGCAACCTAAAGAGTAAATTACTTTTTCCTTTTCCTTTGTTTTACATTGTTGTGGGTCTGCTTTTTGAGGGCAGTGTCTCTTGGCATATGCATTGAAAGGACCAGTGGCTTAATTGAGCTTCAATTTGAGCCAGTAGTGCTTTCTTGTGGCTGGAGAAAAAGGGAAATTAAACTCTTCTCTAATGCACTGAAGGAAGTAGAGAAATGCCTGTTATTAATGAAAAACTCTGTACATCTTTTGAAAAGTAGATAAGCACAGACCATATAGCTCAAATAAACTACTTCCAGTTCCTATTTTAGGCAAGTAAAACAATTATTGAGCGAAACAAGTTTGTGTATTCAGGGCAGTTTAATTACAGCCTTAGACAATCAGTTGGGTTGCATTGATGATTGCCAACTCCTGTTGCTATGCTGGGCTGCTGGGTGGTCTTGGACATTAACTGGGTGCATCATGCCTGGATTGTCTGCACATTTGAGTCTGCAGAGGCAGCCTTGGATCCACTAGGATGTTTGAGACCATGCTCTTGTGAGATTTGTAGCCCAATTCTGCAAATCCACAAGTTTTAGGTAGGCAAGGCAAGTATCTAATCATGCAGGCACTTTGCCAGAGCTTTTGAACTCAGAATGTGATTTAATTGTCAGAGAACTAAATTGGTTGTCAGGAGTTGGTCCGTTCCGAGCCTGTCCTACATGGTTTTCTCAGATTTGTTAATCTCTCTGCCTTAGTGTCCTTGTCTGAAAAATGAGGATAAAAATAAAAAGAGTTACCGCCTACTGTGAGGTGAGGGCTGTGAGATGGGAAAGTTGCAGTGTTGATAAATGCCACTCAAGACTGTAGCTAGAACTGAGCAGAATACTTCCCAGAAGCATAACAGGCTCACTGAGCACATAAGCGTCCTAAGAAGGCTATGCTATACTATAAGTTTGCAAGTAGGTAGGCAAGTTTTGAAGGGGATCTTTTACTGTGCTTTTTGATAGTGTGTTTTGTTTCATTTTGGTTTTTTTAATTATTGTTCAGGAGCTATCTGAATTTAACTGAGTTACTTTCCCTCCTAAAATTCAAATTTCTTTTTCTTTTCTTTTGAAGTGCTTAGAATGTGTATTAAATAATAGCAATTTTACTACACCAAAGTCCCATCAGTCTTGGTACTTCTCTTGCCTCCAATTTTTATCTGGTATTTTGGCATTATGCAGTGGCTTAAGCATGCAGTGTCCTAGAAGGAAGGGAAGCCCTGCGTGCCTTCTAGAGGTAGCAAACAAACGCACTGAATCTTAATCTTGCATTGTTAACTTCAACAGGTGTGAAATGAGTCTTTAGTAAAGTACTTGAACACGGGAGAAAGTGTAGAGGTTTGTATACACTTCCATACCTGTTGTTTTCTCCTGCTTTGAGGGCTTGCTTGGTTGGGGTCCCTTTCTGAGATTCTTGTGCTGTGATTAAGGATCCACGTGTCCAGTAGGGACATCCAGATTTTAAATTCCCTACTCCTAAGGGTCTTTTGGGTAGGAGGAAGGTGTTGTTTATCCTTAGGTGACTTACCAGAGGTCACAAAGGAAATGAAAAAGTAAATTCTCAGAATCACAGATTGGTTGAGGTTGGGAGAGATCTTGGGATGTCATCTAGTCCAACCCCCCTGCTCAAACAGGGTCACCTGCTGCCCAGAACTGGGCACAGCATTCCAGGTGTGGCCTTGCCAGTGCTGAATAGAAGGGAAGATCACCACTTGTCCTAATGTAGTCCATGATGCCATTAGCCTTTGCCCCTAGGGCATGTGGCTGGCTCAGTTAAAATTTTCTGAAACCCAATCCTGTGCCCTTTTGGGACATCTTTTCTATGCCAATTCAGGTTCTGTGCTGAGAATGCCTATTTTCTGTCAGCTTTCTGCATACACTCAGTTGGCTTTAAAGCTCCACACGTTCACTGTGCTGCTTTTTATGTGATATATTACAAAATGTGCTGCTTTACTGCATGGTTGATAAAGCATGATTGATTCTTGACAGCATTGCTAACACTAATTTAGCATGTTGTCAGAGCCAGTAACTCATATCCAGTCAATTACTGGCAAAAGGTGATTAGTTTTTGTTAAATGGACGCAGTCACAGTTTATGGAAGTGACTGTGTAACTTGCTGTTGACTACACCTGATGTTCCTGCTTGAGTTTGTCAATCTTTAAGAGTTAACATTGTAAAAGGAGACTTATTTTGGATTATGATGTGTTTTTAAAAGTCAAAATGTTAAGTTTTCACTACCCTCCAGCTTGAAAACATCCTGTCCGATTTCCTTCATGTTTTCTAGAATTATTTCTCTGAGTTTTTATACAAAGTCTGGGAAATTTCAAACCAAAAGAAAGGCTACTTTTTGTTTACTCTGGTTGCTGAACTTCATCAGAAGTGGGTCAGAAAAGTACATGAATGGATCTCAGAAATTTCCGTGTGCCATCAGTGAAGAAATAGTTTCTAGACTAAGAAATAATGGCAAGACTTCTTGGCTAGATGTAACGGTTTAAAGTGGATCCTTCTGTTGCTTTTGTATTAACAAAGCATGGATCAGAAGTGAAGTTTGGAATGAAAAAGGCCTGACAACCATAAATGAAGAGTCATGGTCTTGGATCTGTTATAAGCATCTTTATTCCTTGTTTTCAGCTCTGTTCTCATAGTGTTCCTCTTCCCTAACACCAAACTGCCATAATGGTACCATTCCAGCACTCTGAGCATAGTCAAAATGAATTCTGCAGAGAGCAGGCAGTTTAAGATGGTGCTTTCTTGAGACAGTGTTTCCTTTATTTATCAGTTGGCCCTTGACTCTTAAGTTGAAAACAGGATGCATATACTAGTAAATAAATTGTGCTTAATATCTTGCTAGAAAGATCTCTGTCTTGATGAAATTCAAAGGCACAATATTAAAGGTCTGATCTGCAGCTTGGACTTAAACTTGCAGATTTAGTACCTTCATCTAGTTTCAACCGCAGAAATGCTCAACCGGTAAAATGACATTAATGGTTTAATAGTCCTAAATATATCCACATTAATCCATCACTGTAGTAAATCCTCAAAGCATCCTTCCTTTCACCAAGTATGCAAGGTTGGGGTCTGCCTGCCACGCATGTTTAGAAACCAAAAGACTGTTGATGCCAATGAGGCCTGTCCCAATAGATGTGATGATTCAGGCCCCCAGGAGAAGCTAGGGTTTTGCAGTCTGTGCAGGGTCCCAGACCTCTTTGATGGTAAAACTCCTAATAACATCTGCCTGAGGTCCTAAGGTAAAGGGAAAATCAGCTATTTTGGTACCCGCTATAAGCAACACATCACTACTGCATTAGAAGTGATTTCTTTAGGAGACAGGAGAGAAGTCTTCGAATTTGCTTATAATGTACTTATAATGTGAATTTGCTTGTAATGTACTTGTCTCAACATGAAAAATGTCTTTTAAATATTTTAAACAAGGGTGGTGGCTGCTGCCCCTGATAATTATGCTACATACTATTGCTACAGGTCTTGAATAATTACTCAAGTCTTCAGTGTCATCTAAAATTACTTATTTGTGTTCAGAAAAAAAAGGCATGAGAAAACATGTTGATTTTGACAGCAACTGTCAGCAAATCATAATTAAGTGATATATCTCATGAAAAAAAAGAACTGAATGTGTTTACCAGTCTTTTCTAATTATTATATTCCTGTTATATACAAAATGGAAGGTCATTCTGACCCTCTTTGGAGGTCTTGACATTTGTTATTGATACGTTTATTTAGTGATTGCATCAACTTACAGCATTATTTCAGCTAATATGATGATGTGAAAGTATAATGGCCTTCTGACTTCTTCCATATTTTCGTTAGGTCACTTTCATAATGTCTTTTGGAAGAGACCATTCAGGCATTTCACCTATCCAACTAAATGCTTGTAGTAATCATGAACAGAAAAAAAAAAATCTTAGAAGGATTTAAAAATTTTGCTGAAAATTGGTGTTTTCCTGCTCTTGATTACCATTTTTGGCAAATGTTTTCAGGGTAGGTGTATCAGTGCTCTTAAATACATAGGATATGCATGACCCTTCTTGTATCTTAAAATCTGAATTGCATTTGCAGCATGAGCCAGCCCTAATAGGGATGCTCTCTTCCCTATAAATATCCCCCTGAACATACTCAGATGTCGGTTTAAAGTAACGGAAGCAGTTTTTCCTCAAAGAGATTTGGAGTAAACTCTTTTACTTAGGGAATATTTCCTCCATTTATTTTCCTGAAACTTGGTTCTTAGGGTATATCTGCCTGCAGACAAAGGGGAGGTTTTGACCAGGAGCTGTCAAGCCTGTGAGCCTGAGGTCCCTTCTCTTCTGTGTGGACATTCTGCCTGTCCCTTCACCACCCTGGGGCTTGTCCCCAGGTCTTGCAACTCTGCTTTCAAGCAGCCTGCAGAGGATGAGGGACCCACACAGAATACACAATGGCTTTGAGAAGCATTTCAAATTATCTGAGAGCCTGTAGCACAAACAGTTATGTAGTTTATTTGCATAATTAGATATCTAATTAATGTATTATTTTACAGACACTGAATCAGTGTAAGTCATCGAGTAAGCAAAAATGAATCTTGTTCTGTGTTACTGTTCATTGCCTTCTTTTGGATATACTGCATAATGCCAGCCACATGCAAACTAGTAAGAAACAATTCTGTTTGCAGACAAAATGCTTCAGTTGAAAGCTGTGTTTAGAATGAATATACCAAAAGGCCTGCTAGGATGGTTGTTTTGGTTGTCTGGGCTTGTGCCTAAATACCTGAGTCATGATGCCCACCTATGAAAATGTGTTGAACTCCAAAAATGAAGGTGAATTGCATGCTCAGAGAATTATGTGACTAAGTTTTCCGTGGATCAGATCTGGCTCAAGTTCCTAGTAATTCATTACAAATTTTTATTTGTTCATATATGAAGAACAAGTGTTGGCAGTCAACTTGGCCAGTTATTCAAAATCATTCCTGCAATTCTGTTGTAATTATGTTTGCAGTAACTATGTATAGAGGAACGTAAGACTCCAACTGGGTCAGACTAATGGTCTGTTCTACCTGGTCGTCTTTGGCAATACCAAAAGGAGATGCTGTTTAGGGAGAAACACTCCCTCTTTCAGTAGCCTCCCATCATGTTGATTCATTTTGTCCCTGGGCCATCTTGTGAATTCAGGCAGCTGAAACTCACTAAAACCAATGGGACTGACTGTGTTGGGGTGGTGACCAAGCTAGCTGCATTTAGTGAAAAGGGTCCCAGTCTTGTCTCAGAGAGCTCTTGGGCATCATCAAGAAGTAAGGTACAGATCCACATTGTTAAAGTTAACTTGAGAAAAAAAATGGCTTGCTTATAGCTCCTTATGTGACTATCTTCTAATCTGACTTAAAGCCAATTGAAGAGTGACATGCTTGGTTTTTGACTAAAGATATCTAGGGAGGTACCTGAGTCTAAGTTGTCCTTTTGCCTGTGCCACCTGGTGACCTACCAGAATCATGGGTACAATCCCTTCTGCTTGTCAGTCCCCTGCTGTTAGCGGTTGCCAGCCCTCATCGCAGTCAGTGATGGAGCTATGTCTAACTGGGTCAGCTCAAAATGAGCCTTATTAGCTCAGCTGAACCCTGATACTGATGCTTGGCTGCTTTGACTGCAGAGGGCTAAGGAATATCACCGTTGGGTCCTGCCAGCAGAGGTGGCGTGGTGCCAGCCCTTACTGCTGGGGAGGGGACAGCAGCAGGTGCTGGGGCCAGTTGGTGATGGTGGTGGCACTGCCTTTGCACTGGGAACCAGTCTGTGCTAGGGACTTCTATCTGCAGTGATAACTCCAGCAATCTGGTGTTTAGTCTGTACAACACTTGCATAGTAGGGAAGCCCTAAAAGGATACAAGTATGTTTTCCTTTTTTTATGTAAATATGTATGTGTGTGTGTTTGTAAGATGTATGATCTTTCTCCGCTACTTTTTACTTGGTTATTGAACCTTTGAAGAACAAACTATGAAGGGTTTTTCTTAGGTACATTTTAAGCTTGCAGTGATAAAAGAAATTCCAGTAATATTTTGATAATTGCTTTCACTTAAGAATGGGAATAAATAATAAACACATAACATGCAATACTGTTTTGATACACTGTAATGAATGTGAAACGTGATAAAAGGGGAATTTGAATAAAATCTTTTAATTGATTTTCTTCTTACGTTATCTTTAAAGTTACCCAATTTTTCTGAGAGCCTTTAAAGTGACTCATTTGGATTGATTCCCAATGGAATTTTCCTTCCATACTAGATGATTGTAATTAATTATAAAATTGAGCTTAACCTTTCTAGGTTGTCAATATCTAAGGACAAATGTCACAAGTAAGAAAGGCTGACTGTCAGGAAAGATTAGTAGTGAATCTTGGGGGTATTGTGGGGGAGGAGGGGAGCTGTCATTACCTCTCAGGTGCTGTTAGTATTTTGCTTTGGCTTTATAAATGATTACCACTTCTCTTTTCAGCTGGGCAAATATATATACAATTCGAAGAAAAATGTTTTAAAAGCTCCTAACAAAATAGACAAAGTTATTGACTTATGTGTGCTTAAAAGATTTTACACGTGGAGATAAACTGTCGATAGTTTGATATCCTGACCAGTGTATGCAATTTTAAAAGCCAGTGAGAGCAGAAAAGAACATCATTGTAATTTACAGTGAAAATTTGTTAGATGTAAGCTGTGTAGAATTCTTGAAATATCTGATATCGTGTAAGGTATTTCCTTATTTTACATTTTTCCAGAACTCTTGAACTACTATCCCAGTGAACAAAACCTGTATGTATGCATTCAGATGCAGGCTTCATGACATGCCCAGTTGCTTGGCTCAGTACAGATTTTCTAACCACCCTTTCTTAAGAATGTTGTAGAATAAGGCCCCAAATTCTTGTTACTCACAATTTGCATTTTTAATTTGGGAGAAGGCCTTGTAGAATTTGATTTATCTGAGTAGCTGCTGCAGAATTTGACCATTGTGTGTGCCCGGTGTTGATGCCTGAGAAGATGTCTCTTCTGTCGCAGACAGAACCAACAAAAGACAACAATGTCGATTCACACAAGCACAAAACCTCCTAACACAGCACTTACTTTTCTCTTTTCAAGAACCAATTTCAGGGCTGTTTGCAGAATACTACTGCTACTCCACTTCTGCTGAACAGTCGTCTTTCTCAATATATCTAGTAGCCTGGAAACTTGACCACCTTAGATAAAAAGGAAGAAAGATGAATTGTTGAATAGATGAACAGAGTCTTTAAGTAACACTTTTTATAAGGGCATCCAGGAGTACTGCTTGGCCTTGTAGTACCTCAGGTTGGACCCTTAGAAATATGTAAGAGGAAGTTGATTGCAGCTGTATAAAGGAGAATAATCCTATAAATTCTAGATGCTTGAAACCTGTCCCTTTTTGACTTGAAGTGTGTGTGAGTTCACATCCTATGCGATATTGAAAATCCCTATGACTAATTAATTCTACATCTCCCCATAGACCCCTCTTTATATATATACACCTGTAAAATGGCAATGCATTTCTGAGTTTGGAATGGGGTGCTTGGGACTGCATACATGTTACTGGTCCAACTCCCTAGCTGGTTGAACCTACCATGCAGTCAGGGAGGTCCTCTGAGATCTTTTTGGCTACTGCTCTTTAAAGAAGAGGCAATAACCAGGCATTTCCTTAAGGAAGACATTACAATTTGTGAACTTTTGTAGGGATACATGTTCTCCAGTCAAAAGACCTAGGAATCACTTCAGCTTTGTGATTTGCATCTGCCTGTTCTGTACTAGTGTGGCGGCTTCGTTCCTGTTCTGGGCAAATGTTGCTCTAGCAACTCTGTTATATGGCTGAAGTATAACTGGTCTCTGGTTTTCTTTAATCCTTCCTTGACCTTGAAATGGCTACCTAAAGTTTATAGCCCACATTTTTAGCCAGAGAATTTATTAGAGCTTTCTGGATTTACAGATTTCAAGTTCCAGCTTTTTGAGGCTCTAAATAACCCGTACACAGTTTTTTCCCTTTTTGTATGGGGGAAACAGTCGCCAGAGAAAAAGCATGGGGATCTTAAACTGTAACTTGTTGTCAAACAACTCTGCAAGCTGACATCCAAATTTTTCCAAACTTTTCTGAGACAGGAGGCACTTTCAGCATTAGCACCTGTGACAGACTTTCTCTTGCAGTTAGGGAGAAGCAAGAAGATATTCTCAGAGTTTGGTTGTTGAAGTGCCTCATGCCTGTGCACTTGTACAGGGGCAGAGTTTCCCTGGCTTTGGGTGCAGAACAGTAGCACACCAAAGCTTGTAAGATCATTGAAATAGTTGGGGAACTGAAAATAGATTTCAGCATCAATTAATCCATGTCAGGTATGTTAAATACTGTTCCATTAGTTCTGCATCTTGCTAAGACAAGACTACTTTCCTGTTGATTTTTTGTTTGTTTGTTTGAAGGAGATTGTCAGGTATGCCTAGGAGTAACGGGAGCCCAGAGGTTTCATAAAAATATCAGGATGATCTGTATCTCAATATCTTTGTACTTGTCCATCATTTTTCAGGATATGCCTGTAGTTTCTTGTTGTTTCCTCAGAATGTGAGCTCTTCCTTTTACAGGACTTCCTTGTTTATTTCTGACACATTTGTGTCTTGATTCCAAAACTGAACCTAGAAATATTACTGTAATTCAAGTCACTAGATTAAAGTCAGTTATTTTCAGCAGCAGCAGAGAACACACAGAGCCTCATTTCTTATGGATTTAAGTTCCATGGTTGGATTCTTTGATGTCTAAGTAAGTGTCAGCTCTGGCAGAAGGTTTTTCTGCCCCTGAGGAATTCATAATGCCACTTTCCTTGGTGGAATCTCTACTATCTAGTAACGGTCAACTTCTCTAACTGCCAATTTTCAGAAGATTTCTAGGAAATAAATTTACATTAAACCGTCTAATAGATTCAAGATGAGAGGGAGGAAGAATGCTCCCCTCCCAAGTGAAATACAACATATTCCTGTAGGAAAATGAACTAATAATCCCATAGTTTCTTTACATATTGCTGAACTTTGCTAGTGGCAAAATGCTGCATTTGTAATAGGTAACTTATTCTGTAAGAGAAAGAATATTTAAAAGAAGGCAAAATCAAAGGTTATTTGCTCTCTTTTCCTAATGATCTTTCTTATTTTCTCAGCTATTGCCTCTTCATTGAGTGTCAGATTTCGTTCAATAAGCTACAGACAGTGGCAATGAGCAATAAGCCCTCATTTACATTTTATCAAATGTGATCCCACTCATCTTTTCAGCATTGGAAATGAGCATTTTGCAACAATACTATAGTAATAGGTGACAGCCACTCCAAAGGAGAGGATTCCGTATTTACATAATGAACTTCGTTTGATGGCTTGGTCAACAGAAAATGACGAGCGAGATATCTGTGGTGTCTTGTGCCATTGGTAATCAAGTGATAAGGGTATGTCTGACCCAAAGGAAACGAGATCTCATGGTGAACATGCAAGTCTGAATATTCAAACCTGATTTCCCTGTAACTCAGTGTTTCTTGCTTCCCTCACTTCAAACTTGGCAGCTGGAACCAGCAAACTCCAATTCTGATTTGAAATGTGTTTGTGGCACGTGTGGTGTGGGGTATGGCTATGCTGATGCCTGCACAGCCATCAGGAACCTGGGCTGAGGGTGTAATTTGTCAGAGGTGTTCACCCAGCTGCTGGGTTTTTGCAGAGCTGAATTNGGGGGGGGGGGGCAGAAAACTGCTGGAAAATGTGGCAGCATTTTAATAATAACTCAAAGCCCAATCACTAGAAAAATCTTGTATTTTAAAATACTAAGCTTCCCATTACAAAATCAAAGAAAATTACTGCTCTGAACTAGTGAAAAGGTCTTCTGCTTTAGAGAGATAAGATTCTCTTGGTATGCAGAAGGGCATGACATTTTCCCCTTGTTTGATTATATTAGGTATATTAAATATGACCTCAATGTTTAAGGTTGCTCAAGCTGCAAGAGTTCAAAAGATTTTGGATGAGATTTTTTCAATTTATTTTGTTAAGCCTCTGTAGTAATTGTAAATAGTCATTCTTTTAAAGAACAAATAGTAAGAGGTCAAATAATCCATATATACGTGACTCTGTATTTCATTACAGAAGAAGAAATGTGGCTGTGGTTGTTAGAAAGATAGATATTTAAGAACAATCATTGGTGTAAAAGTAAAGTAAAGTGTAAGTAAAAAAGCTTTAATCAAAAAAAAAGTATATGGAACTGTGAAACATTATTGACACTTCAGAAGATAATGAGGTATAATGAATACTAGATTTCAGCTATAGATGTTCACTGTTAGAAGGCAGACTTGATTAAATATCATCAAAGAGACAAGAAGAATGACCTTAGTGGTGTTACAGTTAATGAGGGATGATTTTCTATCAGTTTGTAATTCAAGATTGGCAGGCTTATTTTTAAGTTTAAAAATCAAAGAAATAAATCAGCTTAGTCATTCTTTATGTTGATTCCTGATTATTCTGAGTACTCAAAATTGAATTTAGGAAAAGAGCAATGGATTTTCTGTTTCTACTAATTTTTGTTAAATTTTATCACAGGTAACTCCAGTTCTTTGCAGCTAATGTTTTGCAGTTCTCTTGCCTTTCACAATATTTGACATTTTTTGTTATTGTGTCAAATTCTTGTGGCCAGTGTCAGCAAAGGAATGTTACCTGCTGTTTAAAAATAAATAAATAAAAAATCACTTAGTTTACACTTTCAGTTTAAGAGATAACTTGGAAGCAGTAAGTCACATACAAGGAAATAAATCTTTAAAATCCCAGTCACCTTTTTTAGTACCCCTATTTTTTCCTTTGGGTGGTGAGTCTTCATTCATGAACTCTGAGTTAAACCAACAGTGCAGTTGTCTGGTGCCCTTAGGATGGGAGGGAAAGCCTCCATGTTCTTACCGTTGTTAACAGACAGGTAATTTGTAGCAGTAGATTCCAGATGTTGCAGTTCCAGAAAACACCTTTTCTTTTTTTTTTTTTTTTATGACATGCCTCATGCCATAAAAATCACTTTTTAATTTACACAGCATTAACTCATTTTTCATAGATGTCCTAGCTGGAAGTTTAAGATGGTTTTCCATACATGAGTGTTCTCATTTTGCCGTCATCTTTGTGACTGCCAAAATTAGCTAGTAAAATTCAGCCTTTTCTCTTATTTTATTTTGTAGAAAAATACACATTTCAGTGAAATGTCAAAGTTAGCCCGCATGAAAAAATAATAATAATAAAAATCAGGTTTCTGTTTAACTCATCCAAGATCTGAAACAACTATGCCAAATAGGGATAACTCAAGAGCAATGGGAGACAGTTTCTTGGGAAGGGAGTTTGGTCTTTGCATCCAAAGATGTAGGGTACTCCCACCTTCATGGGCATGTTTTCAAACCACCTGTACACACTGCGAGAGCAGTGGTGGGGTGAAATCCTCCATCCTTGCTGCCCCGACGAGGTTGGGAAGGAAGAATATCTGGTGATTCATGCTAACCTTGAAGAAACTTCATGCAGGAAGGGGTGGGAAGAAAAGAGGGCTGATGGGCCGCCAGCCTGGCCCTGCTGGAACTGCCCAGGCCCCTGCAGCACAGGTGGAACCAGCCTGGGGAGCTGGGTCTGGGCTGAGGGCTGTTGGGCTGAGCTGCACTAGGAGGCCAGGGCATTGACTGCACACACAGTGAGCTGTGGTCTGCCATGCGCCCCTGCTGTGACACTGGAGAAGTCGCGTTGTGCCTCTGCACCAGTTTCCCATCATTTTTTGTTCCTTGAAGTGTCAAATGCTGTTTGACAGGGACTGCCTCGCACGATTTTTTTTTTTCCTTCCCAGTAAAACACAGTCCAGATCTCAGCAGAGACATTTAAGAGCTACTGTTATTACAAATAATATATCATTATTGTATCTTTCATCTTTTTAATCTCACTTCAGATTAAAATGTCTGTGCAGTAGTTCAAATTAAGGAGCATTGCTAGTGTGTTTTAGCATATTAATGAGAAGAAAGGCACTAAAAGGCCCGCACAACAAAAAAGTGTGAATGTGATTTGCCCTTTCATTTAATGAATTACTTTATTTTTAATGGAGTAGAACTGGTTAAAATTTTCCACTGAGAAATACTTTTTCCTTAAAATACTGTGGTTTTGTTTGATATGCAGGAAACGGTTATTACTGGTTAAAAAGAAAACTCCAAAGTTAAGGTTTGGCATAGAAAATACTGCAACTTTTGGAATTTAAAGAGTCATTTTATTTCTATGGTATCAAAAATACAAATCAAAACAAAGTGAGTATTTTCATTTGGATGCTTAAACTATTGATTTGCAACAAAAGTAATGACTACATATCTTTGAAACTTCTCACAGGAAAAACAAAAAACTTGGAGTTCTTCATTGCTTATGTATATGAGAACCACATTGCTTTTCCAAACCATTCTGGTATTAGTTGGTTAAAACTGTCTTAAATCTATAGTGACTAGGTTTGAAATGTATGTAATTTGAAGACGTGAACTTTTGTGACATGATGTAATCTAAGATGGACTTTGCTGGGAATTTGGGTCTGCATGCTGTAGGAGACCTGGGAAACCTGGGACACAGGAGAGAGCATCCAGTGCAGGAATGTGGTCCAGCTGTGTTATACTCTCTGTCCAGCTCCAAAGGGTTCAAAAGGCATTTTTGGTTTATATTTTCATTTGCATAGAGTGGGTTGCATTTTTTTTTCTTTTCAGAAGTTTAGAAGGGACTGAAATAGAATATTTTATTTCAAAAAGTTGTGTTTTAAAGCAATGCCCTGCTAGTCCCTGGTGAGACCAGAACAATGCACAGAGTGCGTGGTGTTGAGTGAGGCAGCTGGCTCCCACTCTGACTGCTGGAGGTATGTCAGGATTAATCCAGTACATTTGCATTCAATTGCTACAGTTTTAGGTTCTTCACAGCATATTATACTGGACCAGGCCGTAACTCATACAACTAAAGTTGATGTTAAGTGTCATATATAGCTATATAGCTTCCAACTTTTCATGTTTGATTGGCCTGTTTTTTCAGAGGAAAATTTCTTAGCTTTACATAGCAGTAGTTTGCCTGGAGGAAATGGGCTAAGGTAGAGAAAATTGTCCTGTACTTGCACTGACATATACAACATAGTGGTGCAAAGGGGCAGAGAAAATTATTTGAAGTCATCTGTGGTCTGCAATATTCAGCAGCTAGGCAGTTGTGACTCAGTCACGGTTTTAAAGATGCAGTAAAATGCACAGACCAGCAAGAATCCATCTCACCCTGGTTATAATGGAAAACTGAAGAAGGGATACCAAATTCCGTGCTGTGCGGGGTGACGGATTCTGTGTGATTAAGGTCTCTGGTAGTACCATGCCCACAGTAGGATTTCCTTCGTCTTCTTTTCATGTTTGCTTGAGGATTTAAGTGTAGGTGAAAACATTACAGATTACTTATTGGTGGATTAGAAAGGGAGGATGTTTGTCTTACTATTGTCACTTAAAGCTGTTAGAGCAAATAAATATGGCAGGATGCAGGAGCAGTGTCAGATCCACAGTGCACAAAAGATAAACACAAGCTTGCTTTCTCCTGATCTTGTATTAAATCCCCTGTGAGAGGCTCCAGGAAGGGCAACAAGGGCAAATGAATGAGCGATGTTAGTGTTCTGAACCCAGGACCCAAGGCACTGATGATTCCCAGGGCTGGAAGTTCTCTTTTCATTCTGTTTTGTCCAAGAAAAGACTTTATTGATAGTGATTTGTTGATGCTAACTTCTTTTGCTCATTTCCTTGTTTTAAGGGAACATTGTCTAGTTAAAGGCTGGAAGACTCAGTTGTCTTCTGATTACAAGCCCCTTCAAACACCAAATAGATTCTGCTTTCTATGTACAGGGCAGATGTTCCACCAAAATCTGTGTACCTACAAACTGCAGGGGTATGTTTCTAAATAAAAGTTTGGTTTGGCAACACTTCCATCAGTCACTATTTCAGCCTGTTTCCAGGTGTGCTATAGTCCAGGTATCCAGTGACACATCCATGACTATTGGCTTTCTGATAGCAGTGCTCTTTGCACTGCCTCTTAATTTGGTCATCCTTATGCAGGGGACTAGTTTCCAGGTCCTGGAAAGAAGAATCCTTTCTTTCTCTCCCCCAGACACCTTCTCTTGCAGTAAACACCGACCACAAGGAACAAGCTGACCTTTGGGCAATTGTAAATCAGTTTCTCCATTCAAACCCAGTTTTCCTTTCCCTTCCCTTTATACAGGTTGATAAAGTGTGTGGACAGCCCAAACAACAAGAAGGGAACCTGTCATCAGATGATATAGTACCAGTGAAGGAAGCGACTGAAATCCAGACATTCGTGATGGCTCACGCTAGTCTGAACAATAAAAGAAGGTAACCCTAAGCAACAGTTGCTTTGAAATAAACTCTCTCTGCCTCACAGTTTGTGTTAATGGTTCCTTGCACCATAGTGTTTAAGCCAGAGCCACAGTCTGTCACCCTGTCTCTGTGCTCTCCAGCCGTTGCCATCACTGATAGTTACACAGATGTGTTTGTGGTATTACATTGCAGGTCTCTCCAAGAAAAGCTTTTTACAGGCCAGACTTGATGTCATTACTTAGCACCAAGGTGTTCACTATTTCCAGAAACTTTCAGTGAAAATGATGAAAGCTTTTCCTCAGCAAAGTCTGAGTAATTTCCACAGTTGAGTCTAAATTACTTAAAATACAACTGCCTAGGTCTTTAAGGACTTGAGCTTATCCAGGAGCAGAGGTGGGAAGGAGGAAAGGGGTGAAAAGGAAAGATTCATTGCCCTGACACAAAGTCAGTCCCTCATTTCACAGGGCTCGGGAGAAGTAATAAGATCCCTTGCAATCTTGTTGATTTGTTACACAACAGCAAGAGCAGAAGCATTTATGTTTAGGCTTGTTGTGTCCATCTTGGCTTCTGTTCTTCAGTTGCATGCCAGCTGAGACACTAGACAGCTGAATTACTGCCATTGGCCGTGGCATGAATATCCCTGCTCCCAGTTCTTCTAGTCATTCTTTCACTTTCCCTCATGTAGCTCCTGGATTGCTTTTCTGTAAATTTTAAGTGGGGAGGGAAGGGTGTGTTTGCAATCCCACTCATGGTATGTGAGTAGATGTCAGAGCTCAGTGACCATAAAATCACAATGACATATTGCTGGCTAATATGTTGTTCTCTGTAACACCAATATAAATCTGGAACAACTTCAGCGAAGTGAGTGGAATCATGCTGGGCTTACGCCTCTATCTGAGAACAGTATCTAATCTGCCCAGGGAGTCCATGTGTATCTCTGTATGTTGGGTAGGTGGATGAGAGACAGCAATATTAAAATTTCCATAGCCTGGATTCTGGAGTTGCAGTTCTGAAGATGAGATTTTTATCCATTTCTATTTTAATTCTCATCTAAGCTTGCATAAATGAAGCAAACACTGCTTTAAAAGGTAAAAGTAATAGCAGCAAGCTAAGTTTTTTTGAGTGATAGCGATATTTTTATCCCTTTGTAATTTAAAACCAAAACACAACCGTTTGTGCTCATGCTTGGAGCTAATCAATTTTACCATGCAAATCAGAGAAAAGAGCATTAAGGAAATTAAATTAATAAATTCAGCAGTAATAATCCAAAGAACAGTTGTAGTACAATTAGCGAAATATGCTTTTAAAAACACAGAGCTCTAGGCCATCTTCTGTATAACTCATTGACTTCACTGGGACTTATACGTTGGCAACCAAAAAGGTAGAATTACCAACCTATTAACAGGTAACCTCTTAAACAGATGCAAATTGGTGTCTTTAATGGCATGACAGCAGTTCTTTCTCACCTGAGGATCTGCTCCCTCCCCTTCCCAACCATCTAAAATTATTTGGATATTGATCTTTTAAAATTCAAGACCTGTAGATGGAAAAGAAAATATGCTAAAACTAATATACTGTGAATTAGACAGTTTCCCAAAATTGGTCTGTGCACTGAAAATTAATTTATCCAAAAAATCTAAACTAAGGCCATCATTACATAATTAGCATAAAATGTTACTGAAATACAGTGTTGATAGGTATTGTGGAGAGCCCATGCACCAAAACTGAATGATGGAGCCATAATTAGTAAGAAGTGGAGAATATTTTTACATTTTCCACAACTTGCTATAAAACACATGGCATGAAGCTTGTAGTTTGCTTCTTGGAAATGATTGTGAAACAGTAAATAGAGTTAAATACACAGTGATTGGCTACATCACTGTGCTGTTCATCATCTATCATTTAATCACATATGATATCAATAAAAAGCAATTTTAGGTAATAAAATTTTATAATGGATGGGTGAAATCATTCCTGCAGTGGGTTGTGTAAAATGCACTTAGAGTGACAGATAACTGCTACAGGGGATCTAGATTATGAAAGTAATTATGTGAATGTTTTTTGGTGCCGTCCCTTCTGGCGATTTAAAAAATGAAGAACAATAATGTCAGCTGTCTGTCAGTTTAGGTACAGGTCACACAGGGAATCAGGCCGACTGAGTCTATCTGTTGGTCTGTGTAGTAGACATCCCTCCAAATGATCCTTAATTCAAGAGGAATATGGAACATGACTCCCACCTTTTAGGATAAGGAAAGAAGAAGAGAAGGAATGAGCCAGCGCTCCACAAGTAAACAGAAAAGCTGTGGCTCATTCCCTTAATGTGTCAAAATATTCCCAAGCTCAAAGAGAAGAACCAGTCTGGTTAGCACATCTGTAGGAGAAACCACAATAAAGTGGCCTCTCATCTCTTCAGTAGAACCTGCTTAAAGATGCCCTTAAAAGCCTGGTGCCAAACAGCTTATACCTACATATGTATGTTTGCTCCAAAGGTATTACATCTTAGAATCATAGAATCATTAAGGTTGGAAAAGACCCCTAAGATCATCAAGTCCAACCGTCAACTAACACCACCATGACTCCTAAACTAGGCCCTGGAGTGCCATGTCTAGACCTTTTTTGAACGCCTCCAGGGTTGACGACTCCACCACCTCTCTGGGCAGCCTGTTCCAATGCCTAACCACTCTTTTTGTTAAAGAAATTCTTCCTGATGTCCAATCTAAACCTCCCCTGACGCAACTTGAGGCCATCTTTGCAAGGCCAGTTACAAAAATCAAGTTCCTTTTCCAAAGAGTTTGAGAACCTCTGGTTTCACCTGTTCGGTAGAGCCAAGGCTGCTGGTGCAGTTGAAAAGTGGGACTGTTAAGATGATGTCTCCTTGCCTGACTGGTCTTTCTTCTGGGTGTGTGTTTTTTAAGTCTGGCTGGAGTCCTTCTCACCCTCCGCTGTTCTGCACAGCGTGGTCCTGCATGGTCCCTGAATTCACACTGCAGCTGGATCCTCTTTTGCAGTAGTTGAATCCTTTTCTGCTCCTCTTACTCTCATGGGTTCCTGGGAGATTTCCCACCTTTCTTTATTTTCCACTGCATTCCATTCCTGCATATTTTTTGTTATGCAACACTAAGTGTCAGGGACAATAGCCTAAGAAGTTGAAACTTGAATAAATATTGTATGGTCTTGTAGGAAACCTTTTCCTCTGATTAAGCTGAAAAGCATAGATTTGATTTTTTTTTTTTTTTTTTTTTTTTTTTTTTTTTTTTTTTTTTTTTTTTTTTTTACATTACACAATTGTATTTAGGAATTAACTGAAACTGGCAGGATTGCTGCTGTAGTCATTTTTTAATGTGGAGGTTACTATAACGTAGTAGAGATGACAAGAAAATTGAAACCATATGATGGTACAGGGAATGTACATGGCATGTACAGAATCTCAATCAGTAAATTGGAATGTTATTGCTGAGTTCAGCACAAAGTACTATTCTGGTCAGCATCCAGACTCGTAGCAAAGTTGAATAGCTGCCTTTTAGCATGTCTGCTGCATGTAATATTTCAAACCAGTAAACATAGACTGGTTACAGATCCGTATATAAAAATACGTTGTGTTTAACAAAGAACTATAACATGATATTAGGTCCCTAATTGGAGGAGGCAGGCTTTGAAATGATATTTTGTTGGGATTTCTTTGTTATACTGTGAACTTACAGATATTTTATACATCTTAAAATAAACAATTTTGAGTTTCTTTGGGAACATTTGAAATCGATGTCATCTATTTAAAATTAACTATCTATTGGGTCAGGCATCACATGATTTTATTAAAGGTTGAGTATTAAAGTGCTAGTACAAAACATTATTAATACCAGATGCAAATTAACTTACTGTGGAAACAAATCAAACATTTCTGACTGACTGGCCAAGGCAGAAGTTTCAGCAGGTCCAGATTTTCCCTGTTACAAATTCTCATTTCCTTTTTTGATTGGCTGTGTTGGAATCACAGTGATGGCAGGTGACACTCACCTGATGATCAGTGCAGGTCCATCCTCTCCTGTGGCCACCCCTGCCGTTAGCTCCCAGAAGGTACGATGGCAAAGCTGCCATCATCTGGGTGTCCTCAGAGCTGCTGAAGGTGGTGCTTCCTCTCTCCAGTAAGAGTTAACTGGGTTGGCAAGTATTGTTGAACCTGTTTGCAGGCATGTGTTACTCCAGCTGTTGCCATTACTTTATACATGAGAGTACGGGTATAAGAAAGAACAGAATGCGGTATCAATTCATGTAAGTGGAAAATTGCATCATGATGTTAATGTTCAATACAATATTTAATGTTAATTAAGGGACCTCAGGATATCAGTGCCACAAAATGTATTTGCACTAAATAACTACCAGGGTTATTTCCACAGTTTTTCCTCCAATATAACCTTAGACCCTGTCTCTCCTGTTCTGCAAAGTTGGGGTTTTTTTTTTCAGTGGTGCAATCTGACCAGAACTGAACAGCAAAAAAACCCATCTCTATTCACATTATTTATTAACAGACAGCAAATTGCTTATTGTACCAGAAAATGAATGCTACTCGTTTGTATCCCCCTTCCCATGGTGCTCATTCTAAACTGTTTGCCATTGTTTTCTTGTATAGCCTCATATATTTACAATTCTTCCATTTGGTATCAGTTATAGTTAATTTAAGTACCACTGAATTTATTTTCAGCTTTTTGCTGTGTGTGCTGCATTTGTAATTGTGCTCTTATTTGAAAATGATTGGGAGAAACAATCTCAGTTGTATTTTTTTTTTTAGTATTGCATTGACATTTTTAACTGCATCTATACTTTGGAAAAATCTCATGACAATTTTCCTCCTTATTTGTTTTCTTATATTATCCTATGCATGTGCTTGATGACCTTTCTTTCAAATAATTTTTACTTTTCTCTTTTGTTTCTCATTTCTTTTTCTCATTTGCCTGAATTCCTGCTTCTTCCCTACTCCCCAACCTCTCCTGATTGATGCTTATTCTTCCCGGCCTATTCCAAGTTCTCTGCCTCTGAAAGCTTCAAAGAATGACAAATCAAGAAGTTTGAAAAAAATCTCTCGGTAAGAATGAAAACAAGGTGACATACTTTGTTGTCTCTACACGTAGCTCATCTCCATTGTAAGCTGCTGTTTCAGCTGTAATCTAGGAATTGGCACACTTTTGATTACTGCTTTTATACTGTAGGGCACTGGGAAACCATACATTTTCTACCTAGTGTGTTTAGCTTTATACTGATGAAAAATAGATATTTTCACTTGTTAAGATTAAGAGTTGGACACAGAATTCTGCCTTTGCTGAGATGCTACTTTGAAATGTCAGAGCCCCGCTCTGCTGAAAGTGCAAAGGAGTTTAAGCCTCTTGGGATGAGCTGAGTAAGACAAGCTTTAGACTCTTAAAAGGGTACTCTTTTCCTCCTTCAAAGAAAACTCCATTTTAGAACCTGTAAAATCTTTAGCATCTGTGTCACCTTTCACAATTGATACTCTTAGGCTGTTCTATCAGGTAGGTGGCCTCCTGTCTGGACCTAGCTTTACTGTATAAATACTTAGAGCTCGTATTCGTAAGTTAGTAGTCAAGAGATAGAAATACTGATTCCCTCATTGTAAGCCCCCAAAATTCCTGCTTTTTTCTTTGCTTAAAATGACAGCTTTCCTGCATTGTTAGGGTAAGTTAGTTCCTTAGGACCATGTGCTGACTAATTTATCTCAAGCAGGATTTTATCACACATAAGATAAACGGGATGGTTAAACACTTTTGAGAAAGCATAAAGGCAGCCGTGGGAGAGACGACCACTGCTTAAACCTTATAGGGGTAGATACGCAGCAGTGGACTTTGGTATTGTTTAAAGCACCTGTTTCTCCCAAAAGAATAATAAATCCTGGTTTTGTGCCAAGCTCCATCCAGCCGTATCCCCAGGTACCTCTTCAGTGCAGTGTCCCCTTACAGCCTGCCAGGCAGAAACATTATAAACCAGAATGAGTCCTTTAGCCTTCCAAATGGGGCTGTGGAGGGACTTCTGAGACAAGCAGATAGCCCTGTGATAGCTCTAGCTCAGTTTTTGTGTCCTGTGTCTTATTCTCAATATCCTTAACATCTTATACCAAACAGGAGCTTCTAAACCTGTGGAGATAGGGTAATTTCTCATTCTGAAATACTCTCAATTGTGTGCTGAATTAACACTTGTTTTGTTACAGTTTATTTTTATGGCTACCTCAGCCAGATATATATTATAGGTGTAATCAGATTATAAAAGAGGCAGCAGTTTGCCCACAAGGCATTTTTTCCTCCACACATGATCAGAAATGGGCTGTTTGTACTGGCCAGGCGTTTTGGTTCTTTGCCAAAGCAGTAGGCACAGCCTCCTCTTAGCAGATGTGAGGTGCCAGACATGATGAGAGAGAAATTTCTTTCTAATAAGAATGTGACATGGATAGTGGTGATGGGGAGGTATTGGCCCCACTACATCTCAGGGAGATGACTTTCTGTACTGTTGTTGCACGTGTCGGGTACTTACAGCATATTTCAGGTTTTGTGATGGGATGTTAGCTTTAGGAAGCTTTTTCCACCCAGGAGGTTGTTGACAGTGTTCTTAATTAATCTCACATGTGCCGGAAATGGAGAAATATTCACTTCCAGTAACAGAGAAAAAGCCCACTCCTTTAATGACAATGTTTTTTCATGATTTTTTAAAATCTGCTACAGAGGTAGTAGGTGTAGACTTTTTTCAAATTTTATGTGAGATGTGTTAACGTAATTTGTTAAAACCACCCCTTGTATGTAATTATGTTTAACACTGGACTAGGTAAGACTGAATGATATGTAGGAGTAGAAATACACTAGAAATAGAAATTAATCAACATAGATGACTTAATTTCTGTAAGGGTTCTAAACTCTTAATCTTGTGGAGGGTTAAGCTGACAGGGGGGCTTAAACCATAAGTGTACTATTCTGTTGTTAAATATGTTCTTCCTACGTTTCAGAGAGTTCATCAATTACATGAAGCGATCCCGAACCTTTTATGCCTCTATAGCAGAAAGGCTGTGTGATGGCGACCTGGTGATGAGAGACAGCTCAACCTGTTGGAATGGAGAGGATGTTGTAGAAAGGTAAAGTTACAAGTAAAAGTTTTCCCTAATGGTGAAAAAGGTGACTTCATATCCTTCTGATGGTTCAGAAGCATTCCGACACATTGTACTCATCATCAAGTGTCTCCTTCATAGTGAACTTGATGCTTAATCGAGCAAGGGTTTTCCTGAAATAAAAGGTTGTTAATGCTGAGTTTTAGGTATCTGTATTAGATACAGTGGAACACTTTCTTGAAGGGCTGCTTTGAAGAGTCCCTTTCTTTCACTATAGAGAGACAGCTCTTTGTCTGTAGAGAGGTCTTGCCCTCTAAAGCTCAGTTAGCAAGCAGTACCTCCATGACTGACTGGAGGTCCCTTCCAGTCTGCTGTTTATAGGCTCATTAGTGCAGAGCTGAATGTCATGTTCGGCCATAATTAGAAAACATGTAGCTCTTCCTGCAAAGGTGTCGCAAAAACACAGTCACCAGACCATTATGTTTTTAAAGGATTTCCCTCCTATGTCTTTTCAAAGTTTCTGACATAGCACTTTGAATAACAACTGGTTTTGGAATTGCCCAGCATCCTTACCAGAGCATGTTCTGCAGGAATTCTTACAAAGTAACAATTAATAAATGCACTGTTCCGTGCGGATAGAGAAGCTAGAAGATCTGTAGGGTGAAAAGATATTTCTAGTTTGTGAGCTAAATTTTTCCCTCTGTATTTTATCACAGTCTTTCCCATCACCGTTCAGAATCCAAACTGGAAAATACACTTGCACTCTCCACGAGCTAAACTTTTTGCTGTCATTTCACTTACTCTGTGTAACATGAGGCAACATTGCCCTGAAGAGAAAAACAGGTATTCAGAATACAACTATATCTGTTACTATCACTGTCAAAGTATACATCACTTTGCAGTGAGAGCTGCTTGGAAGTGTGCCAGTGAATCTTTTCCAAAAATGTCTTTTTGTCGAAACAGAGACATTCCATGGGATTGTGTTGGCTTTGATGATGTTTCTTTTTGAAGTGTATTTTGTGGTCTGTAGCAATTCTAAAAGATAAAGTTCTAGAATTCTGTTTTCTTACTTTAAAACAATTTTCATGATTGAAAAGTGTTTTGTAGGAAATTATGGAATAATTCCAGTGTGGAACAGAGAGAGATGTTACAATTATAGGCTGTCCCATTAAAGGGAGTTCTGACTCCCACACAGCTCTGCTTAGATTTCTTATGTGTAAATAACTTCAGCTTAATTACATTTGAGATATCGAGATAAATACATGTCTAACACATTCAAAGACAACTTTAAAGTTTAATATTTCAATGTATATTGGCATTACAAATTAATTGTAGAAGCATATACTTGAAGATTTTGGCAACAATACAGTATTCTAAATATTACAGTATAGTGATTGTAATACTGATTGAAGTTTTTACTGTAAAAGTAATGGAGAGGAAGTGGGGAGAATATCAGTATTTCTAATCAGTATTTCCATTTTGGAGTCCCTTTGGCTGATAACATGTTGCTGGATACACAGTTAACTTTTAGAACAAACAGCTTTCTGACCAAAAAAAACCAAGAAAAGCAAACCCAAGAAAAACGTTTTCTATATCAACTCTCTGAACAGAAAATTAAATTAAAATTTAGATTTAATTTTTATCTTATTTTATTTAAAAAAAAAAAAAAAAGCTGCTTAAATTGCTGACGTACATGCTTTAGAACGGCACGAAAGGGAAAGCTGTTGGTTTTTTCCTTTGCCAGTCTGTAACTTTCCCAGAGCTGGAAATGTGGAAAAGTTTCAAGTTTGAAAAGTGTAGGAAGCTGGGAAAAGTAGCAGGGAAAAGGCTAACAAAACTCCTCATATTTTGAATTAAAAAGCAAAAACAAAGGAAAAAAAACCCCAAACCTACACCCCAATGGCAACATCAACAACCACCCCCCCAACCCTGAAATATATATTTGTAGTTAACATATTAAATGGGCAAATTAGAAAATAAAAGTTTAAATTCACATGTTTAATCAGACAGCAATATGTATATATTTATCAGTTCTGTTGCAGTATTGATTGCCTTGAAAGGAGGAGGCTTTCTGGGCAGCCTGTGCTGCCAGCAGTGCTACACAGCAGCACAAACATGGTGCCTGCTTGCTGTCAAATTTTATTCCTTTCATCATCTGTTTTATAGGCTGGACTTGTCACCAGTTCTCCCCACATGAGAAATAAACCTGTCCTGGTGATGCCTGAAGATGCATTTCTCTTTGTTCTTTCTCCTTTCCCAGGAGACCGGAGGATTAAAGATCAGCAGTAGTAAACAGCTCTGAACTCAAAATAGAGCCTTATTCTTAACTCTGTATCAGAAAATAGAACTCCCCAATTAATCTGGTGGATCTCTTGTGAACCTGAGCTTAAGGTTACTCAAGCTGCGGAACTGGCAAAAAGCTGCGGTTCCTGTTTCCTTGATGCTTCTTGCATTTCATAATGCTATTTGAAAGCTGAGTGATATTTATGCTGCATGCTAATTGGCATTCAAGCTCTTTAGGAAAAACAAACTCTACCTTTAAAAACAATTTGACACACAAATGCAGCCTAAAATAATATGAAATTATTACTCAGAAATGGGGATTGTGCATCCAATTAGTAGAGAGGGCACTTGAGGTCTATCAGAGGATCTGATAAACAGGATTCCCATTGTACTTCTTAATTTTCTTATAATTCTCTGGGTTGGGTTTTAT
>WAAD01038336.1:133073-156774 GCA_013389945.1 Fregata magnificens | reverse complement strand
TTGGAAGTGTGCCAGTGAATCTTTTCCAAAAATGTCTTTTTGTCGAAACAGAGACATTCCATGGGATTGTGTTGGCTTTGATGATGTTTCTTTTTGAAGTGTATTTTGTGGTCTGTAGCAATTCTAAAAGATAAAGTTCTAGAATTCTGTTTTCTTACTTTAAAACAATTTTCATGATTGAAAAGTGTTTTGTAGGAAATTATGGAATAATTCCAATGTGGAACAGAGAGAGATGTTACAATTATAGGCTGTCCCATTAAAGGGAGTTCTGACTCCCACACAGCTCTGCTTAGATTTCTTATGTGTAAATAACTTCAGCTTAATTACATTTGAGATATCGAGATAAATACATGTCTAACACATTCAAAGACAACTTTAAAGTTTAATATTTCAATGTATATTGGCATTACAAATTAATTGTAGAAGCATATACTTGAAGATTTTGGCAACAATACAGTATTCTAAATATTACAGTATAGTGATTGTAATACTGATTGAAGTTTTTACTGTAAAAGTAATGGAGAGGAAGTGGGGAGAATATCAGTATTTCTAATCAGTATTTCCATTTTGGAGTCCCTTTGGCTGATAACATGTTGCTGGATACACAGTTAACTTTTAGAACAAACAGCTTTCTGACCAAAAAAAACCAAGAAAAGCAAACCCAAGAAAAACGTTTTCTATATCAACTCTCTGAACAGAAAATTAAATTAAAATTTAGATTTAATTTTTATCTTATTTTATTTAAAAAAAAAAAAAAAAGCTGCTTAAATTGCTGACGTACATGCTTTAGAACGGCACGAAAGGGAAAGCTGTTGGTTTTTTCCTTTGCCAGTCTGTAACTTTCCCAGAGCTGGAAATGTGGAAAAGTTTCAAGTTTGAAAAGTGTAGGAAGCTGGGAAAAGTAGCAGGGAAAAGGCTAACAAAACTCCTCATATTTTGAATTAAAAAGCAAAAACAAAGGAAAAAAAACCCCAAACCTACACCCCAATGGCAACATCAACAACCACCCCCCCAACCCTGAAATATATATTTGTAGTTAACATATTAAATGGGCAAATTAGAAAATAAAAGTTTAAATTCACATGTTTAATCAGACAGCAATATGTATATATTTATCAGTTCTGTTGCAGTATTGATTGCCTTGAAAGGAGGAGGCTTTCTGGGCAGCCTGTGCTGCCAGCAGTGCTACACAGCAGCACAAACATGGTGCCTGCTTGCTGTCAAATTTTATTCCTTTCATCATCTGTTTTATAGGCTGGACTTGTCACCAGTTCTCCCCACATGAGAAATAAACCTGTCCTGGTGATGCCTGAAGATGCATTTCTCTTTGTTCTTTCTCCTTTCCCAGGAGACCGGAGGATTAAAGATCAGCAGTAGTAAACAGCTCTGAACTCAAAATAGAGCCTTATTCTTAACTCTGTATCAGAAAATAGAACTCCCCAATTAATCTGGTGGATCTCTTGTGAACCTGAGCTTAAGGTTACTCAAGCTGCGGAACTGGCAAAAAGCTGCGGTTCCTGTTTCCTTGATGCTTCTTGCATTTCATAATGCTATTTGAAAGCTGAGTGATATTTATGCTGCATGCTAATTGGCATTCAAGCTCTTTAGGAAAAACAAACTCTACCTTTAAAAACAATTTGACACACAAATGCAGCCTAAAATAATATGAAATTATTACTCAGAAATGGGGATTGTGCATCCAATTAGTAGAGAGGGCACTTGAGGTCTATCAGAGGATCTGATAAACAGGATTCCCATTGTACTTCTTAATTTTCTTATAATTCTCTGGGTTGGGTTTTATCATGTTTAAATCAATGCACTAGCAGGCAAAAAAACGCTTGAGCTGCCAGTACATACCATGTATATATGGTATATGCACCATAAAAAGAGCCAGGTTGTTTCCACCAGTTTGAGCATATGCTTCTGGCCTGCTCTTTGGATGAACAGCAAAACATGGCTTTGCTAGGAATCCTCTAGTGTCAGTTCAGGGCCTTTGAAGACATTACAAATGCTTGCACCAGGAGTACTGTCTTTCTGTTCATTAATCTTTTGAGCAACTTGTTCCTGGAACAAGACTTCATATAAGAAATAGTCTGTGAGGCTAATAAATGGTCTGAATGTACAAAGAATGCTCAGAGAAAATGAGGCTAGAGCAGAAAAACTGAAAAAGTATTTTGCAAAGTGAAGCAAGCTTGGAGAAATTTCTATGCTGGAACCTTTCTTTCCTGGTAGTGTGTCAGATGATTATCTCAGTACATGTCAGTAGAAGAGACTGCAGGAGAAGATGACAGCATGAACCATTATGCACTGCCAGGAACAGACACCATTCGCCTAAGAACTCTAGAAGGACTAAAGAGTTAAATAATTGAATTACTCATTGTGATACTGCATTTTCCTTAAGACTGCTCCAATAGCAGATGATAGGAAGATGTGAAATGTGAAGCCATCATTGTATTTTTAGCAAAATAAGGATTTCAGAAAGGTGTGGCCTGCAAACTTGGTATGTAACAGTAAAATCTGCAGAAAGTACAAGCAGATGAACATGATACTTAGGGAAAGGAATCAACATGTTGAGAGTCTTTAGAAGGAGATAACAAGCATGTAGACAGGGTAGATTGCTATAGTCTGCTTGGATTTCTGATAGATATTTCATAAGGTCCTTCAAGGCTGGTGGAGATGAAGATAAGGGTAGGTAATAGATGGTCATAAGTTACAGTAGAAAGAGGTCACCAGTGGCAGCGCATGGGGATTTGTGCTGGAACCTGTGCTGTTCATCTGTCATAAAAGACCTGTGAAGGGGAGTGAATACTGAGGTGACAGATTGTGCTGATGATACTAAGTTATCCTGGGTAGAAAAGACAAGGGTCAACTGTGGTTAATTGCGGGAGGAACTCGTGACATGGAATGACTAGGCTATAAAATGGCATATGAAATTCAACATAGGCAAATGTAAAGTGATTCACATAAGACCAATCCAAATGTTATGTACAGAATGGTGTGCACTGAGGTGGCATTCACTGCTCGAGGCACATGGCGTCTGCAGTTCTTCTGTCCCCCAGGCTCCGAAAGATAGAGCACAACTGCAAGTGTACAGAGGGAGCAATAAGGAGAAGGATCAAGGGCATGAAATGGATCCTGTACGTAGAATGGCAGACACGCCAGCCTGACACAGAAAAGATAGAAGGGGAATATGATAGTGGCCTATAAAAATCATGTGTGTTGTAGAGATGCTGAATAGGGATTTGTTGTTCACTGTCTCTTTCATTACAAGAACAAGGGACATATTCTTAAATTAATAAGTGACAGCTTGAAAATGGAAGTAGATATTCCTTTGCTAAACTTTTGGTTAAGCTGTGAAAATTCTTGCCTCAGGGTGTTTGGATGCTTAAAAAAAAAGGATGAATTCACGAGCAAATTCCGCTCATAGAAGAGCAAGTTGTAAAATGACGATCTGAGCAGATATGAGGCAACCAGGTACCGCATCCAAGTATCTTTCTCTAAAAGCTGAGGCAAAAGGTTAGACAGCAGATCTCCTCTGGTCACCCTTAGGCAGCTGCTCCCATGGACTTCTTTTCTGTAGGGGCTAAACTGCAGGAAACTTCCTCTCCTCAGGAATAGCTCTTCAACTAAGCTAAATGCTGGCATTGAATCACTTTCTCCATCGTACCTGGCCGTGGTAGCTAAACAGGATTTGCTGTCTCGGGTCTCAGCCTCATAAATGGCAGACTAGTACAATACAGAGCCCAAGGACTTTCTCAAAAGCTCATCTTGAGATTTTCTGTTGATGTCAGATTTACATCTTTGCACAAAACATGGATTCCCCTTTAGAACTCCGTTTTATGAAGTTTGGCTTTTTGTGACGTCTTAGCTGCAGTAGAGTAGCCTTATCAGAGACAGCTCTTTCTGCTGCTAGAGAAGGGAAAAAGAGACGTGATCTTACTGGCAGGCTTTTGGGTGTGCCTGTGTACAGCAGATGAGTAATCCTCATTTGGAAATAGCACTTTAAGGGAATAGTGGGTTGTGACTACTACATTAAAGTTAGATAATCATTCAGTCTTTCCATCTCTGCCTGCCTACTTATCTCTTGGAGTTTCTATTTCAAGAGAGATGAAACAATCATAAATAATAAATAGACAAGCAGTAATCCATGTATAGAAGAATTAAAACATTGTGAGTGTAGTTGGTGTTCATTATAGCTAACTCTAGGCACTGCATATACTCTCCCACTCTTTCCCCACGGCTATGCCATTAGTTCTCAGAAAGAGGCTGATTGCAATCTGGAAACTATCAACTGCACTGATCAGGCTTCAAGACTGGAGTGTGAAAGTTGCTCCAGGGGCATGTTCAGCAACCTCAGCACTTGCCTTTCAGATGTCACTGATAGCCTCCTCCTTAATCCTGAAGCAAAGACCGTGTTGCAGCATTGCTCTGCATCCCCCAAGCTCTGCTAGAAGGTGCATTCTCAGGGCAGCCCCCAAAGACATGTTCCCCAGTTATCACACAAATGGACGTGTGCCTTTAGCATGACCATTTCAAAGACACTCCTCTCACATGAACAACTTGTCAGGATCTCAGGATTTTTGAAAGTTGAGAGGTCTGTTCATGGCTCATGTTAGAGGGCAGCTGGCTGTGTGTGGGGACTATTCAACAGAGGAATAGACACAAAAACCTCTTATGTTGCTCCTGCAGAAAGTGTTGTCATTTTATGAGTTGAAATTTAGAGGCTAACAGATGCTAGTGAGAACTGTAAGATTGCTGCTACCATTTCAAATCTTTTTCCTTTTAAGGAATGAGCATTTGCAATTACTTTGTTATACTCTAAAATGCACACCATCTCTATTGTGATGTTCCAGTATGCAAAAACCAGCTTGAGTCTTATAGTAGGAAAATGTGAACTGGTAATGAAGAAGAAAATTAAGTGACTGGCTTTGTTATTAGCAGTGGTGGGTGCTTGGGATCTCTGTAGTAAAGCCCCTTTTGCTCAGGTGCTGAAATATGCTTTTAGGCTGTGTCTGCAGTGCACCATAGGCATGGATCTTCCGAGAAAGGGTGGTGCTGATAACCCAATGCCCTCACTATCTGTACTTTGGAGGTTTTACTTCAGACTAGCGCTGGTGCATTCCTGGGGACTGAACGCCACTGGCATCCTTGAAGTGCATCCTTAGTTTCGTTGCAAAAGAATCTGGTTCTGAGACTGCTCTGCAATATAAACTGGAGTATGAGAAATAGGGTTTAATTGAAAAGTGTGAATCTGATCAGAACTAACACGATAATGTAGACGCACCTGGTGGTCACCTGGGCACCTGCATTTGAAGTTCGGGGTCTGAAACTTTAACTGCCTCAAATAATAAGTACTTAGAGGCTGTAATTAGCATGTATATAAAGAAGTTTGTTAAAAAATATGTCAATGCCATCTATTGATGCAGTTAGTCTATGGTGACAATTTTGGTAGCTCACTGCCCCTAACAGTGAGGTGGTGTAGTTCTTCAGAGCTATCAGACTGGGCTGGCTCACAGGTTTGCTGCTTTTTGAAGAATTCAGCAGAAATGTCCCATCCCGGAGCTGAGCCAGCCTTCCTGTGCTAGATGTGTGAAACCTAATGAGATCACAGCAGGTACTGACGTGGCTGCAGGTGGTAACCTGAATCCAGGCTCTTATCTGCTTTTGGTGCTATATTTTGAATTAAAAAAAAAAAAAAAAAACAAACCAACCCAAACCTGTTAGAACAGTGTCAACATTCAGGCTGACTCTGAAAAAGAAAGCTTTCAGAAGTTTGGCAGAGAAATTGTTCCTCGGAAGAAGCAAATCCGAATCATGACCATGATGTGCAGCAGCTTTACGTGACTTTTTCTAAGTAGAGGGTTGTGACACTTCTAGGTCAGTGAGACATTTTACAAGTTACAATTGCACTGTAGATATGCAATTTGTTTTAGGAGTTATTGCTACTTGATGCCTAACTGTGGAACAGGTTGGAAGTTTCTGCAGAATTAGGAGGTTGAAGAAAGGGTTGTTGTTTTTTTTCTTTTTTTCCCCTTATAGTGAATGGCAGGATTGCTAGCTGCTTCAGAGATTTTTCTTTTTCCAGGCTCCTCTTCACATCATATGATTATTTTTTCACACACAAAACCAAAGTAAGAGGAGGTCAATTAACAGGAGTTTGGGCAAGCCAGTAGTGGCAGAATACTTTCAAAAACTTGGGAGTTAAAAATGTGGAAAGGAAGAGCAGATTTACTAAGTGGCATGTATTGATGTTTAAATGTCTCAACAAATCTAAGACAATTCTGTCTCTCATTGTATTTTTAGCAGTCTTAAGTCAAACACTAGTTTGAATAGCCATCACAGGTTTTGATGGAATGAATCTCTAGCGAAACAGAGCAGCTGTAGTGGTTATTGTGGCCTACTGATCTATACTGCATTTGTAAAATGGCTTAGTGAAGTCATGAAGAAATAATAGATCGTGTCAAGGAGAAATGGACGTTGCTGGCATTTTTTTTTTTGTTTGCCAGAGTCATCAAAATATTTCCAAAGTAAATGAAATGCTGCCTTAAATCCTGATGGTTATTCAGTGTTTCATCATGTTCAGACTAGGTCTTCAAAAAATATTTTTGAACTAATATTTCTGGTTCTAAATCTGATATCTTGGACCACTCTTTCCTCCTTTGAAATAAGACGGTATGTTCCTGTAAGAATAGAATTGTCTTAAAGAGCCTTGCTTCAGACCAAAATACCTGTTATGTTAATTGCATTTAAATGAGAGATCTCTGTTAAGTCTTCACTATTCACACTGAAGTTTAAGGCTGTTTCTATTATTTCCTATCCACCACAGAAAGAGCAAAATAGTGGTAATGTTTGTTTATATTATAAATTAGAGGACAAATAAACCTGAAAATCTTATTCCCCTTCCAGGTTTTTGTGTCTACTTATTTGAAACAACTACATTTTGAACATTGAGCCACCCGTTTCTGTGGTCAGCTCCTTATTGTACAACATTTAATATGTAGACTATATGAGTTTGATTTCTCAGAATACTTTTGGGAAAAGCAATCTTCCGTACTCTCATTTTTTTCTTTCAGGCAAGACAAGGAAGTACTGAAATGTAGTTACAAGTGCAAACAAGTTGTGTGCTAGTGAGTTTGAAGCATGATGTTTCTTCTATAGTCTTAGCTGCTCTGCAGCCCAGTTTTACCATTTTGGGTAATCCCATTTTTTAAAATTGAAAAAAAAAACCCCAACCCCCAAATTCTCTCCCTATTGCTGAGAAACTATGAAATTATGACCATATGCAAAATATTTGCAATTATGGAAATACTGGGAAAGGAGAGAAAGAGGGAAAGAATTCTTCTTCCTGTTGCTAGGGATCTTCTTTCCTCATTTGTAGCAAGTAAAACATTTTTGGACGCATGACTGGTTGTCTCACCAAATCCCCATGAACTGCTATCATTGTTTTTACTCTTAACTAAAGATTTGTGCATATATGTAGTATCTGTAACCAGGAGTTAGAACTAGTGTTATAAAGAACATCTGTAAGTATGCTTTAAGCCACTGTAATATTTGTTATTTTTCTGTCTATTTACCTTTTTTTTTCCATCTGTCAGGCTTAACAGTTGTTGAGCTCTAACTGTTTCTAAGTTGGAACCTATATATAATAGTTGGATCAGAAGTTCAAACTTAGCTGTATTTGGAGAGGGAAAAGAAAAACGGTTGTGAAAATGATTCTAGGGAATTTTGTGTTTGATGCCTTTCAATTGAAAGAGGAAATTTCACAGAATCACAGAATGGTTGGAGTTGGAAGGGACCTCTGGAGATCATCTCGTTCAACCCCCCTGCTTGAGCAGGCACACCTAGAGCAGGGTGCACAGGACCATGTCCAGGAGGGTTTTGAATATTTCCAGAGAAGGAGATTCCACAACCTCTCTGGGCAGCCTGTTCCAATGCTCTGTCACCCTCACAGTAAAGAAGTTTTTTCTCATGTACAAGTGGAACTTCCAGTGTTCCAATTTGTGCCCATTGCCCCTTGTCCTGTCATTGGGCACCACTGAAAAGAGTCTGGCCCCATCATCTTGACACCCACCCTTTAGATATTTACAAGCATTGACAAGATCCCCCCACAGTCTTCTCTTCTCCAGGCTGAACAGACCCAGGTCTCTCAGTCTTTCCTCATAAGAGAGGTGCTCCAGTCCCCTCATCATCTTTGTGGCTCTCTGCTGGACTTGCTCCAGCAGTTCCCTGTCCTTCTTGAACTGGGGAGCCCAGAACTGGACGCAGTACTCCAGATGTGGCCTCACTAGGGCGGAGTAGAGGGGGAGGATAACCTCCCTCGACCTGCTGGCCACGCTCCTTTTTATGCATGCCAGGATCCCGTTGGCCTTCTTGACCACAAGGGCACGGTGCTGGCTCATGATCAGCCTGCTGTCCACCAGCACTCCCAGGTCCTTCTCAGCAGAGCTACTTTCCAGCAGGTCAACCCCCAACCTGTACTGGTGCATGGGGCTATTCCTCCCCAGGTGCAGAACCTTGTACTTGCTCTTGTTGAATTTCTTGGTTTCCCTTCAGCCCAGCTCTCCAGCCTGTCCAGTTTTTTTTTTTTCCTGAGTTTTTTCCTGAGTTTCCACATGAAATGGTCTTTTTCTTATTGCCAGTTAGCTTGATCTGAAATAGTCTTAATGATGGTAGAAGTAGTAGAATGATTCTGCTGGTGAGACACAGCTTTCTGTTGCACAGGTGCAGAACCCATCATCATTTCAGATGTCTCTTCAGGTGTGTACAGGTGGATTTTATCTGGAATGGGTTTCTCTGAATGTGGCAGACTTTGCCATTGGTATTGCATTAAAATGTTTGAGACAGGCTAAAGTCTTTATTCTCATTTCTCCAAATCTGCCTTGGTTTTGTAGTGCTATGAGGAGTTAAAAGGTAGTAAAAAAATGTTCATATCACTGAAGTCTACAGGTTTGACATGTAGTACCCTGATTTGGTGGGGGGCAGGGTATGAGGTTCTTTTACAGCACCTGCTTTTCAGATTGGAATCACCTTCTCAGGAAATTTCAAGTGTAACATTTTGGGGTTAAAAACTTGCATATAAAAATGGCTTTTAAACCAGATTACTGGGAATATAAGAGAACAATGTTTTGTAACACTCAGTGGGAACTCACACTTCTTTTCCTTCCTTCTCTCCTGTCCCTTACTTGTTTTTCCTGGAATTTTACATCAGGTGGAGAGATTAGGGGACACCTGTCCACAGGATTGCGCAGATCATGGCGTGGGTTGTTAGGCTGTCAGGGCCTGTGCAAGCTGGCTGAGAAAGGAAGTGGCAAATCACAGTGACTTCCTTTTCTCAAAATGTTTTCCTTTACAGACTTTCAGTTTTTGTGAGTTTAGCACTTGCATTGTCCCCTTTCTCATTTCCTTAGACTCTAGCAAGCAGCCATCTGGATATGGGAAACAGAGATAATCATTTAGCCTTAGCGTACTTAAAAAGCATTTAGCTTCCGTTATTCTTGTGCCATCAGTGGAAAAAATTTCTGGAGATATACTTGTTACTGTAAGTTGTAAAATGCTGTATCTTTTTGCAGTATTTTGCAGTTTTTAAGGTATTTTCCAGGACTTGCTGTGTTTTCGTTGGTGGTTTTTTTTTCTTTTTTTTTTTTTTTAATCCTGTAGAATAAACCAAATACACTGTGTTGAAAGTGACCGTTTAAGACATAAATTTGCTTGAGCTTACCCTTCAGAATGATGCAGAGCTCTGACAGGCTTTGAATGGCATAGTTTGTGTCCTTCTGTCAGGACACGTGAAGGGTGAGTGTTAAAGTTCATTGCCATGCAAGCATGTGAATGTTAAAAAGGCTGCTAATTACCTCCTGCACAGCCCTACTCAACCATAGGGAAGAGAGATGGCAATGGTTAATAGCTACCCCTTACCACACGTAAACTCATCATGTGGCCAGGGAACCCCAGTTCAGGGACTTTCTGCTTGCCACCTGCAGTAGCAAGCAAGTTGTACTAGGACAAAAACAAACAAACAAACAAAAGCCTCAAGGCTCCAGATTTAGGAAGAGGACAAGCTGTGACTGATTTTAGTGCAGAACAGGAGCAGTCAGAGAGCCGTCTGTATTTTCTGATCTGAGATTGGACAATGTTTGTGCAGTTACAGTTGAAACCCTTTACTTCAATATTGGTGACCTATGACATACAGACAGCTGGTCCCAGGCAGGTTATGGCGAGTACTTGGAACAGTTGAGGTGAGTGTGGAAATGAAAGATGAGGATAGCTCAATGTTTTCCTTATTCAGGCCAAATTAAGGTCTGCTGTTAGCCAACTGTCTACGTGAATAAAGCATCCTGGTGAACTCGAACTTGATGACACGGGTTTGAATTAGCCCCAAGTTCCTCTAATGTCTGTCTCATAGTACAAACAGTGGCTGCTCTGAGAATATTTAAGTGTGTAATTTGTATGTGCAGGTCTGTGATATATTTAAGGATAGAATGTGATAATTTGCTGTTGGTAAAGCTTGCCCTTTCACGTGAGGAAGCAAAAATCTGGAGTTGGGCTAGTTGGGAGGAGAATATTCACTTTCTCTGGGCTATTTCAGGTGTTTGGGGATACTTTGTTCTGCTATCTGAATTGGTCTCTTCCCTGCTCCTGAAGGCAAATCAGTTAAAAAGCAGCAAAGGACAACACTGGGCCCTGTTTTCCCAGTTCACTTTTTTCCAAAAGGGAAAATAAATCCTGCATTTTTCGTCACTGAAAGTTAAACATTTTGCAGAAGTAAAGACAGAAGGGTTTCACATAGAAACTGTTTGCCTTTCTGGTATACATACTTTATCTGCTCTACAAAATATATCCATTTGAGTTTGGTCAGATTCAGATGAATGGATCAAAACTGACTCTGTAGGACGTGCGGTGCCAGTGCCAGGCCACAGAATATGAAGGAAAGAGGGAGAGTTGTAGGGAAATCAATCAAGTAGTACAGGTAGGGGGTATGTGGAGGTCAGCTGTGTATAAGAAGAGGTGAGGTAATGAGAGTAGTATGTAGTCCAGAGATGCTGGAAAGATAACGGCTAAGGGGGTGCTGAGCTGACTGGAGTAATCTTTGCTGAGACATCCTATTCTAGAGCTTCCACCAACAGGCAGCAAAGACCTATCTCTGTTAGCAGCAGCACTGCAGGAAAGGCACAGAGGCTTTATCCACTTCTGTGGAATACTCTGGATTTATGCTTGACTGCTGAGATGGAAGTTTCTAGAATTAGAGCTTTGGGATTGGTCATAAAGAAGGATGGAAAAGCCAGTGTGTTTAATGCACTGATTCTACTCTCCCCTGCTTTATTTGAGAACATTTTGCCGATTACAGTACAGTCCTATGAATTAATATATGTCCTTAGAACCATAGTTCCCTTCAGCTTGGGAGGGAGCTCAGGACGTCTCTAGTTCAACCTCCTCCTCTACGCAGGGGCTTCTATGAGATCAGGTCAGGTTCCTCAGGGCTTTTTCCATTCTGGTCTTGAAAACCTCCAGCGATGGAGACAGCATGAGTGATCTGGGTGACTTGTTCCACTTCTTCACTGTCATTGTGCAAAAATTTTCCCTTATAGCCGGTCAGAACCTCTCAAATTTCAAATTTTATCTGTTGTTTCTTGTCCTCTCACCATGCACCATAGAGTGTTTGCAAGCCTGAACTCTTGAAGGCCGTGCTGACAGCAAACTAACGAGTGCCAGTGCTTAGCAGACTCTCTTAATAGCTGTCAGATGCATTGAGAGACACAGCAACCTGCATTATTTTCTGTTTTTACAAGGTGAGAGACTTCACTGAAGATGGAAAGAAGCAATTATGTTTTAAACACAGAGAATTATGCATAGAATGAGATTAAAACTGTTCCTTACCCCCAGTCACTAACCTGTAGTACTTGGATAAAATACGTATGATATGAATAGTGCTACCACAGAGGAGTGTAGTAGTGTTTAAAAGATGTTCACAAAGCAAAATCTATTTAACTAAGAAAACATATGAGCATAAGGAAATAAATACCTCAATAAGGAGATAATATTTGTCCTTATTGTTTCTAATAGGAATAAATTAAATTTCAGTTCCATTTGAGAGAATTTCTTAAAAAGATGTTAGGCAGCTTTCAGTTATGAACAAAAAATATGGTCCAAATGAATTTGTAATATATTGTGAAAGTGAAGCTGTTTCATTACATTTCACCAGTACTAGCAAACGGAAAAATAATTGGTTAGCATTGGATGCTTTGTATGTATATAATCCATATGAAGTGATTTCTTATGAAAAGGAAGCACATAAATTGAACCAACAAGCTGTGTTCAATCTGCAAGAGTTATTAAAATACCATATAATAATGCCTAGATGGTTTTTCTTCAGCAAGATCACAGAGGCCAACATAGTAAGCTGATACTAATTGAAGGAATTACATATTTAGTGCCAGAAAGGACGTCACTAAAACATCTCCCAGGGGGTTATGGGAGTATACATATGTAGAAAGGAATGTCTTCTGTGGTGATTTAAGATTACTGCCATGTAGGATCCTTTGGTTAGATTACTCTTCTGCTTCTAGTTCTGACTCTAAAGATGTAACAGCTCATGATTTTTATAATCACACGGGAGAGGAGAGGGGACTGTCTTTCTAACAAAGAACTGACATGTTATAATGCCATTAAGTAGTTAGCAGAAAACTCAGCTGTGTGTGTTTGATGACAGTCTTGCTCTAAAACACAGAATGGGGAAAAAATGGAATTACGAAAACTGCTCCCTATTTGTAAAATTGTACCTAGTGAATGTCAGTGCTGTAAATACTTTTTGAACACATGGACAACAGGAAGGGTCGATTGTCTCGAAAGCTGTCACACATCATCAGACTTCTCCAACTGTTGAGATTACTTTATAGTTTACCATTGATTACCACAGTAGTTATTTTTCTCCACAAATTGGGAAGATGTAGTTACTTCTTCAGTCAAGGGCCATTTCTAATCTTGCACAAAACTAAGCTGTCAGGCACAGGCTTTCAGCCTCAATTTATTATTCGGTCAAAAGGATACCTGTTATGCTTTTGGGACCATCTGCAGTGCTGTGTTTAAGAACCAGGATACATAGCTGAAAAGTAAGTGGTCATGAAATACCTTATATGTGTCCCATAACTACCTGTGAGTAAGGTACCTCCTCTGCTGGAGAAGAGCTATCAAGATCAAAAAGAATATGTTCCATAGTCACTGTACTGTATGGTGAGACCCGATATCTTTTGAAGTACAGAGAGAACTTTTTCAAAATGAAAGCTCGCCCCTAAAGAACCCTTCACAACTCTGATGCTGCAGCCAATGGGTGTAGCTTTGTGAGTTCAGTTTTTGCTGTGTGAGTATGCATGCAGTGTGGATATGAGAAACAACACCCTACAGTACAGGCTGGATCAAAGCCACATGCTGAAAACAGGTATTGTTTTACACACTACATACATATACAAACTTTCTCCTTACACTATAAAAGAAACTTTTACAAGCGTACATAATTAATTTTAGTAGCAAGCCCTCCCTCCTTTCCCCCTCCATTGTGCAAGCCAGCCACTGGAGGGAAGGAATGATTGCATGTATGCCCGTATATGTCTGCAGCATTGTATTAAAGCTTCTTGTGGTGCTTCAGTGCATTTATTTAAGGATTTTCTGTAGTAGTAGAATCCTGACTAAATGAGGAAAGAATTATTTGCTCCTGGATTGTATGACTTCTGAAAATTAATGTTTGGGTTTACAAATACAAACTGAGTTTCCATTGTTGAGGAAAGATTTATTAGTTTGGTCAGAAACGTAAGAAATTTTTTATGGTTTTGACCAGAAATCATGTTTTCTGGTGAGGCTTTCTATTAGGAATATAGACTTTTAAAGTCCCTTCTCTCCTCACCACAAATTTTAAAAAGGTCAAGGCATGTCTTCACTATGACCCACACTGAAAAAGTGTGTAAAGAAAAGTGGCAGAAGTACATGATAGCTGCCTCATGAATACTTGTGGCAGACTGTTTGGCTGGATGTCATCTGCACTGATCTTTGTAATTTAAACTGGTAAGTCTATATGCTTAAAGGCTTGATTTTTTTTGTTTGTTTGTTTGTTTTGTGGGGTTTTTAATGCAATAACAGAGGAAAGACAATTTTAACGATTTCAGTCCTGGAACCATTAATAGATTGATCTCAGCGTAGAGATTCCATTAAATGTAATTATGTGCCAGCTTTTGCGAGAAAATTTGACACCAAAAAGGAGCAACATGTTGAATTAGCCAGCACCAGCTACAGATGAGAAGTTAATATGAGTCAGGAGGCAAGTTTTATACTAAGGTACAGAAATAAAAAGAGAGAAAGAGAAAGCCAGTAGCAAGCATGTAAGTTTTTCATGTGGCACAAAAAGAGCACAAGAAGCCTGATTCAACACATGAGTAACTGCTCACCCCCAAGGTCTGTTTGTGAAGTTTGATAGAATGATTTGTGGTCCTCACTTCTCTTGGACTGGACTGCTCTGGAGTTTGGATGATTGAGATCTCGTTACTTAACTTGGTGCACGTTGTGCGTGACCTCTTGGTAGACACCAGGCCATTCTGGTGCTGAGTCTGGACTTGGGGTCACTTGAGGAACTCCGCTGGCAGCTTCACTAAACCATTTACAGCTCAGCTTTGAGGAAGAGCTGAGAAGCTACCTCCACTATTTTGGTGCTTGTCTTTAAAGCTTTGTTTTTCTGCTTTTTGTTTTAAAGTTGCATTTTGTCTTGTGTGTCTGTATGTAGTATACTGTTAAAAAAAAAATCATCCTGATGTAGTGAATGCAGTTTTCTGGATTGAGTCATGGTGACTCCATGCCCACTGCTAGTTAAGTATGACCTGCTTGCTGGAAAGAGTCCTTCTTTTGTGTAATCACGCTCTCATCTTACTTGCAGCGTTAATGGTAGGCTTTCTTCTTCTTAGCTAATATTGTTACTGTGATGTATCCAGGTAATTTATGTTGATGGCTCAAGTCAGGATTTGAAAAACACTTCTGTAAATACAAACAGGGATTTGACTTGTGAAGGGCTCTTTTTACATCGTAGCATTAAGTATTTTCTCTTAGGTTGAGGGAATGGAATACAAATAATACTGGGTTTCAGAATTTCTTGGGGAATACTTGTGGACTTGGTGCTACTCAATGACTTACACCTTTTGATTTAAATATTCCGTGGAGCAGGACTTTGAGCAGAATACATGGAAGAATAAATCTTGTCATAGTCATCTAGGTTGCTCCAGTGGGGCTGTACCGCAGATGCAATGTGTAGTATCTCTTATTTTAGCAGCTTTGGGATGCTCTTTATTGAAGAGTAATGAAAAAGAATGATGGGCAGGTACTCTTTCTTTTGTATGCTATTTTTTTTCTATTTATTTTCTTCAGAAGAAGGAAAGAACAGCCCTTACTTAGTCAGAAAACTGAAACTTTCCAGTTAAAATAGTGTAGTAATAATACGGTAGCGTTCCAATCATTGAAACTCTTCTAACAAAAACAATCCAGGCATGGTTAAAGTCTGTGGAAAACATCCAAGATAAAGTTTATTTTCTTGTGCAGAGTCCAATGTAGTGACTTTCTACCCATTCCTATTGGGAAAGGTCATAGTCAAAGTCCCATTGAAAGGTAGAAGAAGTCTTATCTGATCCTTCAGTCTGTCCTAGCCAATGATTCTTCCAGTAAGGAAGTAAAATTCATTTTCTTTCATTTAATGGGTATGTAATACAGTAGTATCAACACAAAAAAGAAAATCCTTTCTTAGCCTAGAGATACTAGACTGAAAATTTATTCTCCAGAATATCAGTCAAATGAGGTAGCAGTAAGAATGCTTTTAATACTGATACACATAACCCTTTCTCCTAAAACTGTAGGGTAGAGTCGCAAGTCTGGTCCCTTTGTCTGTTGGATGAAAACGGATAACATACGATGTTTGGTTTTTGGCATTTCTCAGGACATTGAATGTCTGTGCTGCCCCAGAGCACACCACTTTTCTGAGCGGTATACAATTTGATACAAAGACTTCTAAATTTCCAGACTAATCCCTACAAAGTTTTACTATCGCTTTGTATTACCAGAATGGGTGTTTCTAAAAGAATTTCCTGTACAAATTGTAGTGTTTTGTGTAACTGTTAGAATGCAAGGTCTTGACAGGTGTGAGAAAAATACCAGCAGGTATATTTGTCACTCTCTCCTGTTGAACCTGCTCTATGTATAAGCGATAAAACGCTTAACATGCCAGTGAAAGGAGAGAAGAGGTTGTTGTGTAGCTCTGTGGCTAGGGTACTCAGCTGCAATATGGGTAGCTTTTGTATAAATCTCAGTTTTAATAAGTGATTATGTAGAGTGGAATGATATTATTCTCCTGTGTGAAAGGTTTTGTGCTTTCTCAACACAGTAAAGGTAAACTTGTGAAATGCTGGTATTTTTGGCAGAAAAAAAAATAATAACTGCCTAGTTCTATCCCATAAATTGACCTCCCAATAAAACACGGTTATCTAAGCATGTTTGCTGACTACAATAGTATTCAGAGCCGTGTCTTGTGGTTAGAGGCAGATTTACCTATAAGAAGCAGATCAGATGAGTAGACGCAAAGACGATTTGACGAATGTTAAATATAATATAAAAGTAGTTTAATTTATACATTGTTTATTACACAATCTCTCCATGTTATTGATATAAAACCATCTTGCTGTAGCTTTCCCTGTCTGCTGTGTACTTTCACTGACCTCTGTTGTGATTGCTTTTTGAAACAGATTATCTCTTCTGTTCTGAGAGTTGTCAGTTTAAAATGCAAATATTCCCATACAGCTACAGAAAGAACCCTATGGATTTACGGGAATAAAGAAAAAATGAGCTCTGATGGAAGGGTAGTAAGAAAGCCCAAAATATGTTCTTATTTTCAATTCCATAGGATTAAGCCAGTGCCTCAAAGTAATTTAAGTATAGTATTTGAGGCACAGTAATTATGTGGATATGCCATACTCTGTAGCACTTGTAGACTGTGCAGCCAATCCTTTCCTTCACTAGTTTCTGCTAGTCTCTGATGCTGCTGAAAATGGGCTTGAATCTGAAGCTGTCTGTACATCGGAGAATATCCCTGTACTTGTGAAGCTGGCACACTCAGGAGCGATGCTCAGAGGAAATGCGCTGGGATGAGCGTGTCTTTGCTGTAGAATCCCTTGGCATTGCCTGTGTGGAGGAGCAGTTTGATAAAAGATCTTTCCTTCAGCAATGTCATGCACTTTCACCTCCTTTAAATGAGGACAAAATCCATCAACTTCAGAGCTGCAATTTAAGGACAAAAAGACGTTGGTGCTTTCCTCTGTGGAAGGATGTGCTAACAGAGGAATTTTCGTGGGGACTAAGTATATTTTAAGGAAGGAGCAATCGCTGCAGAAGACATGTTTTTATGTTTGTGAGTAGAACTGCACTTAATGAAACTTGAACTGGAAGGGAAGTTGTTTGGCTGGGTTAATGTTAGGGTCATAGTGGAGAAGGAGAGAGCACTAACTCCTTCTTTGAGGCTTTCCTCAGGTCAGTCAGTGAAGTTTTAGGAAGTATCCCAAAAATAAATAAATAAAATACACATTCCCCTTAATTATGAAAGATTCCTGGATAAATTATTTTAAACCCAGAAGCCAGAAGATTTCTCTGGGTTTTTTCCTAAGTCTTTAGCAGAGGACTGGCATAAAATTCAGAGAAATGCAGATGATGTGCAGAGTCTGAGAAGTTTGTCAATTTAAGCCCCTACTGTGTTAACGATGTCCTTGCCTCTCAGGGAGATCTCCTCCTCATCAGTGCTTTAGTGAGAAACACACAAAGTGTCCTGATTTACTGAGCCTGATATACTGCATGTGAAATAGTATGGACTCAGTGCAGCCAAATCCACAGCACAGTGCAGTGCTCAGATTGTCCTGATGGGTATACCTGTCATTTCCACTGTCGGGTGGCCAGGCAGGCTGCCCTGGCAGCAGCAACAGGGAAAGGTTGGTCCTTCGGAGCAGCCAGCTGTGTCTGCAGTGGCTCTGCTGGGCAGGGGCAGCCTGAAACCCCTGAGGCTGCCTGCTCTGAAACAGGCTCTGGTCCTGCCTCTGCATAAGGATCCTGCAAAACCTTGGCATGCCAGCTGGAGCAAATCCCTGTCTCATTGCTGTGGCCAAGTGTGCTGAAGTTCATAGAGCCACAGGGGCTGAGGTAGATATGTTCCTATAGTCCGTCGAGCAAGTACCGCCCTGTGCTTGAGTTTTGCTAGCTGAGGAGCCAACTGGTTGCTCCAAACTGGAGGCAGACAGCCAACATGTCCGGAGCGTGGACAGCAAGAATGAAGGAGTCCTAAGCTTGTCTTATGGCAGGCTTAACAGAGATCGCGTTTTCCCCCTTGCAGAGCTGCAGCTCAGGATTGAGTTTGTGAAAAAACTGGAGGATTGGGTCACACTTGAATTGATGTAGTGAGGGAGAGAGAAGAATTTCCTATGGTCCAGAAACCTTGCTTTTCAACTAGCTATGGTTTTATTGTCTTACTGATACAATAGTTGTTAGAGCAGCGAACACAGCAAGCAAAATTATTCGTAAATGACCATGAGTGCCAATTATTGTACTAAACACAATCATTTCACATCTGATTTGACATCTTCCTGCTGATTTTTATTGCACCTCTCTGTCTCAATATGTTTTTAGATCACAGTCACCTGAGGGGTAGGAATGGATGATCTTTCTTTGTTAGAGAGGAAGATGACTATTCAGAGAACTGAGGCCGAGTTCCTCTAATGTGAATAGTTAATGGTAGTGATGATAATGCTGTTTTGCTCACTCAGAGGAGAACAGAATGGGAATAGATGATGCAAACCAAGGAGATGAAAGTGAAGAAATAGTAAAATATAGCTGCAGCTATACCATACTTCTTTAAAAGTGTGGTAGGCCTGAGCCATGTGCTAGTCACAGACTTAATTGTCCTGCATACTTATCAAAGCCTTTTCCTATCTTTTACAGAATTGGTATTATACGTACTATGGCCTTCAGTTAAGGGGCTGTATGTGCAGATGTGCCTCTCTATGGCTGAAAAGGTCCTGTCCTGTGAAGTGATGCAGATGGATTACTGCTTAGCCGGGAGACTAGAAGCAGTGTTCAGGAGCAAAGTTTGAGGCTTAGGAAAAACAGCGACGACAGGGAAAACAAAGGTGAAGAGAAAGTTTGGCTGGTTGCTTCTAGGAGTCTCTGGGCATGAAAAATGGAACCAAGCCTCGGAGAAAGTCCAGACTGGTTCATGCTCTGTGATGTGGAGAAAGAATGTTCATTAATAAAATTAAATCTCAGAACAAGACAACCTCCTTTTTTCTTTCTCTCCGAGAGGCACAAAGCTCACTGGAAATCTTTGGAAGATTTTGATTAGATTACAAATCTATATCTATATTATCTTAGTATCTAAAAGAATAATTTTGACAAGGTAAAGACAGTGGAATTAAATCCAGGATGGTTTTATTTTGTCCACGTCCTAATAGAAATCTGTAGCAGAAAAAGTAATTTCTGTCCAGGAGTTGGTACACCTTCTTTAATTAAGCAATGTAGTCAGGTTTTCTGGGAATTGGGAACCAATATGCCTGTAGATAACTTCTCTTTCTTTCAGGCGGTTTCTATGACTAGCTTCTACCAAGATGCCTTCCCGGGAAGAGGATGCTATGCTAGCAGTGCATAACTGAAGCCTCTCCCTGATGTCTACACAATGTATTTTGTCACATTCCTATCTTCATATAATGCTATTTTAATCGCTTATGATCTAATTATCAGCAGAGACAATTACAACTAGAATATCACAGGGCATAACAGGGCAGTGCATATATACGTAATTCCCAGTTCCCTAACTATGGCACGGATGCAGTGCTTGTTTTATAAGGAAATGAAAGGTTTGGATGATTTGTGTTTGCAGACTGTTAAGTAGGAAAACAGGTTAAAGGCAGGGCCATGCTGTCAGATTTGGTTATAGTTTGTCAGTTTTGCATGGCTTAGCTGATGTGTTGAACCTGAACTAGTCTCCCCTATTCTGACCACTCAGCATCTTGCCAGCTAAGCTGAGTGGTGAGGATGAACTGTGATTACATTTTCAGACAAAGTATTTTCTCACTCAAGGTGCTACCCAAGATCTTGATCAAAAAAGAGCTGTTAATGACCCAGTAATTTTTTTACATTGATCAATTAATAAACAGAAAGGCGGCCCAGCTTGTCAAACTGATTGCTCCAAGTAGTTCACAACTTAGTAAACTCTGGCTCATGTCTCAGTGTTACTCAGAAAAAATAATATAGATATTTTAAAATTATACCCAGATTTTAAAATATTGCCAACACCATTTTTCCATCGACTAGATTTAAATTCATTTCTTAGAACAATAAAGAAGAGAATGTTACATCTTTCTCAGTTCTTTCCTACACTTATTTTCTTCTTGACCTGGATTCGCGTTTCTTTGTATGAGTAATTGCTTTACTTGGTTTAGAAATAATCCTGTTTGCAGAGGTGTTCCTGGCAGTCCTACTTAGAGCTTTGATTTGATCAGAGAAAGGGGAACATAGGGTCTGCAAACATCTCAATGTCTTTATTGGCAATGCTTACTGTAGAAACATTTGAAATGTCCTTGAAAGCTATGCTGTTGCTGGAAAAGCAAATTTGAGCAGGATGAAAACTTTTCAAAGCTGGATTTGAAAACCAACAAAACACCCAACTATCTTATTTTCTAGGCCATAGGTACCACATATGTGCTTTATTGAATATGAAAGAATTCTTGAGACTGTTCGTAAAATTATTTCATTCTTTGAATAGAAAGTTGTCAAATAATTTTTAAATATTTTAATTACAGGATCATATTCATGTCAGATAAGTTTACAAAGCAATAAACTGTCTTCTACAGATAATTAAACATTTAAGTGCATGTTTGATAATACTTCGGCTGATTTTTTGCATTTTTTTAGCATTATGAAAATTAGTCCAATATTGCAGATAGTTTAGGAGGCTCTGACAAACTTCACTAACTGAAGATATATAGATGTTGAGAAAGGCCCATCTTTGACTCTCCTGGGTTTTCTTCCTTATTGAAATAATGTCACTTCAAAGCATACTTTTAAATAAATACAAAAAAAAAAAAAGAGAGTGAAATGTTAAAACTCAAGACTTAACAGAGTGGTTAGCTTTGCCTTCAGCTCATGATGCCCTTGGCTTACAATGCATTAGCCTTACAGTGAGTAATATAATCTGGCAGTGGTCTGGATCGTGTCCTGGTAATTTTCCCAGGGTCATTGTCCAGATAATATTTAAGTTATTTATATATATGTTTATTTACATATAATGTTTTTCTATAAATATTCAGTTGTTATTTCTGTTCGTACCCAGGACTTGGCAGTTCATTTCCACTGAAGAATATGGGGCATGATTTGAACAATATGTTTGTGGGAACTTAATGTAAAAAAGGCAAATAGCATATTTATTAAAAGCATAAGTGATTATTTCTACATACAAAAATTTAAAGAAAATTATGTATATACTTGCCCAGCTGTTGAGACTCTTTTCAAATTACTTGTACTAAACTGCCTGGGACAAACAATGTGTTTGTAAGTTAACTTAAAAAATACAAGTCCACATTCAGTGCTGAACTCTAACCTTTGCAGGCCCTTTGTCTAAAATTAGATTTTCACCGGCTGAACTGCAGAAGTAAAATGAACATAGAGATGGGCTTGAGTTTTGAGAATCAAGATCAGCAGGCTTATGCTGAGAAAATGCATTTTAAATGTTATCCCTGAAATACTAAAAAATTTCAATGTATGTATTGGCATTTTGAGTATGCATCAGGAAATTCAGTTTCGCTAAGGAAAACGAGCAGACCTTGTAGAATCTTAAATGTCTGTGGTTGATTTGTGATAGTGGAGTCTTCATTAGCTAATTGGAAAATGCCTTAGGTAAAGCGAGATAATAAGTGATTCACTGCTGCAAAAACACCTGCGGCCAAAACAAAAACAACTGCAGTCTTATTTTCCATTTTTGCAGATGCAGGATGGTCAAGCACAATTAGTGTGATGTAGCACATTGCCATGATTTATCCAGCATTTTTTCTTATTCCCTCAACCTCTTGCCAGGGTGAGGGAGAAGGGATGCCACCAAAACCTGTAACAGAGTCAAACGTAAAAGAAAGGAACAACTGGAGTTATTGCTGCTCCAGTCACATATTTTCTTTTGCTGTATTTGCAATACCTGGAACACAAAACTATAAGGCATACTTTAAGCTGTTGTAATTTTGATAGAACTGTGCCATGTTAAACCAGTGACAGATTTGATCCATAATAATTCATTGCTTCCTATAGCCACATCCCTGGGGGAAGACTGCTAGGAGGGAAGGCTTGTGTGGCCGCACAACCTGGGAATGTGTTAAAAACAAGTAGGAGAGTGGATACCTATGTGTAGTATTACCCATGGCAGAGAGAATTTTAGGAAAGTTAGGTTATGTATAGCAGATGTTCAAGAACATCTGTTTCCCTGGCATAGCTGGCTCCCCCTGGGTATACTCAGACACCTTGGCTGGTCTTATTTAAGGTAAACTCAGGTGGTTGTCTGGGTGAGTTCATTTGCAGCTGGACTGCAAGGAGAAAGGATTGAGGTCTTTTCTGTGTGGTGGCAGACAGCTTACCCAATGTGTTTGAGTGGGTGTTACAAACCTTGCTATTGTAAGCAAGAACTTAACTACAGGAAAAAGAGAATAAAGGGAAAGTTGTAATTCAGAGATTTGTATGGCAAATTAAGAGATACTGCAGACCATGGTCAACAGCAAATCTTTTTCTGTGCTATAGTATAATGCTACCTAGCAGCCTGTCAGAACATCTCCATGGTTTGGGTGGTAAGGACTTAGTTCCAGAAATCCCTCCAAGAGTTTGTTAGGCCAAGTTGTACCTTTATGGTGTCCTTGGGAGGACGGTTCAAATGTGCAACGAAGAGCTGGATCTGACCCCACACCAGCAGAAAACACAGGGCATGTGTCAAAATGTCATCTTGTTCCCAAAATCCCAAGTTCAGAGTTTGCAGCCAGGAAGTCACATGTTAGGGAATCTGAAGGAGGTTTTGATAACGTCTGAAGTAAAGTTGCTGTGAAATGCCAGTAATCTCCTGTCGTTGATGTTTTGGGGTTAAGAAGTTGAATAGTATTCCTACCGTAAAGTATACGACAGCTGCCAGGACTCTGCAAAGGTGTGAACTGTGTTATTGCTGTCATTGGTGTCACAGAGGCAGAGCTGGAGCAAAACAGCCTTTTTAGAGGGGAAAGAGTGCCCTTATGCTTAGGGATGTTTGCTTTCTAGTGCAGTAATTCCAAAAGCACAGCCCTCCTGAAACATTGAGTTGAAACAATCCATGCTACAGGTACAGCAAAGCCATCTCTTACCTGGAGGAATGAATTCTTCTGTTAATGAAAATCTTTGCAGACACTAATCTTTCTAGAGCTTAAGATATAAGTTCTCTTTCTCTTTTGCATGACTAGCAGTAATCTCTGATTGCTTCAGGGAAGGGGACTGCCTCCCATCCTGTCATGGAAGCGTTTGTCAGTAACAGGGTAGGGTACATTTCAAGTGAAAGCTCTGCATTCCTTTGAGAAGCCACCATATTTCTGTTGGTCCCAACCCCAGCTCCTCCTGAACCCCTTCCAGCTGAGGATTCAGCAAAGAG
>WAAD01038336.1:11209-132683 GCA_013389945.1 Fregata magnificens | reverse complement strand
AAGATTCTTCAAATTTTTTTTTTTTTTTTTTTTTTTTTTTCATTCAATAAGCAGGCTTTTGCAATTGAGAATTCAGGTTTAATTACAAACTGCATTGGGCTATAGCCATGTTTTAATCCTTTCCTTTTTAATTCTTGGAACTTCGTTTAATAATGTATTCTCTTGAGTTCCTTTGTTTTATCAGCAATGAGTCATGTGTAGAAAGCCTTTCCAATAGATTTCAAAATGCAATAGTATGCTCTAAAATGCCAGGTGAAGGGCTATGTATTAAATGTCTTCTACAAAACCCTCCTGATTTAGGTAGCTGTCATGATTGTGTTAAAGGCTTATTTCACAGCAAAAACTTTATGGGAAAATAACCCCTCTAGGATTGAAAAGTAAACTTTGTGAACTCAAATCTGGGTTATTAGGGTAGCAGGGTAGACTTACTAGTGTTGTGCAAAATAGCATGTATCAACAAACTTTCTGGAAGAGGGATTGTTTTGTATTATTTCCATATTTTCACGATTGCTTTTGGATCTGGTAAGACTGGGAACACCAGCTGTTCTTGTAGGGGATTTAGGTGTTTCCATAGAGTTTGAACTCAGTGGGAGGTAGTTGTAAAAAGCCAACCTTTTTACTGAATTACTTGTTACCATGCTCCTATGGTAATAGCTCTTACTGGCCAAAGCAAGATTAGCTGTCCTGGTTGCTCAGTATATGTAGAACAAGGGACAGCTGCACCCCTAAAACATCTATGTTCTACATGGAGAAGCCAAGGTAAAACAATTTCCCAGAGACAGATAACCAAGATACAGTTTTTTAACCAATGCATCCAAAATCATGCTGAATGTCTGCAGCAAAACTGGCAAAAGGACATCTCTCTGCTGATTGCCTAGTCTGTTGCCTTAGCTTAGCTCGATTCATTGGGTAATGTAGCAAAAAGTTGGGTGTCATCTAACATTCAATATTGTTTATTTTAATTTTAAATTTTAATTTTATTTAATTATTTGATTTATTTGAATTTTAAAGTGTATTTGGGCAACTGCCCATGAAGTTTCATCAGAATGTATGGTGAGATGGAATGGGCTGGAAACAGACTGGACTGAGAACTACTGTGTGTAGTGACCAAACTTTAGAGAAAATGGTACTAAGCTTCTCTCAGCCTCCAGTGGATCATGTTGCTTGCCATGGAGGCACTCAGTAGCCATGTCACAAGCCATGTCCATAAACTTTTACTGCATGTGTGCCCAAAATGCGGGTATCGCCTATCATGTGATGAATTGCACAGGCCATGAAAAGAAATTTAAACCAATAAGAAGTAAAAATGTGAAGAAAGTAGCAACATTATTAAAAAAGGTAGAAGACAAGGTGAGACAGGGTGTGTTTATTTGTACCTGTATTTTCTTGCTAGGTGCAAAGGCACTTCCTCTGAAAGATCATAACTTTCAGCCTATTTCAGTGGAGGGGTACTAAATCAGATATGGTTTCTCTGCCACCAGAGAGCTTGGTTTATGAAATGTTCCCAGTTGTTTGCTGATCCACAAAACAGTATGAAAACTTTCCCAGACTGATCCCTAAGTGGCCTTCCTTACAGCATTCCCTGTTGCCATACAGTTTCTTTCTCTCAGGCAGTTGTTGACTGTGGGGTCACTTACGTGGTCATCAGCCCACCAGGGCTGACATGAAGAAAACTACAGCTGCTCAAGTGCTGAAAAACAATTGGAGCAGCTGTTTGAGCTGACCATGATTCAGCCTTGGGGAGTTCTGATTTTACAGGCACTTGAGTGCACAAATAGGCAAGGGTGTGTGTTTGGGAACATTTGTATTTCTTGTTCACTAGCCATTACACTTGTTTCTTAAAGGTTATGGGGAGCACAAGCAACAGCATACAACTTGGGTGAACAGCCTGCGTCACAAGTTGTCCATCAAAATATTAATGTTCAAATAACTTACTAGATACCCAGAACTTTGAAATGCATCGACAGAAATTGAGGTCACTCAGAAAACTTATGAAAAGTCTTCTGCAATTGTAAGATAATGGTGATAAATAATACTAGGTGAGCACTTACAAAGTCGCTTAGCAACCATTAGAATACACATGTTGCTGGGTGTTACTTGAATTGAAGCAGTGAGTTAAAGATTTTATAGCCTTTCACAACTCATGGTGGAATTAGCACTGAGCAAAACTGATGCTTACATACCAACAAGTTAAATGTGAATTGAATTAAGTTGAATAGATCTAAAACCTAAGAAAAATAGAAACGAATGTAATGTGTATTTTTTACATATATATTGAATTAAATACATATATCTGAATCAGGCAAGTTCTTTGGAAAATTAACTATCTTGAGAATTCAAAATGCATTGATTTAGTCAATTTTATGGAATGGCCACACATTGAGATTTGGCAAAGGACTTAAACCATCTTATTGCCTACAAAGAACTCTTGATTGCAAGCAGACTTGGAACATAACGAAGTTCCTTTCTAATAGGAAGATGCTTTTGAGTTGCATCCTCACAGACTGATGTGAATTATTTACAGAGTCAATAGAAGTTCTCTATATAAGGGCCTGCATTAGGTAATAGGACTTGATCCAGGTTAAAAACAAAACCATATTCAGTTTCTGTAATGATAATTTGTGTGTGTGTGGTTTCTGAGTATTTACAGAACATTCTATGATGTGTAAATTAGTGCTTTTTAATTAATAAAATTGCTCACATTGTATTAATGATCATTTTTACAGCTTTTCTGTGTGGCAGAATTAATAGCAATGAAGCATAAATTGTTCCTCCAAATAATAGTATTTGTGTCAATAATGCTAGATGATGTTAGAAGTACATTCATACAGGATAAAGGATTTCAAGTAATTCAGGTAACTGATTATAAGATGGAGTGGGAGTGTGAAATTTCATTGTTAGCTTTTAACAATGAAAACAGAACCTTCATTATGCAATGCTGATAATACCCTGCTATTGAAACCAAAGGGCATGACTCTCTGCAAGTTACTTTCTTAATAGACACAAGATTAGACACTGCAATTCAAAGCATTGTGTCCATGACTTGAGCATTGACTTAGTTGTTGATGGAAATTTAGGTTCCAGCTCAGCAAAATGCTTAAACCTGTACTAAGACTATAGTTCTACCTGACTCCAAACTAAAACAACATGCTAATCCGAGTCTATCCACTGGTCTGAGGGTGCAGTTTGACAGCGTTGCTGATCTAATGGTTATCTGCCACCAAAAGAAAGGTAATATCCCTCCCCCCCTGCACCTGCTTATAGGTTCCTACCCTCTTCCACCTTTGTTTCAGATTTATTAGTTCTGTGGTTGCACAATGAGTTGATTCGGATCAGATGGAATATTAGGGAAGCAAGGGAGGCAGTGAGACTGCATGCAGGAGGGAGAAGGACCGTGTTTTCTGGCTGCAGTTAGGTGTTGCATCAGCTGAGTTATGTCAAAGCACACCCTAATATACAACATGGTCCTGCAAGCAGTTGTTGTTGATACAACTGGGGGAAAGCATAGCCAAGAACAAATAATTTGGAAAAGGGAAAGGATAGACAATGGCTCCTTAAGCTGATATTGTTGCCAGAAAAAGTGGTCATGCAAGTGCAGTCTGTTAAAGATCTTGTGAGGAGCTATGGGTTATTTGGGCACTTAAAGATCGACTTGTTTTAAGTTCACTCCTTAAGGTTGCCTGAGGGATGTGTAATATCTTAGGAAATAACAGTTCAGGTAATGTTGTGTATAACTGAAGTGGCTGGTAAGAATTTGCCGTTCTAGTGGCCGGTCAGTGTGTGGATTTACTTGGGAACAACTGCTGTCTTAAACTCATGCACTTAATGTAGCTTTTAATTACGGAGGAAGTTCTAAGTGATTCTAACTGTGGCATGAAGTGTCTTTTGATCATTCCTTCCAACTACTGCTATGTCATTCTACTATGTTATTCTACTGGTATTAAAAAGGCTTTATTTAAATCATGGAGATGGACCTTTTAGAGTATTACAGAGGATTTTTTAAGGCTCCTTTAGTGGCCACATATTAAAACAGATCTTAATTTATCACTAAAATGCCATGGAAAATCAAGATATACATGGTCATTGGTCGTATAATATGAACCTGCAGACCCTTTTTAGGTGATAGACCATTACATCCCAACATTTGCTGTAAATCATATTTTTGGATTTAAAGGGTTTTTGATCTAAATTATTTTAAATTCATGCCAGTCACTGTGCCAGAACAAAAAAGAAAAAAAAAAGATAATTTGTTAAAGTGAGTGGCATCATTCCTTTTCTCAGTAATTAACCAGTAAATGATACTTGGGTTTGAAAAAATGCTGAAAAATATTTGGCATAATGGTCTCTCCAGCAGTCTTTGACCTTTTTTATTTTATTACTGAAAGTTTAAAGCCACATCTTTGATAAACAGCCCTGGTTTATGTAGTGGAACGTACGCCCAGTGCTGAGAAACTCAATTCAATGAAGTTAGCAAATGCATCTCCACTGGGAGCCCCAGGGAAGAGGGTCACAAGGGTGCCACAGGTTGTTTTATTGGTTATTACACTGTGTAAGCAGAAGCACCCATAGTGTTATTCTGTTCTGAGACAGATAGTCACCCTGTGTTATGTCCAAGATATACTGGACCTACTGTATACGTGCTCTGCTACTGGTGTATTTATGCACAGTAAATATAGCACGCCCCTGTGCACTGGGCAGATTGTGCATGGTGATCTGTGCCTGCAGGGCATGTGCCTATGCTGCATGTTTGATCTGCAAGTATGTATGGGAGTTCATTTGTGTGTGTCTGCCGGACATTTTTGAGTCTTAGAAGCATTCATCAGTGAAGTGGGAAAATATTTCTATACTCAGGATGTCAGGGGTGTGGGCAGAAAAAGAAGATATGGTCAAGAAGGCCTGAAAAGTAGGGTAGTTTTACGTAAGCATCAAAACCCCATTGTGTTGCACATTATAAATCTTCAGTTTGTCCAAAGACTTTGTTGGAATTTACTTTCATTACCTTATTTACAATAAGATTTCTTAAGTAGCAGTGAGTTTTCAACACAAGCTTGATCTGCTGTTAAATTACACAGATTTTGTGGAAGGCTCTCCATAATGTTCCTGAACTACAGCTTTTTGGGAGCAACTGTCCATCATGGTCTCTGTCACTTCAGCTGCTGCAGCATCTGCATCAGTGGAACTGCACCATCCCATACCAGCAGAAAATTTTATTGTTTTTCATGTGTGATTGCTGTTATGTAGTAGCTGCTTGTTTTGGCAGATGTTTTATTTTCCTGTCTACCAAGTATTCAAAAATTTGTACTTCAGTGCAAACTAATGACATAGAATGCTTCATTTCAATAAGCAGATATTAAGAGGTTCAGAAATTAAACTCAGACTCTAAATTTTTATTGTAGCTTATTTTGGCATCCTCTAATTGAAAAACTGGTATAATCAAAGCTTTTTTTTCCTTTGCAACTTGTTCTTGATAAACCTTTGAGTCAGATTTCTAAATCTTTTCAGGATTCTGTTTTGACTTTGGTCCCGTAATGGTAGTTTCTGAATTGCCTGCCTCTGTTCATAAACATTATTTTAATCTTGTAAGAAGTCTCAGTCTGGTGAATACCTTTTAGTTCTTGGTCCCAAATACACCAGAATTTATGCAATAAACTCCAAGACATTTTTGGTCAAGTCATTATCAAAAGAAATTATGAGACCTGTTGAACAGTTTATTGGGGGAGAACAAACATAGCTGAATATATTCATATTGCCATACTCTAACATACATCCCCAAAATCTCAAAACATTTTTAGAAGAAAGTCACAGTTTTGATCAATTATATAAGAAAAAAAAAAAAAAAGATGCAGAATACCATGGAAAAAGCAAGTGATTCAGAAAAAAGGGGCATGAGTGCTTTTTATATCAAATTATACCTCTGGACTGGATAAGCTGAAAAGAACAATAAAGTATGTGTCTTCCCTTTCCCAGCCCTCCCAACATGCACATAGGAGAGAACAAAGTTGCTGGAAAAGTTTTTACTTTGCCATCATTAACTGAAAAATTCACCAATGCTCTTGTGAATGCCTGTTGGTTAACAGTGGTTGTCTGGAGTTCTGTTTACTCCCATTGTAAGCTTTGCTGGGGAAGGTTAAATTTGTTCTAAACAGCAGCAACTCTTTCTTTGTGTTTCTTGCAGCTTATGGGAATGGTGTTGAATTGCTCAGTACTTTTTCCAAATCTGGGACCAGGATTGTACAGTTGGTACTAGAGCTCCAGATGAAATTTCTTCCCACATTTGAAGCGTTAGGGTTTTAAAACAACAGGTGGCGTCAGTGCCCAGGTTCTTAGCTGGGCTAGAATAATCGTCTTTTGGGTGAAAGTGTATGGCTGACACAGTGCCAGTATTTACTGGGCTGACTTCTGAAGGTCTGATCTTAAAAGGCTGTATCCTCTACAGTTTTTCACTGTTGTTTTCTTAACAAGCATTGGATCCTACGGCTACCACAGTCTGCTTTTTCATTGTCCCCACGTTTCTTGCTGGCACATTTATTTTGTGAAATATGATGAAAATGCTCTGTGATCTTTCTCTAGAGAGAACTTGGTGGTTAAAACCAAAAGAAAATAAACAAACAAAAAGCACATAAACTCTCTTGGTGGATCAATAATGTGTCATTATTGGTATTTTACTATTTTTACAAATCAGCCTGTTTCATCCGATGAAACAAACTACAGGTGTCAGGGCTGGCACATTAGGTAAAAACTTGTCTTAAAAATAGGATTCAAACACCCCATTCATGTTCATCTGTAGTAGAAAATTGTCTGTGTCTAATTTATTAGTGGTTATCAATACATATGCATAAACATATGCACATGTGAATACACATAACTGATCCTAAGACTACTGAATGCAGTAGTTACAGAAGTGATATAGTTAATGGGAGGACAGTGCCTAACCCAGCTAGGAAAAGGGGCAAATGAACTGTTTGTATGCAATGCCTGGGCAACAAAACAGGGTGGGTTCTGAACAACTGGTGTTACATGAAGGTGGGTGTAACAGAGCAGAAACATGACAGAGCAGCAGACACTACTCAGGAAAGTGAAATCGAGGTAAAACTGGTAGGAAGGCATTGTACATTAGAGCTCCAATCATCTGTAATGAAGCTTGGTGATGTGTAGATAAACTTGGCGATGTTTCTCTGTACAGGGGAAGCAGGAGAAGATAGTACAGAGAGACATTTATAAGACATGGACACAGAGCAAAAATCAGTGCCTGAGAAAGCCAGCAGTTCAGCTCTGGCTGAATTCAGGCTGGGAGGTGAGGACAGAATGGGAGATCCTGCCTTAGGAAAGGAAGCAGAAAGAGTACGGCTTAGTTAGCTTAATAGAATGAAGGCACAGAGGGGCTGTGATTGCTCTCTATAAATACCTTGCCATAGAGGGAGAAGAGTTATTTAAGTGGAAAAGATGGTTGGCAAAGACATGTAAGTGGGTGTAAACTGAGGAGTGGTAAATTTAGTCTGGGAATTAGATGTCAGTCCATTGGAGAACTGAGCTGCTGGAACAGTATATCATCAGGAGTAGTGAGGGACAAATAACCTATATTGTTTTAATATGAACCATTTTAAGCATAAATAAAGACTAGACCTTATGGCTCAGAAGTTTGGATTCAATCCTGTGTCCTAGAAGGAATATTGACATCTGAAAGAGACCAGCTGCATTACAAGATTGGATATAGGAGAGCAGAGATTTCAAGTTACTCTGGTGGAACTGAAGTCCTGATCTCATCCACTCCCCTAGTTTCCTGTGCAGGGAAGGTTAGATCCTGGGTAGGGAGGAGGGGTGTAAGGCAAAACCTGCCAGGATCTCACTGGCCATTTCTGTAGAGCCTTACAGGAGGTCTAATAACCAAGAAATATTCATAGGAAGACTTTTAGCACCAACTCCATGCTCGGGTTTATTCTCTGTTTACTACTACTTCAGCAACTCCATGTAGTTAATTGGCCCCCATGGTCTTTGATTATTCCCTTGTTCAAAGGACAGTAAAGCTTAACATTTCTGTAGATTCCTGCACTGCAAGAAATCTATAGTTGCTGCTATCTAGTGTTTCCTGTCCCAGCAAGGGCCCCTAAATCTCACCCTTTGCTGCCAACCCTTGCCCTATGATGCTAGAAGAGGAACCACTGAAAGAGATACATTTCCTTTTCTTTCCCCTTGGCACAGATTTACTTCCTATGGGAACTGCTGACTGTAGATCACAAATAGCTGGTTAAAATGATCAATGGTTTCCTTCATTGAAATGAAAATCTAGTTATAAGATGAAGTGTGTTTTTGTTAGATTTACTATGGTGATAACCAACAGAAATGTTGAAGAGACGGTTGCACTAATTCATTTTCCTTTATAGCACAACCTTGTGGAACTTGACAGTTACCATGGTTTCACGTTGCTCAACATTAGTTCCCCTGGAAAAAAGAAAAAAACAACTTGTCTTGGTTTTTTCATAGTGAATGTGGTATTGTTGTGTAAATTGAAATCCAAACAGATAAAGGAATTTGAATTTAAAAGGAATTTCAATAAAAGCATTGAAAAAAGGGAAGGAAGAAAATATGTCAGTTTGCAGAAACAAACTAACTTGGAGGTCACCTAGAAATCTGAACTTCAATAAATTTCTTAGAGCAGCACAGATGTGTTTACAATGACAGGGCTTTTCCACCCTCCAGCTCTCAGGTGAATCTCACTGCTTGAGATGGCTTCTGCCAGAGGTATGACGAAAGAGGGGAAATCAGTGCCGAGAAATTACTCAATTGAAAAGACTTCATTGTGTTTGATTTCTTCATTGGAAATTTTTCCCAGAAGGAAAGAGCTGTTCTATCTCATGCAGAAAAAAATATTATTTATACAGTTTAAATGAGAGGGGAAAAAACAAAGAATAATAATGATCTATCTGGGAAGAAAATACTATTTTATTGCATTGTAATTACACTGCATTGTTTGATAACGTGTGTTTGTTGTACTGGCTTGGGAACTAGCCCCTTTTCTTTTATAGATACCTGGGGATGTTCTCAGCTTCTTGAGCCGGTTGCTCACCTTCCACCTGCAGCTGAGCGCACTGTTGCCCGGATCATTTGGCAGTGGCCAGGGCCTTTGCTTAACGTGGAGGAGAGGGAAGAGAGGCATTAACGGTCTAGATATATATAATTTATACAATATCTCAGATCTGACAAAATGTGTTTCCAGCGATCCTTTCCCTGGGGGCTCCCTCTGTGTGTGTGTGGGGGTGGGGTGCAAAGGTCTGATGAGGTCAGTCAGCCACCATTAAGCTTTTTTTCCATTTCTACCTTTTTCCCATTAGATATTTCTGTCTGTGTAGATCTCCGGGCTGTGCATCAAGGGGCCTTAAGCTAATAAACAGTGTTTGCAACCAATTAGAATTGATGCCTTCTAATTGACCTACTGTTGTCAAAAGATGAATTGCACTACTGAGTCATGTTTGAAATAGCAATATAAATCTTTAGGCTGTTTTTAGGTAGATTAGATTTCGATCATCATTAAGATGAAAGGTGTGATTTAAAAAAAATTTTTTTTATATTTTTTGTATGGAAAATTGGTGTGGGCACTGTGTAATATATATTTTAGATATAAGAGGGTCTGCAAATTAGATAGTTCAATGTTTCAGTGACATCAGGTGGACTTCTAATTATGAGAGGATATTTCAAACCCTTTTGAAAGTTAGCCTTCTAATCTATTTATAGAGTTATTCTCTTGGGTTGTATGGTACGTCACCTTAATGTAGTAATTACTAATTCAAATTAAAGAGTTGCCTAAAGCATGATAGAAATTGTGATGCTCTGTTTGCTTGTACTTTTTTTCTCTAGTTGTTTTAAGAAGCTAGAGTACAGGGAGTTATGTTGGTAGATGAAACAAGTGCATACACAGCATCTGGATACAGATCTATTAAGTATCAGTTGATTCATGATTATAGTTGTAGGTAGTAAAAATCAGCATTATTATTAGCAAACATACACACAAATACTCGTGTGTTATAATGCCTAGCTGTGTTTGTTGGGAAATGGTGTGTATTTGATAGCACTGCACAGGAGCAGGCTGGACCTTTGTTCCGTTTGCAGGTGAACCCTGATCTGGGTGAGAACAACCATCAGGGTGTTTGGGTGACTTCTACTTACCATCTGTGTCCTGGGGCCCCACAGTCAGGTAGGAGGTTTTGAGCTTGAAGCTAGACTTTTAGTAGAGGAGTAGAAAGATCACTGAAAAAACAGTTCTTATTTTGTTTTAGCCACTGGAATTGCTGTTGAAGGTTAAAAGTGCTGTAAGAAAGAAAAACACAATACAGGCACACATATACAGGCATAGCTGGCTTGTAAAATAAACCTGTAAACTGCAATTTAGAGAGTGTTCTTAATAGAAGATGTACTGATATAGCTACAAAGTAAAATATGTTTCTGCAACCAAGTCTCAGTGCTGTTACTCAGATTAGGTGTCTTCAGTATACTTTCCCCTTTGATGGTTACCAGAGCCTGCAGTTCTCTGCGAGGAGACCAGGCACTATCAGCCTGAGCAAGACTGGAACACAAGTGGTATCTGCTTACATGCTGCAAATACAATAGTATTCCTGAGCTTAACTAGTTTGAGAGGATTATTTCCCAAATATACTGTCCCAGCTTGCAGCAATCTGTGGCTGAGGTATTTTCTGAGTCTTTGGGTTTTAGCTCATAGTGGCCTCCGGTACATTTGTGTGTTAGGAATTACTTACTCATTTGGTCTCTGTGAGGTAGTAGCGGTGCCGATATATGTGAAACAATGAACTATATTCCTGTTTTAATCCTGCTATCTGATAGTTTAGTTTAATGCCCTGTTCCGCCACAATCACCCCGAGACTCTGTAAAGAAACCAAATTTCCTTCTTTTACAGGCCATTCATGATTTTATTGACTTTAATCATACCACCCACAGCTATCTAGTTCCCACATTAAAGAACCTTAATGTATTTAGCCTGTCCTAGTATTCCACTTGTCCCACATCTTTAACATACTTATTGCCATTTTTATACCTCTCTGTACTCTAGCTGTATCCTTTCTGAGGTGGAATAACTGGAACTACATGGAGTCTTCAAGACACAGGCTTACGATGGCTTTGTAGTGGTAGAAAAATATTTTTTATATGGAAGGAAAAAGGGCAAAGAAATCTAACATTGTGTTTGCCCTTTCTGTCAATGGCTGAACACTGAGCTGACATTCCCAAATTGACTGTAATGATTCTCAGATCTGTTTCCTGAGCGGTGGTGGCTAATTGTGTGCCCCCCCAGTGTGTAGGTATTTAGGACAGCTTTTCTCTGGCTGCATTTGCTGATGTTGAACTTAATCCATCAGTTTTGTTGCCCAGTCACTCAGTATCGTGAAATCCTCCCCATGACTCTTCTACGACAGGTGTGATTTTCCCCACACTGAATAATTTTTTATCATTAGTAAATTCTGTTACTTCAGTGGAGCTTAAATCTAAACATATTCTTGAGCTGGTTCTGAATAGGAAGTCAGAGTCTCTCTCAGGATGTCACAATTCTCCCATGCTCTTTTGCAAGAATAATTAATTGTGAAATTGGTAAATTTAAAGATGGTGTCATTTAGGGAAGTTTTGCCATTTTCTGTGGTGACAAAATGGTGTCAATGCCAGTGTCCCAAGTCTGAACTTGCATGCTCATGCACACACACGCACATATACCTCTCCCTGAGAAAGTTCCAGTAGATCTGTTGTCTCTGGGAAAATCAGCAAGTTCTCTCCTTAAAATGCTGGCTCTTATTACAGCTAGTAGAAGGCCCAAGCATGCTGCTTATAAGACAAACTTGATTCATTTAGTCCACCACGCAGTTACAGTCATCGCAAGCTTGCTGGACTCCCACTTCTTGTAGAGGTTTTACAATCTCTGTGGCAGGGCAGATTCAATACAGAGTCTACCACCGTAATTTTGAGTTGTTAGGCAGGATTGTAACTTGAAAAATTGCCTGTCTCAGCCAGAAAAGGGAGAAGTATTTCCTTTTTTCGTCTGTTAACGATTGACTTAATCTTTCTAGTAGTGCCGTAATTGCAAGAGTATCGTAACAGTACTGACCATTTGAAGTGTATTACAAACCTCAGCATATTTACCCACTGGCATTTAAGCAGACATGAACAACTGACTTTAAAATCACTGAATTTAAAGTAATGCTTTGTTAACTCTCTGTACTTTGAAAGTGGGCATACATCCTCCCACCTCACTTTTTTCCCCCCACAGAGAACTATAAAATTCAGCACTCAGTGTTTCCAAAGCTGAATTCTCTTAAAATTTAATTGAGGAAACTGTGATCCCATAAAAAAAATTCCCGCCTTACTTGGTCATTAAAACCAAATTTCATGCATCTGGAAAGCGCTGTTCATTTCTTGTATTACAAAAAATTAGCACGTCAGCTGAATGGAAAAGAAAACAAGGGATGACACATTCTGCCAGTTATATTTATACTGTGCTGCTTGTATCAAATATAAAGAAAAAAAAACGCAAAACATGTAGGAACATGACAAATGCAAAAGTAATAGACCATTAAATTTCCCTGAACTGCATTCATTACTGGAATCTGTTCTGGTAAAGATCAGATTTCCCAGCAAAGAGGGATAGTCTTTCTGCATCTTGCTCCCTAGAAGTTATGGCTATTTGGACATAAATCTTTTCTCATGACCCACCCAACAGGTGGATGATGAATTTGAGGCACTTATAATACATTGTCATTAGGTGTGGATTGTTTGTGTTTTGTGCAACCTTTTTGTTGTTGCTTGTAGGATTGGTTCATAATATTAAAAGCAGTTAAGCTGAATGGAGTGAACATGTAAAAGTATCTGCATGGTGGTTATTTGGCATTGTTCCAAAGTGTGATGCTTGTTCTTTTTACTAACAGAGATCCTAGTAAAAATAGCAATAAACTTTCTAAAAGAAAAGCCATGTGTCACTGGAAGGATAAATCGTGACAGAAGAAAGCAGATAGGACTCTCAATTTTGTGCCTCTGTGCTGGAACTGGATGGATCACAATCCATAAGCTTTTGGCACCACTCAATGCATAATAGCAGTGATAGATATTTCATGCAGAAGTTTCATGCCATTATAGATAAGCTCCCAGTATTCATCACCTACAGAGGCACAGAGCTTCCCGTGCTTGCACCTAGCAAAGTCTCCTGACCCAAACTGGACACAGACAAGCGTCTCAGAGAATGGCAGTAAAGTATTCTCATTTGAGGCAAGATGTAAAACTAACATGGTTTCTCCACAGAAAATGAGCAAACAGAAAAAGGAAAATGATGGGATGACTGGTTCTATGGTTCCAAATTTAGATGGACTTGAAGCAGTAAGGGAGTGAGATTAAATGAAATCCAATCTAGTATGATTCATAGTACGTTTTCCAATGAAAATGGTCTTTATGCTTCTGTTCTGTCACTGGTAGGCCATTTGGGACCAAAAAGATCTATTCTGTGTTCCTGATTCTGCCACTGACCTAACTGTCACTCTAGTCAAATCACTTTATTCCCATATGTGTCGCTCATCTCCAAAGCTTTGCCTGCAGGATTTTTTTTTTCCAACTACATGTTTATACTGTGCTTTATAAAGTACTGCCGTGATCTCTTGATAGCATCTGCTCATTGCAGAAGTGATGCATTACTGCTGTTAGGACTGGCAATAAAACTTACAGTGGAGCATTATCTAAAAATCCCCACTTCCAAACTAGAACACTGTCATTCAGCTGCTTAGAAGACTGTTGATTGCTCTGGTTGCTACCTGTAGTTTCAAAGTCAATGATTCATAAGGCTTCGATATAAATCTCTTGAGATGCCTTTTCTATTATATTATTGCATCCTTCTGAGGTTCACAAAAATTTAATGTGTATAAAAATGTTTGGTTTTCTGTTAAGGCTGTAGAATTTTAATAGATGGAATAGTAGTTTTAGGAACTGGTGAAAGAACCTAATTTTTTTTTGCCCTGGCCCCCCCCAACCCCCCGTAGGATCAGGCACTATGTGTGAGCTTAAGAGTGAAATTTAATAAAACATCCTTAGTACCAATCTCCCTTACTCTAGCCTATGATTGTTCTGAAGAAATTTATGCTGCTTTGTAACACTTCACACTATGTCTGAAAATACCTTTTGTGTCAACACACAAGAAAATAGGTAATTATATTGGCAGAATTGTTGCGCAGCAAATAGGCTTAGCAAAAGATGGGGTGTTCAGGTTTCCAGCTGGGATTCAGTTGAGTGATTTTTAAGAGTCCTGCTGCTCCTTTGCTGCTCTGCAAATGCTGACTGTGTGGAGGGAGCCAGCATGGAGTAATTAAAAAAACTTCTCAGAGTGCTTTAGGAAAAGCTCCAAATACTAGGCATACGGTAACACAAGAATGTCACAGAAAGATGTGTGCCATTCTCTTTGCTTCAGCCATGTCAATTTGTAAAAGATTAACACAAAAAGAGCCTCTATTATTTTTAATTTAATATTAGCACCTGTGGGGTGCTCTGCAGTTCTAAACATACAGTTTAGAACTCAATCACTTATGAAATGTATGAAATTGCTGGCAGGAAATACTTGAATGAGTATGTTATTACATTCATTAGGTAAAAAACTTTCCCCAGAAGAAACAACAGTATTTAGAAATGCACACATGCTCCTTTCATATTTTTCCTTGTCCTGTCTGTTGGTATATTGTTTTTTCCTTAGTGCAGTTCACAGAAGACAAATTGAGTTTTCTTCTGTCATTTCAGTATGATCCTGGACAGTGTAAGCAAGGCAAAAAGTATTGCAGCTGCAGTTTTCTGGAAGATTGATTAAATTGGACTTGTGACTACCAAGAAGCCCAGATAGTAATAAAAGTGGAGGGTTCTCACAGCAAACCCCTAGAATGAGTCTGTCCATGTGGGAATCTTTCAGCAAAAGGAAAGTTGTTTCTTTTCTTCTTCCTATGGTAGTCAGGCACACATCTATGAGTAAAGCATGGTTTTAGTGTAAAAGACTAGGCAAAATGCTGCAAATGGCATCAAATGTATAAAAAGGTTTAATCTGACGGTATTGGCCAGTAGTTGGTGTACGAGAGGTGAAATGCTGGAAATTGAATGGCATCCATCTGAAAGCAAATTTTGAAAAAAGTTTGCACACTTTTACATCTGCGAAAAGTTACGGAAAATGAAATGTTTTTGTAAAATAGTCTGGACTTTTCCTTCCAGAAAATCTTTTTCCAATATTGAATGTTTCTAAATGCAAAAAGCTCTGCTGGACTAGCAACATCCATACCCACAGGGGCTGGTGTTTTATGTGCCCTGGCTTCATACTCTGCAGCTGGCATTTCAGAAAGAGCACTACTACCTTTGACAAGGCTTACTCTTAGTTAGCAATGTGCAAATGTTATTCATAGACCACAGGAGTCCTTGGAGATAAGTAATTATATTTCATCCGTTTTTTATGAAGAATGAACCCTGAGCTTTCAAAGAAATATAGTGCTAAGAATTTTCTCTGGCAGGAATGGCTGATGCTAACCCTAGTTTTGGCAATAATGGTCGTGAGCCTTGGGCAAGTTGCTTAACTTCTGAGAATATCAGTTTTCCAGTAAAATGTGAGGTGGTTATGTTTGCCTTACAGATGCACTTTGAAGCATAACCAAATAGTCTTGATTCAATTCTAATGAAGTGCAATGTATTATTAAGACCAATGAAGTGGCTGGCCTAAGATATAAAATATTAGAAGTTCCTGGTCCACCATATGTTTTTAATCCATACTAACACTTTTCCCTTGATTGAGGCAGTACCGCACTGAAACAAGACTGGGGTCATCTTGGATCATTGAACAACACTAGTTTTTAAATAAGATTGAAAAGCTGGGTTTGGGAAAAAAACCAAACCAAAACAAAATGGTAATTTCTGTGGCACAAAAAATTCCTGATATGAATTGTCAAAATGAACTGCGCATCTTTTTGTGAGATTGTTTTCATTAGATTTGGGCCAATAGCAGCATCTTATTGGATACCCTATCTGGAAAGGAATCAGACAAACTATGGCTCCCATCTTCCCAACAGACCAGAAGTCTAGATTTCCTAGAGCAGATAGGTGTTTTAAGTGACCCTCAGAAAAAGCAGTGTTTGGCATTTCTTTAATTTGCTTGAGTTATGAATTTACAAATAGAAACTTTCTTCATTTTTCCACTTAAAAAGTTTAGCTTAGGCAAGACATGTATGCTAATGGAAAACGTTTGCAGTCACTATAAGAAGGCAGCAGTGGAAAATCTCTAGCTATTGACCAGCTTTAGTTGTTTTAAAAAAACCAAACCAACAAACCAAACCAAAAAACAACAACAAAAGAACTGTGTGGCAGTTTTAAGGATATTGAAAAAACTTGGGTATTTTATTTTTAATTATAACCTGGTGTTTTATTAATGCTTGTGAATATAGTAGGGTTAAGCCTTTTAATAAAAGTATGCTTCAGGCCAGATTGTATTTTATCAAAAATCTTTTATGTGTGGTATTAGGCACTAATGATATGCCAGATTCAACAGGGAAATAACTGTACTTGTACTTTAGGAGTGAAGTAAGATCTGACAGGAAAGACTGACAGATTTTTCTTTTTTGCTCTTAGTGAGAATTTCTGTGGGCTATGCCAACCAAAAGAGCAAACTGGAGTTTCAAAATCATGCATATAGAAACTGCCACCTAATTATCCCTCTGAAGTGAGATTGCAGAGGCTCATTTAGGATGCAGGAGAGCTGGTAAGCCCAGTACTGCAACTCTCCTAAGAGCTCATCAGCTCCTTGCTGTGGGGAGGAATAGCACCATGGCTCAAGCTCCTCCGGCTCAGCTGGCAAGCAGAGGGCCAGCATGTCCTCCAGTCAGCAAAGCCTCTGACACCTCTTCCATCCATCCCAATTGCACCTTCCCATGGCCGAGCCTCGCATGGGGAAAAGCAGCAGTGCTACTGTAGCAACTCAGCCCCCAGTGCATCCCTTCCCCTCGTTACCACCATTGTCTTCCTGTTTTCATTCTCACTCAAACACACTTTTTCATTTTGAAGGACTTGTGCTGCATGTCCCATTGCTCAGGCTCCGGAAAAGAAATCCCTTTGCTGTCAGAGCTCATCTTTTTGAGCAACAGGTCCCAATTCTGCCCTCACCAGGCTGTGTAAATGCCAGGAAGCACTGGTAGCTCCTGCCATGTGGGTGGATGTTGATGACAATGATATTGCCTGTACACAACCATCAGAGCAGAATTTGGACCATTGGAGATATTAATGCTTGATTTGTGTGACCATCTTCTTGGTTTCTTCAGCACAGAATTTTTTCAAGTGGCCACAGTCCTTTTTGTGCTGACTGAGGGAATGCACATAACTATCAAATGTGGTTGTCCAGTGCTTCGTGCTGTTCCCTTCTTCTGAAGAGATTTAAGACTTCATCTGCATGGAATATTTCAGCAACTAGGAGAGGATTGCTCTCACAATTTTGTGCCATGCAAGGCCAGGTTTCCTATCTGAACGACTGTAGCAGTGTTCTTCCATCTGGATGTAGCCTCAATTCCCCTTTCCTAATTTTAGCAACTTAACTGAGGCAAGTAATTTAGGAGCCTGTTGGCCCCAGTCTCCGTTTGCTGTCAGCAGAGAGAGTTAGGCAGTTCAAGCGGGTGATTCAGCTCTTCAGTGGGCTGTGCTGGCTGCCAAAAATGTCTCCTCTCCTAAATGAGAGGTCAGCCTCAATTTTTTCACTGGCTTCATCCCACCCTGCCATATGACTGCTCTTACACTGTAAGAGGAGTCCTCTGTTCTGGCTAACAAATAACTGAAGAGTTGCCTTCCTTTTATGTGTCTAATTCCTTACTTTTGCCCTTTTTTGCTGTATGTGAAAGGGAATGTTTGAATACAGAGTATCTTGAGGACTATAAGACATTACGAAAAGAGAACAAACCCTCCATTTCTTATTTGCTTGTACCTGCTTTTGATTCTCTTAGTGACAAGGAATAGTTTAAAAACAAAACAAACCAAAACAAACCAACAAACAAGTCCTCAAACATTTTCCCAGCTGTATTGGATACTTGTCCTTAAAAGCTGTATTATTGTTTGCATTCCGTATATTAGCTCCCTGGCTTCCAGGTGAGGGAGGCACATTTTATGTTAATATCTTTGTAAGCAGACAAATATAAATTGGCTTAAGTTGACTTGCTACAGCAGTTCCAACAGGATTTTCAGAATGTGGAACCTGCCTGATTGTGGCAGTTTATACTGACACTTTCAGGTGTTTTCAGGCATCTTTGTAATGTGCCATACAGTCAGACTATGTCTTAGTACCATTTACAAGTCACTTGTATATTTAGGGGAAAAAAAAGTACCTTTTTTAAGGTTTCTTATTTCTTAAAACATTTACCCACACTACTTTTGTATTTTCTTTGTTTCTTTTTCCTCTTTTCTTAATTTCCCTTTTTTCATCAGAGTCTGTTACGCTCTTTGCTTCCAGTCTGTATAAAAGTTGTGTCATCCGGTTGGAGAACACATGCTTTCAACATGTATTGTCAATATTGTTTAACATTGTTATTGTTGTCAGCAACATCTTAGGGCCATTTGCAGCAGAATCAAGTATGCTTGCAGTAAACTTTGGCATTAATTTATGTTTTCCAGCTTGCTTATGCTAGAAAATGAAAAGCAAGGAGAGAGAGAGAGAGAGAGAGAAGTTAGAAAAACACTGCTAGAAATCTTTGGCCTGTGCAATTACTTCTTTGTGATTTTTTTTTTTTTAATTTTATTTTTTTTACATTGTTTGCCTTCTTTCCCCTAAAGTCTGGTATGCTTATGGATCACAATTTTAGAGTCTGTATCTAAGACCATCCACTCAGGGAATGGAGGCATTCCCTCACATTAACAGGCTTATTAATGAGTGACCTACAGGACCTGAAGAGAAATACTTGCAGAAAATTGCCATTTATGTTTAATCTGTAGAGTTTTGCATATATCATGGAATAGTGCTTTCAAAGAGTGAGTAAATTTAAGAGGATGGTGATGTTTTCACAGGTATTCCCTGAGCAGGGGGATTAGTTTAATTTATTAAGTTATCAGAAATTAGTTACTTGATCAACTTTAATGAGGAGAGTTTCTCATTATAGCCTGGTTTACCTGAAGGCTCATATGCACGAGCAGAGTACTGCAATCTTGAGTTGTAAACCATATGCTAATATCAAATTCCAAACCAAAAACTGTTTTCAGTTACTTTTTAATTAAAATTCCTGGCATTTTCTATTGATAATGTTATAGGTTCCAGAGACAAAACAGAAACATACTTTACACTTGAAGACTTTTGTGTTAGATTAATAAAAGGACAACTGAACACTCCCAGTAAAGAGTAGGAGGCCACGTCTGCTTCTCTTCCACAAAATGGCAACCACACCTGTAGGTCAATTCCCTGGATATGTAAGGGTACGGTGTACCAAAAAATCACGTAACTATGCTTCACACTAAAACCCTTTGTTCAAAATTTTCACATATACATGTGCAGTTCTGCACCAATGCCTAATCTGGTCATAAGCAGTCCCTGCACGCCCCTGAATTTACTCTGCACAGCTGAACTTAAGTACTTATGGTATCTTTTGAGTACGGTTGGTTACATTGTTATTGCTTCCACAAAAGGGCATAGTTAGATGTTGCAGTTCTTTTGAGGTTTGTGTGTGAGAAGAGGGATTGAGGGCAATGGTTCTGAGCAGGTGAAATATCCGTATCCCCAGTCAGCGGTAATAAACATATTCTTGTTAAAGCATTGTTTTATGGTAGTCAGTAACTAGCATAGGATTTTTCTCAGTCTCAGAAATAGGTCACAAATTCAGAAAGATTGAATGAAAGCATTACCTTCTCCTGTGGTTTAAAGTTTTGGGGTTTCTTTTTCATTTTCAGTGTTTAGTTCAGCTCCCATGAGAGAGGAAAACAGAGAAATAGATTATTTTTTTAAAGTGTCAAATCATAGCTTTCAGAAGAAAATGTTCCAAAGAATGAACTATTCAAGCTTTATTGGATGTGTTTTAAGAAGTCATAACTGTTACGCTGTAATTCATTCTGTTTTGCTGGGTTTTATGCCGGAAATGTTTCATCTGAGAATGTGAAGGAGAGAAGCAAAGACTTTAAGAGCAAGAAATATCAAAGCAGATTTTTGTTTTAGGTTATTCAGTGTTCACTAATTTTCTGAAAGATGTCAAAATGTCACTTTGTCCATTTGTCTGCTTGTAGAATGCTGTCACCTGGTTTAAATATTTTTCAGCAGAGTTTGAAATGATCATATATATTTGTGAACTGGAAAGCAATGCATTAATCTTTCACTGCAAATGAAATGTTGGATAAATCTTTGTAGCACACTGTTATAGCTGTTTTCTATATTTCACCAGTAGGAATTACTTAGCCCTCAAAGCCTAAAGTTTATTTTCCATAGCCCAAAACAAGAGTTGGTGTAAATCAGCGTTGTGCTGCTAACTTCAGAACAGCTATGTTGATTTATTTGTTTCGGAACGTGACCTCATTAGCTGGGCAGAGGTCAGGTGCAACAAAGATTGAAATCAAGAGTAGTATTTTTCAATAGCAACTTTAAGCAGCCTTCCTTTCTTTGACAACGTCGGAACTTTAAAGCCTGATTGCATAGGCAGATTTTAGGTTGCATTTATAGATTGTGAGTAGCTTGTATTGGACACTGAACTCTTGCCATATTTTGTCGCATAATGCTGCATCTGATTTTATAGTTGTTAAAAGATGGGCTTTTATGCTGTTTGTCAGCTTTTCATGGTGCCCCTACGACTGACTACCTTAGCACCAAAACTGTAACGACTGTTCAGTGATTTATCAGTTTTCTTACTGTTGAAGTATATGATAAAAACTGTAAGTTACAGGTTGATAAGACTTACTTAACTGGACAAATACAATGGAATTAACAAAAGGCAAATTTTCCCATAGCCTACCATATCCCCAAAGTTGTCAGGAGAGTGTTGCTAAGCCTCTGGTGGAACAGCTTACCCTCTGTCACTGACTCTCAGCTGCGTGTTCTAGGTTGGGCCCATGCTGCTTGAGATAGGGTTAGCGATAGAGGATTTTGTAAGGGTCAAAGATTACCTGGCTGTTGGTGAAGCAACATTGCGTATTGTTAAAAATACCTGGTTATAAATTGTTACAGATGGTTAATATTTTTTGTAACAATATTGATCTGTACAGTCCCTGGTCTTTGGGAGTTGATGAACCCTTCAATGGGAAGGGCAAACTCAATAATTGCGCTGATATGTGGAACAGCTTTTTCCAAGCTGATGTACCTGGTTGTGTCAGTGGTGGCTGGGCCAGCTGCAGCGTGAAGCTGGAGGAGGAGGAGGAGGCTCTGTCCCCTCCTGCTTAGGGCACGTGCCAGACTGGATGCCAGCTCTGTGCAGAAGCAGCCCCTGGACAATGCTCAGTTTCACTAAGCTGCTGCCCTTCTGTGGTGCAGGCACAGCAGGAGCAGATCGCCTGTCCCTGAGCTGCCAGCATGTCATCTGCCTGGGCAGACCTCTCCCTCCTCCATGGGACAACCCCTCAACTTCCCTTCTTGTGGCTTAGCTCTGCCATGTGACTACCAGCGGTGACAGCACCAGGCAGGGCAGAGGGGAGAGGCCTACGGGCAACATGAAAGCACTCGTCGTCTCCTCACTATCTCTGTGCGGATAGTCAACACCACCTTTTCCACTTTCAGGACTTTGATTTCTTGGCAGATTGTCTCTGAGGCTATGTTGCCTCAAATCAGGCTCTTTTTCTGTTGATACTCCTTGGTGTATAAAAAGTATTTTGGTTTTTATGTGGAATATCTGATGCACAGCTATGGAGAATGAGTTACTGGTGGGACATCGAAGAAGCCAGAAGGGGCATCAGGTGTAATGCAGAAAGGACTGACCTCACCCTTTCCATTTCCTTGAATTTCTCATCAGTTCAGGAAATGTGGTAATCAGGAATTTACAGTAAGGTAGCCTGGTAATACAAAAGAAAACAAACTGCACCACCACCAACCAGTGCTGCTCTTTGCCCAGCTGACTCTCAAATCCACAGGGCTTAAGCCCTTCTCTGTCAGAGCTCCTGAACAACACGCACCCTTGTGTGGAAACTGCGCAAGTTTGAAACATTCTTTCTGCTCATTATTTGCAGAATCAACCACCCTTGCTGAAGCCCTTTAGCAACCTTTGTGCATTGCTGTGACCCTTCCACATGGCTCTTTGGAGGAAACCTACCCTCCCTTTTACCTAACAGTTCATAAGTAATTGTTGGTTAACCAGGAATTGTACCGCACACTTCACATTCATGAACAGATTGGAAACTGCTATGTCCATAATAGGAGGGAGAGGCTCAGAATTTTATGGTATGCATGGTAATAAAAAGCAAAGCAATTGTCACATGCGTTTTGGCTTGAATCATGACAAGAAGCAGATGTGTGGCATGCCTTTTCCTTCGCTTGCATGTGTGCCAAATGACGCAAAATTCTTAAATGTTTTCTGCTTTTTGTTGCAATTTAATCTTCTCCTGAATAAACTGAACATGACAGTGAGTCCATCCAGAGCAGTTGCACAGTTTGACATTTCTGTGACTTTTCAGAAAGTGCTTGATTTACATTTATTTTGAAAGTAAGTAGGGGAAGGATTATATTTATCTTGTGGTGAAAAGATTAAGTGTGTTTTCAGGTTAGAGAACTGTAAAAAGCATACTCTCCGTTTACAAATAATGACGGTATATTTTAACAGCACAGAGGCCAGTGAACTCTCTTGTACAACTTAGACCTTTATTTTTTTGTGTTTAGATGCACGTCTGCTCAAAAATACAGGCATTATTAAATCCAGATTAATCTAGTGAATCCAATATCAAGAGTGACATGTACCATATACAACAGTGGATGGTAATAGAGAGCTGTCTGTAAGACGTTCTTGCTGATTGATATCACCAGGGTGCCTGCACCATTCATGTTTAGTTTTTCAGATATATTACTAAAACTGAAGATTTCCACTTCTATATAAATGTGTTATCCTAGTCTGAGCCTTCCTAAACTCTTGTCCTCAGTGGAATTCTGTGGCAATGAGTTCTACAAGCTATTTGTGTATGGTGAAGAAATGCATTTTCTTTCCACTATGATTGAGAAACAGAGATTATGGGGGTCATTCACATGCCAAGACCTGCATAGGTAGGTCTGGCCCATTTGCAGAGTCAAATGATCATGAGGTCAGCCCTCAATTCTTAAGAAATTTAGCAGATAGTCCACAATTTAGACAACTGAGTCCATTAAATGAGACAACTTCATTTTAACCATATAAAGCTGGGTAATAAATTTTCTTGTAATAATTTTCAGTCTAATAAGAGATGCCTCTTTTGGGCTAGTTGTATGAAAGACGCTCTATTTTAAATATCCAAAATAGACTTGTAAAACGGTTTTAAAGCTGCAAAGCATTTCTGAGCTTGAACCACATTTCAAATTAGAGCAGTCTTTTTCTGCAAATACAAGCCACTGCTTGAAATGTGTATCTTATTTTGCTAGGCAATAAAAGTAAACTTTAATTCTCGCTATCTTCTGGCTTCCATGATTGCTTGCAATTTAAAAAACAGTGCAAAGAGATCAGCTTAGCTTCTTGTATGCAGGGTTTTGTGCAAATGCAGTTAAAAACTGAAGATCTCAAAATCAGGAGGAAAAGAAATGTCACAAAGTATTATAATGCTAGATTGTGAGTGGTCCAGTTAAAAGATACTGATAAAGAAAGCTTACCAGAATTCTTTGTCCCTCCAACCTTTCTCCCCGTGAATTTTTATTGGTAATAGCAATAATACAACAAGATGGATTTCAGTCAAGTGAGAAGGGCTCCTTTAGCACTGTGTAAAGCCATAGAAAGGGGTGCATCTGGTAGAACAAACAAAGCAAACAAAATTAACATCTTTTTAAGAACTTTTCTAAATGCTGTTCATCCCAGCACACCTGGAAGCATTAGATTTGTCTTTAGACATTGCTGTGTACATGTCTCAACTGCTAGCATAACTCTGAGAGATGTAGAAGAGTCCTTAACATATGTTAAATGTTCTTAACGTTCATTTTTAGTAAGATTAGTGATCTGAAGCTTTTCTACTGAAAACCATGAAATGGAATTTCAAGTAGAAGTCTTGCTTTAATTGAATTACCAAGCTAAACAGAAACTTCAGAGACTCCATAGTGTTAAAGTCTGTCTTACTGGGGGATGTAGACATTTTGTAACAGTTCCACATCGAGACTAAAGCTGGTTTCCTCTTTTGAGTTCATTAATACCTGTTGTGACTGTAGTTCTTTATCTGGTCCAAACAACCTAATTCTTCAGACAATTCAGGAGAAGAAATGAAAAGAAGAAAACAAAACCATGCCACCACTTTAAGACATTTTGTATTTTAAAATAGTGTCTTCTTACGGGCATATACATTTTTTCCATTTTGCTTCTGTTCATTAAAAGGTATCCTAGCCTCCACAAATAATTTCACATTCCAAGAACATATGTGGACTGTGACCAGAAAGTAATGGATGCTAGCAGTATATTTTTGAAACCTTTACTGCACACTGAATAATCAGTTATATCATCAGTTACATACAGCAATATATTCTATTACTGAGGAGAGCAAAGATGCAAAGTTAAGAATGGTATAATTTGAGCAGAGTAATGGCGAGTGATGAGACATTGTATCGCAATGGGGAATTGGCTGCATCTCTTAATTGCTCATGGCCAGGTTTTTATCTATAGACTTTCCTTTTTTTTAAAGGATGAATTTTTGTAGGTATAACTGAATTCCACTGAAATTCCTAATGTAGTGCACCCAAACATGATCTCCTTGTCAGGTGAGAAATTATTTAGGAATAGAAATTGAAAGTTAATATATTAAGCAGTTCTTAAAAGTGAGCACAAGCTTTTTTAATTGCATTCCCTACAGAAATGGAATAAGGATTTCTTATTCCTTGTTCACAGAAATAGTGAAATTATAGCTTGTTTTGTGAGAGCCAGTAAGAAGAACTGTCTGCAAAAATCCCACTGGAAAGAAAAAGATTACGCATTAGTCCCGTACTTCTTACCTCTGTAGCAGTTCAGCAATCCCACCAGAGTCACTAAGTATGAAAAAGATGCGGAGATTAGGTAGGCAGGCAGCAATATTTCATACTGATGTTAGATGCATGTTTAGTGCTAAGTATTCAAACCTGAATTGTGCAAATGTGCTGCCTTAAAATAAGAAACTGTTTGCTGGTGGAAGATGTTTGGAAGGGTAGTTCAAAGTTTTCATTGTTTTTCTCCACTTTATTCCCACACAGATCTTGCAGTTTAATATTATTCAGATTGTTGGGGGGTGTGGGGGTGTGTGTGTGGTGTGTCTGCAGTTCAGAATTGCAGTGGTTTTTAGGGGGGACTGAAAATACCAGTTATGAAAAAAAGCCCCAACCCTAAACCTAAAACCAATTTACTTGATGAATAAAAGCAATCTGTAAATTCCTGGTGTTTTTGCAGGAGGGGCAAGTGCTGACCTAAACTCTTAACTGTCACATGCTTTACCCCTCTGCCTTCCACTGGTGGATGGATGTACTAGGTGAGCTCCTATTTTAGTCAAGGGGGCATTCTGCATGATACCAGTCACCTTCCAGTCCATTTGAGAAGGAGGGAGAAGACAGTACCTCTCAGAAATCCGTCCACTTTTACCCCAAATACCTTTAATTCTTCACCTGGAAAGCTTCTTACAAAAACTAGTTACCTACATATGGAACAATGTTTCCTTCTTTGACTAGATAACTGATTTATATGAAAATAAAGGGCTGTTGTCATACACTCTTTTTTGGCAAGAAGTCAACTGGGTAGATACACAGTGTGAGGTGGTAACGACTAAATATATTTCTTACAAAAGTTATTCCTGCAGCTGATATGGACAGGCATGTTATAATTATTTCTTAAGTTTGTTCTCATTTGCCCTGTTATCAGTGTGAATTGTTTCAGAATTTCTATCTGAAACCTTCAGCATTTTACAGCTCTGGCTGTTTAAGAATGATCATTAATTAAATGAACACAATTGCCCATCTTTCATGTGAAAAATTCATGTCCTACGTTTTTCCTGTCCCCTTTGAGTTATCAGCACTTTGTGTTTCCCTTCTTATACATAAAGTCTTCTCCACTCACCTCCCTCGGCACTCCCTGTAAAACAAAGAGTGCAGTCAACGATGTTCCATGACCAACACTTCCTGAGTTGCATTCGTTAAGTATTCTAAGAAAGCAGCTCGCTTCAAATGGAATCTGTGGATTTTGAAGCTTGGTCATCCAGTTCGTTAGCTTAATGCTGAATCAGAAATTCCATATTGCTGTTGCAGTAGAAAATACAGCAATCCCCTTAACACAGCTTCCATCTGACACATTGGCAAGCAAGCTCTTATTTTTGCTTCTTGATATACATTCAACTTCTCTCTCAAAGGAATAGGAGACCAATATCTTGTCAGTGTTTTGATTTATGATTAATTGTTAAAGGACCAAATTTTCTGCAGTAACATAAAACTTGGGAGTGGAAATATAAATTACTGTATTGTTTTCTTTGACACAAATAGCTGCTTTGACTTCAGGGAGTTTTATCTTACCATGTTTAAGTCTCTTAATGATACCANGTTACAGCTTTGCACCTAAGTTGCCTTTAAAATGATTTACAATTGTTTCTTTGTTGTTGTTGTTTGTTTGGTATGGTTTGTTTGTTGTTGGTTTTTTTTTTTGTTTTGGTGTTTTGTTTTGTTTTGTTTTTAAGAGTAGCATCCTTTAATTGCTAGAACTTTCTTTTTTCCACTTTCACATACATGGGAAGAAGAAAGAACAGTGAAGCTTTGTATTGGGAGGAGAAAAGCCCTAAAATTTCACATTCCTATTTCCCTCATGTCTGCTAAGTAACATTTTCCTCTGTTTTGAGAGCTGACAGTGTGAACTGTCTGTGTCGGAGCTTCATAGCCTTAGAAAGATTAGCAGGCAGCCCACAAAGGCATGTGCCAGGTAGATAATAGAAAGCGACATTGACAGAGGTGACACGTGAGCACTTGTGTCACTTTCTGATGCCTATTGACTTGGCACTGGGCTACAAGGAGTTGTGGCAATTAAGAATTAAGAACAACATTGAAGAATTAAAACTCATGTGAAGGCTCTCTGAAGGTAGACATGGGCATGGCATGCCATGCTGAAAAAAAAAGTACGAAGGAACATTTACCAAATGTAAAGATGAATCCAATTCATTCTACCCAATGAAACACGATCATTTTGATAAACTAATCAGCAGCGACAGACTCCTTCCTTGGGGAGACTCTTAACCAAGTCCTGGATAATTTCTTTGAACCAGCCCCAGAAAATGTTTGGCTGTCAACTTCATCCTGTTTGCTGCCAGCAGCAAATTTCCTTCCAATAAATTAATTCCAGGCACACCCTATTGGTTTGGCTGTTCTCTTTCAAGCACAATGCTAACATCGGACTTTGAATTAAAAAACACTTACAACTTCACATGGACATCTTTGCTAGCTTTCAATTCCACTGCATTGTTGGTTGACATTGTCTGCAGTGCATTCCTTACGAGACTTTTTCACGTACTTACAAACTCTTGAACATTTTGGCACTCCTGCAGAGTTCCTAATTAAATGCTGTTTCATGAGGAAAAAAAATACTTCACTCTAATGTTTAAAATGTTTCTTGTTTAAAAAAAAAAAAAAAATTCAAAGGAAACTAAAAATTCCTTAAAATGTTAGAAGTGAGAGAAGTTATTTATCACTTTTATTGAATATCTATTTACTTCCCTGTGTAACTCTCAATTTTATATGTGGTTTGAAACATGGATTTATGCAGAATTCCACACTTGGAAAGGCCAAGGGTAGTCTTGCATGCAGAAGGGCATTGGTATGATTTTTCTGCTTTTCTGATGGTACTGAACACAGAGGGTTAAATAGCTCAGAGGTATACAGAGGCAGGGACAGGCGTATTATTTGCACCAATGATACAGAAGCACTCAGTTCTTTCTCTTTGTGTTTCAGCTTTCATATTCGTATGATCTTTAAAGCGGTATGAAAAAGATGGTTGCGGGTGTAATTAGGTGATTAGATATTTAGTACTAGTTGGAGTTTAGTTACAGTATTCTAGTATTTGTCTCAGTTAACGCAGTTTCTCCGAAGCATCTTTCAGATTTTGATTGTAAGAGTGCCTTGGGTGATAGTCTTCTGGATTTTATTGGCATGAGGTCAGGTGGAGACCAGTCAACCAGTTTTAGGAGAAAGATTCCAATTAAGACCAAACAAGTATTTTTTCTTGTGTGTTTGTGTTTTTTATAAGTCCATCCGCAGTTTATGAATCCAGTTCATGGTGTGGCTAGCTCTTTGTGTGAGTTCAGAGGCTGCCTATTGGAAACAGAGAGGGAGACTTCTTATTTCAAGAAGTTTTATCAGACCAGTGCTCCCTGAATGTTTGAGTGTCCGTTGGTGTGAGCAAAATGAGTTTCCGTATGTCTGAGTGTGTGTGGGCCTCAGTTTCTGTGAGAACACTTTGTGTCTGGGCTTTTATGGTTTAGCAGTATGGGAAGGCTGGCCTAGAGTAGCAGTTCCTAACTGGTGATTAGCATATTCGACAATCGGACATTTATTAATCTAAGGAAACTGTTAGTAGGTTTATGCAGCGGTTGCTTCTCAGCCACTGAATACCATATTCTTCATGATCAAGTGCTTGTACCAGCCTCTTAAATCCCACACAAACACCCTAACTTTTCATTTCTTTCTTACTTTCAAAATGCTTTCAAAGTAAATGCAAGGAAGCTCATGAAAATTGCTAACTGCAAATAAGGATTGCCAACCTGAAAAAATCAAGAAATATTGGCTCTGGGTGAACACTCAGAAGTGAGTTCAGTCCCGTCTCAGCTTGCTTCTGTTAGCATGTCAAGTCACTTGCAGAGAAGGTAAGGGAGTCCATTTTTCCCCTTTTTGAAAATGGGATCAATGTTCCCATCTATCATCACATTACTGGGAAACTAAAATCCATTCAGGATTAAGAATTGCTCACGTAACAGGTCAGGCTCCGCTTGCTCAGCTGCTTTAGTATCTTTCTTCTAAACTATCTGTTATTCTGACATTTGAATGTAGTTACATTATGTTTTTCCCTTTGAAAGAGAGCAGTTTACTCAACCCCATAAATTCTAGGAGTATTTCTAGCCCAAACTGTAGCCATTAAAATTTCTTCAGTGAGTTAATGTTCAGGATGTAGTGTTAATGGTGTTAGAGACAAATAGGTCAGAGAAGGGATGATACGATCTCTCTAGTTTATATGACTAATTTCATACCCATCTACAATCCAGTTCTTCAGCATATAAAGGCTGAGCTGACTGCAAGTGGTACAGAATCAAGTCCTAAATCAGGAGTGACATGACACTGAAGTCAATAATGTAAATCAGAGTGCTCCAGCTGGCCAGCTGCCCTAAGTCTGTCTTGGAGGAGGTATAGTGGCTATTACTCTCCAGTGCCATGAACCCAACTGCTCAGCACCTCTTCCTCTGCACAGCTGGCTGCTTAGAAAGTATTATGCAAGAGAAAGAGAAAGTGCCAGGCAATGGCTTTTCTGCCATTCTCACCATCTCTCTTGTTCTCCTTCCTCTGACACTGCCAGGTGCCAGTGCTTTCCATGGTGACTTGGAGCAGCTCATGGCTCCTTGAAAGCACACATGTGCAAGCAAAATAGAAATTATTAGGGCAGTGCAAAGTCTTACCAGTCTTGGCCAAAGCCAGGCATGGAGGTGACAATTTTTCTTCCTAAGACCGGTGAAAAAAATGATAGTCAGGCTGAAATAAGCAGTAGAAATGTCTGTCTGTTTCCTCCCTGAAAATATGCACAGGATAAATGAGAGGAAAGGCAGACGGTTTGTTTTTTTTCAGTAGCACTGCCTGTAATTGGGAGTCTCTCCAAGATGAGAGAGCACCTTTAAAAAAAAAGAATAGACACTAAAATAATTTGAACCCCAAACATGAGACTTCTGAGGGGAAAATGGGAAGATGTCCACAGTTGCCACTACATCTGTGTCTCCTTGTGCGCAAGCAAGGACTTCCTTGGTTGAAGGAGTGCTATTGAGAGGTGCTCTGACCCATGGGCACAACTTGCTTTGGAGTAATGGCCCACACTAAGTGTTCTGTGTTTGTTAGGAAGAGGACGTGTGTGGTTTTTTAGTGAGTTTGTATAAAGTAGTAATGGAAAGATTGCTGTCCCTTAAGCCCTGCAAGGCCAGTAATGCTCCTGTGAAGTACACATGGGAATTTCAGCTACACACATAGAAAATGGTTTTCATATGATGTAGAGAAAATATGATAGTAATTCACTGGTCTTGCAGAATCAGCTAAAGTGCCCCAGTTATATTGTCCCATCCTCCCAGGCTGTCTGGTGATTCTCCTTCATTAGTCAATATAAGGTATTGCCTTTCAGTCAAATCTAGCCACTGAAAGCAATAACACGTTAGCAACCACCATATCAGTAAAATGAGAAGGCTACACACCAGCGTTCCTCAGCCCCGTATATATACCTTCCCCCGAACCCTTAGTTTGAAATGACTGCTTCCCTGTCCCACCACACAATGCAAGCTCTCCACAGCCCCTTGAAAACGGATATGAGAACATTTCCCAAAGCTCCACTTAATGAGCTGTAAAAATGTTTTTTATTTACCAAATCCCAGCAACCTAGCCACAGCCTGAACAATATAACCAACTCTCTTCTCCCCAGAGCTTTAAAGTTTATACTGTACATGGGAAACAGGTTTTTGAGAGAGAGCTCTTCACCCTCTACTCTCTCAGGGCTGTATCTTCCTCCTCTTCCACATGAGCCCAAGTAGCTGTGCTATCGTGCATGGGGCCCTGTCACACTAGAAAGAGCAGGCTTTTCCTCCCTAACCCCTAAGTAGTGGGTCTGCTGTGTGATTGCTGCCATGATCCTTAGTCTTCAGTAGCCCTTATTCCTGAAGGACATTAATGAGAAAGATTTATATTACATGTATACTTTATCTGTGCCAGATATAACAATGATGAGGGAGGAATGCCAGGCATTTTTGGATCCAGGGAATCACTTGCGGGTTTTACTTCTCAAAGAGCTCAGTTCTTGTCCCAGTTGCAGCAGTGGCGATTAAGAGTATCTGCACTTAAGTTCATGAGCCACTTTTTCAACTGCTTTAAATTAATATATCTCCACTGACAGGCACAGATTCATGCCATCTTATGCCCGCTAACGAGTTGGTAGAAAGACTAAGTCTCTTCAGATGAAAATTGAGCCGGATCCTGAAGCTTTAATATGGATCATCCCATTCCATATAGGCAAGCTTTGAGTCATCAGTGAATCCACTGAAGGCTCTGCGTTGTGCTTCCATGAAGAGAATTGGTGGGAAAGCAATGACTGTGTCTCAGAGCACTGCCTCAGACACTTGTCTCACTGGGGATTAGAATTGCGGCCTATAACCATGGAGAAAGTAAGAACCTGAAAATAAGTGAGGATGCCATATTGTGAGATTAAAATATTTTCTGGTTGTAATTTAAGTTGGAAAAGTGGCTGCTAATCGTTCTGAAAGTTGCTTACCACAGGTAGAATTGAAGAAAATAGGGTTGGCAGAGGACCCCAAGAAATCAGCTCATTTTTTCAAAAAGTATTTAAAGCTACTCAGTACAGTGTTTTTGGTAAAATTCATCCATTGAAGTGCCAAGGACTTTTCTGATCTTTACCTCCAGCTTCTACAAGCACCTATTGGAAAGAGTTCGAGACTTTTGGGGGGTACTTTGCATAATTTATGGTGTATACCCCTTTTCTATCTGTTATGTATTCTACCAGGAGCATCAAGACAGGAGAAACAATATATGTCCTAGCATTGCATTAGTGTGAGTCGTGATGGCATTAGTTCATCTATATTTCATGTGTCTGACCTTTTGGTCACATCACACTTTGTTGTATAGGTAGCGGTGCCTGGCTGTCCATCACTCTCACTGTTGTCATCAGTTACAGTCACATCATTAAATGACTGCAGAACAGTGCAGAAGCTGTCTTGATAACATATTATTCAGCTCTTTACTTCTTTCTCTCCCTTAATATACATATTTATGCCCTGGTTGTTTCTATAAAATCTTTTGGAATTCTGGTCCTATTGGATAAAAGTGTACAAATTTGTCATCTGATTTTAGGTACTGAAAGTTGTGCCACTGGTGCAGTATGTATGCCAGATTCAAATATACTTTTTTTCCTGAAATCTTAAGTAACCTGGTTCATACTAAAATTCAAGATACTTTTCTGCCCTGCAACTTCTCTTGAAGTGGAGGGGCCAAGCTGAACTGTACTTATTTAATACAATCACTGTATTAAATTATTTTTCAATGAAGCAATAATTCTGAGAAAGCTTGCAGCACTTTTGGCTAAGATCATCCTAGGAGAAAAAAACCAGCCCATTGTTAGCCTGGAAAGAGTTCAGTTTATAATGATGTATAAAAGGATTATGACTGAAATGACTTTTCAATATAGTCTTCCTTGGGATGTTTGCGATTGCTCCCTTACTTCTTGGCTTTGTTTTTACAATCTGCAGCTGCCTCTGAACTGCTAAACTTCTAGTTGTCCAAGTCTAGTTTCTATACATTGCAGCAGCCTGTGCTGCAGCGATCTGTTCACAATTGTTAGGAAAATCTGTCATCCAGGGCCTGATGCTAACAATCAGCAGGATGTGTAAGCACAGAGCTGAGCGATGTTGGGGGATAGTACTTCTTTGTGTATGGAGCTTGGCCTGTATAGAGAAAAGGCACAAAGGGGAGGGTGGAGAAGCAGTGGTGTACAGTGATAATTCCCGAGTCAAAGAGTTTCAGGAAAAAATTATCAAGGTTTGTGTTTCTTCCTTCTTATGCGAATAAGGGTTCAAGAATAAGGGTTTGGCAAGTCTGATGTTTAAAGTACAGCGTGGATCTGAGGAGATGTAGGCCCAGCTCTGAGTTAAACTATGATTCCTGCTCGCAAACATGACTTAGTCTCCCTTGCCTGAATTTCCTATCAGGAGAACAAGGATAACAACCCTGTCTTTCTCCCACCTTTGGTCTCTGTTGCCGCCTAAACTATTTCAGGCAAAATGGTCCAAATGAGGTTGAAAAAATGTCAGTGGGAACCAGCTCAGGCAGTGATGGCACCAACAACCACTGTGCTGCTGTCATGGTGAGCAGTCACTTCTGGCAGGAGAGGTGCAGGTAGACAGGTTGGGCAGCAAGGAAGACACCACTGGAAGCAGCATACCTTTGTCTGTACCCTTCCTGGTTTGTTTTGTTCAGATGCTTCCAGTTCCCCTGGAATTAAAGGACTTTGCAGTTGCTAGGACTGAGTAATACAGGATTCTCTTCCAACTCAGAGCTGTCTTCGAGGTACGTACTTCTCCATGTCATCTGAGCCAGTACGTAGCCCATAAACTTGCACCAGCAATTCACGCTCCTTTTCAAGAATGCTAAATATAAGTTGTTATTCCCTGTTCAGGGGACTTTTTCTCAGAACAAAGAGATGGCTTCTTCCTAAGGGCTGAATTAGTAGCTCTGTGCCTAGCTGGAGGTGCTTGTTTTTCCCCCTTTCTTTCTCTGTGCCTTGCCACATGTTAATTTTTCTCCTGTGTGTTTCACTAGTTTAGATTGCTCATGCTGTCTAGTTTGAACTCTGCCAACACAATTAGCGTGTGTTTTCAAACACTCAGTTTAACACCTTCGCTTTGGGAAGGGGCTGTAATGAATCCACTTAGGAGCGCTGCATACTCTGTGGTGTCTTGCATCTCCCATCAAGCTTATCCTCTGCCCGGCCATTCATCTGCGCTTCAGCAAGATGTGAACAGTTTGCTTTTGCATCACTGGTGTTATCCATCTCAGTGTTGTAGGCTAGTTTCTCATCTCAGGGAGAAAAGGAATGTTAAAATTCTGACTTCTGTCTGTTTCTAAAGTCTAACGATGACTTCCCTTATGTGACTTCAGTGCAACTGCAACTTCCAAACAATATTGTTAATTCTTGGGGGAAAGGAAGGAAAAAGCTAATTCCCAGTCACTCACACTAGCAGAAAATCTGCACAAGGTTCAACCACAGTTTTTTTAATTATACATTTACCTCACTTTGGACAAGCATAAATGATTACACATGGTACAAGGTGAGGGAACGGGGCCTTCAATATGTGCTGGGATAACTGAGATATAACTTAGCTACATGACTTCATCTGTTATATAAAGCCTCACAGAATTCACTTGTGCTAGTTCAGAAGTTCATAACTTGGGAGGCTGGGAAAGATGGGGTGTTTTAATATTGTGGTGAGGGCAGATTGAGCCCACTTGACCTAGATCACTCCCTGAAAGCTGTAGCCCTTTCAAACAAGCCCAGCTCCCTTTGTCTTCCTGTAAATATTGCTGTTCCCCAGCTGGTGGAAAGCTGATAAACTCTTATAGTCAATGGTACTATGCTCATTTATTCCAGTTCAGCAGCTCGACCACCATTTTCCCTCTCAAGCCCATAAATCCTTTCTCACCATCATCCTGATTTTCTCCTTTTCTTTAATATGTACTCTTCTCACCCAAAATCAACCTTAGTCTTCTCTCATTCTTCAAGGGAAAGAGAAAAAAGCTCTGGCAGAACTTGCTGTCAGCTTTTTCCTCTGCCTCTTGCTTCTATCAAATATACAAGAGGTTTGTATGGGAGGAGGAACAGGCAGCTCAGCTGCCTGCACAGAGTCAGAAAATGACCCCATTTGTGTGAAAGGCCTTAGGGTATGCAAAGGAGGAGGAATGGAGACTTTCAGAGAGAAGAGAAAATTGCCTGTCCTCCAGGAGAGCAACAATCTGGAGAGGAGCTGCCTTGCACCCCATTTTTTTTTCTGTAATTGTTTCTCTCTTAGTACTGCTGTCCTTTGTTAAGAAATAAAATATGAGTGACTGATGGTCATTTGGTGTAACAGCCACATTAGCAGTACCTAAATGCATTATACTACAACACCACTGTGCTGTCTCATTCAGATGCCCCTTTTCCCTCTCCCACCCCAGCTCTGAGAAGAATTTTGTAGCTCACAGCTAAATGATTCAAGCCTTTATGCTGAAAGCAGTCAGGTGAGAGTGCTTTTACAACAGGTACACAAGGGCTAAGCCATCTATTTTCATAAAAAAGTCATTTCATTGCATAGTATATGCAATGTTAGAGGGCCTGGTGTTTCTTTCATTTATATGTACATGGGATGGTGGTTTGCTAAAAATTGCAGCAGTTACCTCCCTTTTCATCACCCAAAATGTTCTTGGCATTAGCATCCTCCACCCGCAAGTTGGTAATCCCATCTTCTTGCTGGTTTTCTTGTATCAGATCCCTGTTCATTGATAAATACAAGCAAATTCTCTCATTTAAAATCATTTGCCTAGACTGAAAAGTGCTAAAAATGTTCGTCTGCTGCTGCAGCTTTGACCGCAAAGGTGCTGTCCCTGCTGTGTGAGAGTAAATCAGATAGTTGGGTTTCACACAATATTCCTTGACCTGGTTTGAAGACATTAAAATCTAATCAAATATTTCAGAAGCGGAAATTCTAATACAGTCTCACAATTATTAAACGTTTGGAACAAATGTGCTTTTAAAGTATGACCAGAACTAACCAGGCATTTACATGGATCCTAGACTGAGTTAGGTTTTTCCCTGCAGTTAAGCATTGTTATAAAAAAGCTTTTTTTCTTCCTTTTTTCTTTTTTTTTCCTTCTTGTTCTTGGCTTAGTTTCCTACAGAAACAGGGTGTTTGCAATCACACAGTGTTCTCCTGTCTGTCTGCTCTTAACTTTTCATTTCTTGGACGACTTCAGTGAAATTTGACCAGTCCTAACCAATTTGATGGAAAGGAAGAGGTCTCAACAATATTAGCTCTACAACTCCTGTAAGAATAGGAAGCAGAGTGAAATCACATTAATATTTCCATTCAGTGAAAAACTGTAGGGTGAGTTGAGCTTTATTAGACATGAATAAGTCCACAAAGGAAAGGCTTCATTAGTTCTTTTGCTCACAGAACTACCTGTTTATGTAGCAAGAACACTTTCTGAGCTATTTAGAGTCATAACGTTCATAACTGGTGTGTAAGGCATCAAGTGGCAAGGCTGTGTCAAGAAGTCTGTCTGGATTGCAACTTCTAGACTCCAGAAGTTCCTGACATGCAGTGAGAATGTGGCATTTGCTTTCCCTCTCGGGATGAGGTGAGAGGGGAATGAGCAGCCGGCCCATGAGCAGCTCTCGAGCTCCTCCCTGCTCTGTCTGCACTCAAAAAAGCTGGGAGGCGAGTGGCAATGAGGGACAGTAACATCACGTGCTAGACCTTGTCAAGGGGTAGTGCAGATGGTCTTCTCTTTCCCCTAACAGCAGAGGAACCAATTTGGTTTCTGATTCATAAACACCTGGGTGGAAGGAGAGACTTCTTAGTGCTGGTTATGTGGCTGTGTCCATGAGCATCACTGGGCATTGCCTTCGAGCAGGTTCTGCCACCTCTACTTGCAGGGAGGTCCTTCTTGCTTGAGTGTGATGCTGTTCAAGGTGCCAGGCTTGTTAGTAGAGATAAAAGCAGTACAATTCATTGATTATACATTATGTGAAGGCAGTATACCCGCAATGTCTTTTGCACTCATCTGAATCTGCATATTTAGCAACCTAGGGCACTTGGCTTTCTTAGTCAGAAAAAAGAGAGTTCTGTGAGGACTGAACTCTCTTTGGTCTTCACATTTGCTCCCTTAAAATGTCAGTATAGGGAGTTGGCAGACAGACTCAGCATGGGAAAGGAGCTTCGTCTTAGTTTTCTATTTACTTATTAAGTGTTTCCCCCTGCTAATGCACCATAAAACAAATTAAAAACATTCTTAACTGCTTACAGTACAGAGAAGAGGTGCTTGGAGAAAGCAGTAAATTTGAGGCCAGCTAACAGTGTTTTCTGATTAGAAAAAAAAATTTTAAGCATCTTTTCAAGGAATGTAGTTTTTAAGGTTGAGATACAGATGTTTAAATAATGTATTGCTTACAGTTAAGCATTAAGCATTACTGATGGTTTTGGAAATTCTGCCCTAAATTGTTGAAAGATAGGAAACAGGCAGTAGAAAAGAGATTTACATGAAGAATTTACATATAAACTCATTTCCTTGATTTTGATTAAATGGCCAAAATAAAATTTTGTCTAACGTGACCACTTGCATGAGAGATCACTTTCAGTTGACAGACCCTTGCAATTCATTATCTAATAAATATCTTTTTATAGGACATTACTGTGGAAAAAGTAAGCTCCTGTTAGTAAGGGACTCTCAATTTCTCTCCAGTCCTGCAGAGAGTCCAGGGAAATCACATTTGCAGTGTATTTATTGCCTGACATTTCCAAGTCCAGTCCAAAACATGTCGTCACTTTATATTCTCTGTGAGGAAGTAGGAGAGGAGGCATTTGGGCTCTGACTCCAGCCAACAGCAAAGCTGTGAGACTCCTGGTTCCTTTTTACAGTTTCCCACTTTGGGTGTAGCACCCTTCATAGTGCGGAAAAAGGAGGCCAAAATCTGCTGTCTTCAACACCATAGAGCTGTGTTGATTTTATTTGCGTATATTTAAAAGGCAGGGCAGAGTTTAGCTCTGCACTAGAAATTCTGTTTCCAGGAAAAAAGTCAACAGAAGATGGTATTTGCACACTCAAAAAAAAAAAAAAAAAAAAAAAAAAAAAGCATAGAATTACTACTTAATGTTCCCTTATGCTTAATATTTTTTCTCTGAGGATTCAATCCAGTGAGAATGCCAGGTTGAATTACACATCAGACTGTCTAAGCTGCCCTGTCTCCTGCTACTTTTACATTGTTCTGTCTTTTTGATTCTAAATCCTAGAAATTGCAGGGTTACTCTTTCATGCCTAAAGGGCCAAACTTTTACACTGTGTACGACCAACTTTAGTCTTGAACCATTATACTCTGTTCCTAAAGTACACCCCATCACATAATTGTGGTGGAAGCCAAGACCCAGGGTGGCTGTTTCCTCCTTTCTGGAACGAGACTGCTTTTGATTCACCAGGGATCTCCCACATAGCTTTTTATTTTTCAGCCTCATTCCTTCTGACTGGATTTTGACCAGAACTGAGCTAACAGTTTTGAAGCATACAAGCAATTCTGTAAGTGTAGTCAAGATTCATATAATTCATGGTTTGATTTTTTTTTTTCTGTATATCAAGCCCTAAGGAATTATTTTCCCCCAGAAAAGATCTTTCCCTTTTAATACTACTTGGGTTTTCTAGATTAGTTTTCAAGCTGCACAGATCACATCAGAATAAAGGCAACACTATTATTCTGGTTACTGGGGTGTCACTGTAAAAACTCTTTTTTCCCCCTGGATATTAAAGGCGCCTTCTGCCATACTTTGTCTCTTAAAGATGTAGAGATGAAATAAAAATGCAAGAATCACGAGGCAGTTACTGCAACCAAGTGTTTTATTGACCATAAATATGTGCAGCTCTGGGGTGTGACAGGTTTTCCGCTTCTTTTACCAGTAGGTAGATACATGGAGGTATTATAAAATTGGTGTCATTAGGTCTTCAAGAAAGGTTAACTATACAAAGAATAACTTACATGTCCTAGCATATAACAAATGACTAGTAAAGTGAGAGCTTCTAGGTAGTACCCAGTGTGCTTAGTTTTGTGGGTCAAACCTGGACAGTGCCACTCAGCTTTTCTCAGGTTCATGATAAAATAACTTATTTGCTCCCCGCAAGCCTACACAGGAATGGGATTCTCAGTGGAGATGTTTCCTGGGTCTCTGTGGGAAAACTTTCAAGGCTCCAGGATCTGTGCACATTGTTCACCACTCCCTAGGAAGAGGAGGTGGCCGGTGACTTCAGGCCATGCTGCCTCCTTCAGCCCTTGCTGTAGCTCTCCCTGTGACGAAGGGCTGGGGCCGTTGTGGAAACCTATGGAGTGGAAGGAGTTTTCCATGGGTGGGACAGGGAGGGGGCACAGCCATTGTCCTCATTTCCCTCCTTCATTCCATCCATCTCCACCAACAGGAGAAATTTAGGAAAATTTAGTGTAATGTTCCACATTGAGAAGATGTTTGACTCGCAGAGGTTCTGTCGTAATGTGTTAAGTGAGCTGGCACAGCTGTGCGAATCCATTTTGACAGAATTACTGGGATCTTTTCCTGTCTTGCTTTCAAAAAGACCATTCTCCTGTGCCACCTGTCCTCTGCTCATCCTGAGAGAGCTAATGACGACCTGCAGAAGTGGTCAGAAGATGTCCGCTAGCAGTGCCATTTCTGTCTATTGGATTTAATTTATTTGGTTGGGACATCTGTTCTTTGTCTGCTATAACCGATTTCTTTGACTAACCACATCTGGTCTAAGCAACATGCACTATATTTATGTGGCTACAGCAATTTCACCCTGGTTCTAAGATTTGCAGAAGTTTGTTCATTTATGAGCAAAAAATGCTCAAAATTTTTTTGTTAGCATTGCTGTGGAATGGCTTTTGTTTAGGTTACCTTGATAGATACTCAGACACTGTATGCCAAGAATTGGCTTTTAACATGAGCCAGATTTGTTCTTTGGCAGCCTTATTTAATTACAGATCCATCCTAAAATTTGTTGTGTCCTCACTGGAGAATTCATTTTTGAAGATAGCAGAAAAAGCTCTGGAAGATTTAACGACTTTGTAAAGAGGTGTTCATTTCAGCTGTGAGACTTGGCCTCAAGTGATCCTACAGAGACCTCTGTTCTCAGGGCTGAGAATATTTCACTCAATCTCTTCTGCAGATTCCAGAAAATATCATTGCGTCATACTACCCCAGTGAGAAGCAGGTATTAATACCTTTTCCCCCTGAAACAGTCTTGAATGACAAGACTCTGCAGTATGTTTTCCAGTCCCTCTGATACCCAAGTCTCTAGATTATGGCATAGCGCGGCTGCTGACCTGTAACTCTTATGAATACAATAATACAGCACTGGCAGACAGCCAAAATTCATAAACCGGAGAGTGTATTTCCTCATAAATAATATTAATATTTTGAAATACTACCACCTTCTGGCAGTTAGGGGAGAGAATATTCAGAGCATTTCTTGGTGAAAACCATTACAGTGTCTCATGTTATGAGAAGGCACACTTTCTGAAGTTAACTTTGAATTTTACATTCCATTTATTTTCTGCAGGAGCTTTGCTTTCAAAGACCTATTGATATGAATTTCCAATGTGTTCCTGTCAGGGAAAGCGTCGTGTGCATTTCCTGCTTCATTTTCCATCTCAGTCATTTGTTTTAACAGGTGCCTTCAGTCTTCACCAGTGTCATTGCGAAGAGGTGTCCCTTCCATGCCCCCCTTTTAACATTGCCCCCTCCAATATTGCTACAGAATTTTTATAAATATAAGGTGAACCAAGCATCAGCAGGATATCATTTTACTAATTATATTCACTTTTGAAGCTAATAGTTTAGGAATCGTTAGTTTACATGCTGGTAGCTTCCTTGAAATGAATTCCCAGCATTTGTTTGACTACAGACTTGGTCAAGGACACTGCATGTGTTTACAGAGAAGAAGAAAATGGGATGATGTTCCCCTCATGTAAAGACTCCATCCTATCTGCTGGATTCCTGAAACTTACCTGCTCTTCTATAGGCACTTGCAGGGGCTTTGGGACAGACATAAAGCTGTTGCTCTCCTTTGGGACAGACATAAAGCTGTTGCTCTCTTCCTCCCACAAGGCTCTGTAGGGATCAGCTGTGCCCTCTGAGTAGTCATGAGGGAGCTGGACTTCTCTTCTCTGGGAGGCAGTGGAAGAAATTCTTTCTCCTTGGTCATTTATTTCAGTCAGACATACAAAGGTGTTAGGTTACCAACCCTCAGGAAAGGGGAAGGTTTCTGTGTCTCAGGTTTCTGATCCTGTGGCCAGAGAGAAGTCCACTTACTGGATGCACATAAAAATTCAAAGCTGGCAGGAAAAGTTCTTGTTTCATGGGAAAAAATGGATGTGTGTTATGTGTTTGTTTGGACTTGAGGGTTTCTGTTGTGGTTTTTTTTTTTTTTTTTTCCCAAAAAACATTTCTTGTATAACAATACAAGAAGTTGTTCTATTTATATATTGTTAGGTTTTATTTTTTCTGCCCTGAACAGCTTTATAGAAATGTATGTTCATTTTTTGACCAGGCGTCTCTGTAAATAATTGATTTCCAAGCAACTTGTTTTAAATTTCTTATGCTAAGCAAGAAGGCAGACGATGCAAAACTCTATACTTCATATGTAGAAGTTACAGGGCTCTGCTCAAAAGACTGCAAAGTTGGATAAGTGTCATCTGAATTTGTAAGAAGGTGTATGAAGAAGGTGTTTGAAATACAGTGGTAGCCATATAAAATGGCCATTGTAAAGCTCAAAGTGGAATTCAGGTGTCCTGACTGTGCTCTGCCTGCAACGGCTGTCATTCTCATGGTAATATAATCTGATAGTGCAGTAATTTAGCTGCTTTGAACATTGTGATAACTTGTTTATTTCATTTTACATGATGGTGAATATAATAGTGTCTTCACCAGCTTAAAAATACTTAGATATTTGCATTAACTTTCAATGCTGCTTAAGTCTAAAGATGGTTAATATTTTCTCAGAAAGAGATTGAATAATGACATTTTGATGTTGTGATTACGCTGACTCTATGAAAGGTGCAGGTCCCTATATAGGTAATTAACAACTAAAGAAAAAAATGTACCCTAGGAAAGTAAGTATCTTTATTCCTATCTGACGGTGATTGATTTATAGTTGAACAGATGCTACACAACATTAAACTGCAATAAATTTTATCTTGAGCTGATAGGCCGAGTGAAGGAGACAAATAGAATGTAAGTATAATAAAAGAGGAATTCAATCTCTTTTGAAATCTAGTGGGTGTGAATTTGAGTCACGTGGGAAGTAAGCTGAGAGTTAGCATGAGAAGGTAGCCCAGAAGTATGGATCCTTGAACAAACCTAGCTACCTGAATGGCAAAATGGCTTATCGCGGTCCTGTGCACTGAGGTTTTGTCAACTTTCTGAATTTTCTTTTGTGAATTTTGAATGACATGGTGTGCAAGTGCCACAGTCGTATCAACAGGACCAAGAAAAGAATTATTCCCTTTAGCTCTCCATATCTTAGAACAATTCTCTCTTAACTTTCCAAGTCCAGCAGGAGAGGAGTGGAATATAATATTTCCCCACTTTACAGTTCCTGCTTTTTCTTCCTTTCCTAGTGAAGGATATAATAGAGTAGAAAAACCCCCACGCTATTAGTGACCCTTTGATTTGCATTTGTGTCCTCAATACTTTCTTACACAGACCTGTGGCTCAAATTCACAAAATTACTTAAATTTTAGACTATAATTGCAAATTTCAGGAAGGAATGTTCTTGATGTTCCACCAAGTCTATCCATTTATAGAGTGAGAGGAGGGGTAAGAGAGCATATTGTGAGAAGGGGCATGTGTAGATCTGTTGTCCTCAATTGGTTATTGGTGGTTTCAGCAGAATTTCATTTGGGAAAGCGAGAAGTAAAAGCAATGTAAGTTCTTAGGCTGTGATCCATCGCAGTTATCTAACTGTGTCAAGTCACCTGGGTTATTTGGTTGGATTATGTCAAGGTAAGGAGACTGGATGTTGAAGTACCTGGCTGAACTGGACCTGTAGGAACAGTGGCTTATCATGTAAATTAAAATAGGCAATTTAAACAAGATATCCAGGACTGCAATTAATGAAGTGGCTATCAGCAATCAGAGGAAGTTCTTTTGGACAGTTACTGTCATTTGCTGGTGGTTACTGATACAGGTCTGGAAAGGTAGGTGCTGCATGTGTTTCTGATGCAAAACTGTCCCAATCCACCAGTCAGCAAAAGGGCAGGGCAGACAAGAAAGGAGATGGAACAATTATTTTTCAGGAAAATAAGGTAGGATGAGAGAGGTCAACTAACTCCGTCTAGGGGATAATCCTGAAAATGGCAAAAGCTGCTCTGGGTCATAGAGAGCATGTACAGTCACCTAAATGCTACTTGCTGACTTCAGTAGGAATTTGTCTCAAACTGAAGCTCCCTAGTGGTCGTTCTTCTCACTTGCTTTTGTTGCATCTGGCTTTGAGACACGGTGGAGACAAGGCTGTGTTTTATCTGCTTTGAGCCCAGACCTCCTTGGAAAAGGGGACTACATATGTGAGTAACTGAGAAGAAAGAAACAAAGAAATGCAGTGTGAGATGGCTCTCAATTTACTGTGCTTGAATAAAAGCATTATTATATGGAGTAATTTCATGGGCAATGTCTGCTGCTCCTGGGTAACTGTCTTAAATAGAACAAAGGTCCAAAATGTCATATACAATCACTCTGTTATGTAAATCAGCTAAACTACTGGGAGAGAGGTTGGAGCTCTGAGATGGGGGCAGGTGGAGGAGGGGATTGTTACCCTTGGGGACTTCCTCTGGCAGAGAGAGAGAAAAGAGGAGACAGGTCGTTTGTTGTCTGCAGCTCATGAAGGGGCTAGCTGTGGGATGAGGAAATACAACATGCCTTGAAACTAGTATATATATTGAGTGTGATTTATTGGTTTTTTTTAGTGTCCAGTGGAGTTATGAATTTTAGTTCCAAGGCTTGTATTTTAGAAATGTTTTTGAAGATCCCTCGTAAGGGACGAGAGGTCAGAGATGCAGTGGTTGTTTGTGAATTATGTTCTCCCATGGGTATCTGGGGTTTTCTGTCTGTTATTAAGAATCTGAGTGAGCTCATTTTGGTGAGTAGTGGTTGTTTAGTTGCTAAGAGAGCATTTAATGCACTGGATATAATATACTACATGCAGAATACATGTCCAAGATGTAGAGAATTTAATGATGTTACTGTGGGGCATTTAGTGTGGTGGTTTCCTGCTAAACTTGCTGAGTTCAGCAAGACTGGGGGGTATGTTTGAGAGTTCAGTGGAAATTTTTTTCAGTGGAAAAGCTCCTTTTAGAATAGCCTGAAATTGTTTAATGATTGTCGTATAGGTTACAGCCTAAGGGTTGTCCCTTATTTGATCTGCCTTTTATATTAAAACTGTCCTGTTAACATTTTGTTGGTTTATACATGCAAAACAGCCAGGAGATGTGGCAGCAAGTGGCAGTTCAGTGTTGAGAGGAAAACTGAAATATAATTATAAAAATTCTCAACAAAGACATTCACCCATAACCCCCTCCTCCTTTTTTAATAAAACCTTGTCTCTGCCCCTGGGACAAAGGGGAGGCTTATTCTTCTTTTGATAGATTGCTTTTTAGGGTTCGTCCATAAGTGAGATTGCGTTATTGAGCCAGCATACCAGTTGCTAGCAGTACTCTACTTCATCACTGCCTGCAATTATCAGCAGATATCACAAAAAGCAACAGTCCAGAGGAGCTCATAAAAGGGCCAAGAACAATAAGAGAGAAGGCTGAATAAAATTAATAAATGAAGGCAAAAAATTCCATTTAGTATCAATTTCCTATTGGACTTCATCCTTTTTATCCACTGTTTCTGTAACTTTTTTGTCAGTTCACGCTAAATCTAGTTTTAACATTGCCTGGTGTAGAGAAGCAGGACACAAAGCACAAAGTGACACACCACCAAGACACCCCTCCATGCCGTTGTTCAGTAGCTTGGTCTGTGAGCATGCACACAGAGCTAGTTTGCTTAGTTATCTTTGTTTCCCATCCCACTAAACTGTGGGACAGTCAATCATTGCCTTGTTGAGGGTTACTAAAGTCTCCCAGACATGCTTGACAGTTGAACAGTTGCCCACGTGCACTGTTTCACCCACACAGTTTGGGTAAGATTCACTATTTCGGGACAAGTATACCACAGTTGCTGTGTAAACTTGTTTTCTGGTACAGGAAGGCAACATAACCACTGTTGATATGTTCCATATGCAGTGATTTGATGTACAGTTGGTGCCATTTTCCTTTTCAGACTTAAAGGAATACTCTGCAATGAAAGGCAGAAATATTTAGATGCATTAAATAGATGATGAAAAGCACCTGCTCTGTAACTAAAAATGTCAAATAAGAAACAATACGCAAATGTGAAAGTAAGCTATTAGACTTGGTTTGGAAAGGTGCAATGTCTGCCCCATTTCAGGTTTAATGATAGTTTTCATTACTCTCCTCAAATCCATGACAAAAGCCTTTTGCATTGTGCTGAGAGTATATTTCTTACACAATACTTCTGGTAGTAATTCCTGCCAGCCAAGGATTTATAATCAGGCTTCGAAAAATGTATTCTTTAAAGTAAGAATAATAAAAAAGGTTTTCTATCTACTCTATTCATAATGCATGGTAGTGAAGCTGTGTAGTCTAATCCAAAGAGCTCATGAAATAAAAGACAGATAACAATAGATTAACTTTGATTTGTTATAATGTATTACGTGTTTATCTCCTAGAAACACACACTCTCAGGCTTGAAAACTCAAGTTTCACGAGTTTAATTTCAGTATGCGTGCACAGACCATCTAATGGTCAGCTTTTTGCTGTGCTCCATTTAGAAAGCGGGAGGTGCTTGATAATGTTTTTTCTTTTTTTATCAAAAAACAAACATTTGGAAACTAACACGTCTTCAACAGAAGAGATAAACGTGGTCCCAAAATGGTAATTCTTTTTAATTCATAGATATGCAAGCTCAACCAACAACAATAACAAAAATATCCGCAGTCTGGAGTTTTCCATGAGGAGCTTTTTGTGGGGTTTTTGGGTTTGTTTGGTTTTTTTGTTTTTTTGTTTTTTTTTTTTTCATTTAACATTGGAGGAAAGACAGGAAAGAAAATTTAAAAAATTATTTTCATGTAATTTTATTTTTTCCTGGCTTTGCAAGCACTTTTCTATTTTCTTTTTTCTCCTTTTCTGCTTTGCTTTGCAAAATAAGGAAGGAAAAGATTTAAAAAAAAAAAAAAAAATCTAAAAATTCTTTATTTTCAAGATTTATCCCCTTGATCTTTTATCACTATAAATAGTGATTGATACACTCTAGTTGTGAACAGCAGAATGAGCTGTGGGAAGAGTGGTGGCACACGTGGAGGGGAGCCGAGACATTCTTACTCCTGGTGATTAAGGGATTAAGAGGGAAGGAAGGAGGGTGCTCGTGCAGGGGGCAGCAGGCAGGGCCGGAGGGGCACTTGGGGGAGTCCTTGGCCAGCAGCGATGCTGCTGGAGTCCCAAGGTGGCTCAGCAGCAGCTTCCTCTGCTCTTACCATTTGAACTTTCACCTGGCCCTTTGCTGGATTTTGTTTTCTTCAGACTCTGTGTGACTGGCAGGCAAAGGAGCATCACAGCACCGTGACACCACGGGGGAGGGATGTTCTTCTCTCTTGAATTCTGAGCCCAGAGGAGGGACGCTTTATCAGGGCTTGCTGTGACTGCAAATCTCTAGTGGTTCTTGTGTAAGTCAGTCTGCAATGTCATATATAAAGTTTGTAAGCATACGTCTGCCTTTGGAGAACTGCTGTTTGGTGTTTCAGTTTATATGTGCAATATTTAAATCTGCACATTTACCGAATTTCTTGAAACTTGTAGCTGTGAGGACATCATCTAACTATTTTTGCAGTGTCTTACCTCCAGTGCTGACCACACCACCCGAAGAATGGCTGTGCTTAGGAATTGGAGGTTGCCTGGTCCTGATCCTTAGTGGAAACAGCATGTGGGAACAAAGAAACATTCAAGTTGTTCCCCACTAAGGACCAGAGGTGCGGGTGCATTTGTCCCAGAGAAAGGAATAGAGAAGATAGTAAAATCAATTGGGTTTAGACAAGTGCCCTCCTGAAATCAATGCAAGTCTTGCCATTGATTTTTTACAGTAGCAGAGTTAGGCTAAAATTAAATGATTTTGAAAAATTGCAACAAATATGTTTTACAAGAAAAAGGAAACCAGCAGTTTCGTAGTAGATACGGTCCTAGCAGAAATTGTTTTGATTTGCTAAGGGTTGGAGGGTGGAAAAGATGAATGGAAAGGAACCTGGTTACTGTGAATACGGGTTGGTATTTGGTTGCCAAGAACAGTGGTTGGTTTTACCCTTTTTCTTTGTTGCTCTCCCACAAAATGTGTCACCATACGCAGTCTGTGCACAGTTTAGGCTTGAAGTTTAAATACACTCGCAATTGTTGAAGTGTGGGCCAGGGTCTTACCTGGTGCACATTAGTGTCTCTCCATGGACTTCTGTGGCAGGCAGCAGTTGCACAACTCATGCAGACATGTGTCTGTCCATGTAAGGACACAGACTGTTCAAACACTGCTTAGAAAACCTGGGAATAAAAGCTCATGATGTGCCACTGTTTTAAAGTCAATGAATGGGATGGCTCAAGTGAATAAAGTCTGGTTAGTTTGATGATAATTGCAGTTATAAAGGGTCATATGGGACCTAATTAATAAAGAACCAAAAAGTGGTAACATAATTCCAGCAACACTGGTTTATGGACAGGAGACCTTATCAGACCAACTTGATGCTGGATTTTTGTTGGAATTCACAAAAGTTTGATAAAGATAACTCTGCTAATGCACTTAGACTTCTATAAGGCATTTGACATAGTGCCAGGTAACATTCTGAGTAAAACCATGTGTGATTATTAAATCAGCACTGCCCATATCCACTGGATTAAGACTGCCTAAAAGATCACAAAAAACAAATTGGAAATGAGGAATACTCATCTGATGAGGTTGCTTCATTTGTATTCATTCCATGGGGATCTGCATTCAGCCCAGTGCAAGTCAGTACCTGTGTCTGGGAAGAAAATATAAAATCATTATCACAGAAGACAACAGAAAAAGTAATGATTAAAAACAAAACAAAACACTCCAAAAAATTAGGAGGATATTTGAAGACTAGTCATATTTTGCAAATTGGCCACCTGTTTAGCATGCAATAGAAAATTCTGGGAGAGCTGTGTGACTGATAAAAATTTACAGGCATTTTTATAAATATAAGCACTGCCCTAAAGAAACAGATTGCTAAATATTGGTTTACCCACTGAGTGGGGAAATGGGCAATGTTTCCATTGTCTCTGTCTCATTGTATCTGTCTAAAGTCTATCCAGGAGTCAGTTTTTGCTAGTGATTGCTGTACAGGTTTTATTTTACACATATCCACACTGGAAAAACAGAATTTGTCAGTTAAAGTGTGTTTCTAATCTCAGAAATTACTATATAGGAGCGTACCTCTGGCTGAGGAATTACTCAGCACAGCATACCACGTGAAGTCTGTTTCCTCTGTAGACGCTGGTGATAAAAATGTACGTATGTTAGCCTTGCAGGCACAACTCCAACTTGGAGTCTGTTTTCTGTGTGTGCTGGTGCCATTGGATTCTGCGGTTCCCAGTCACTAACACCTGTGCAAGCCCAGGGATGGCAGTGCCTTTAGTCATGTGTCACAGAGAGCCTGCCTAGGCTTGCAGAACATGTGATGGATGAAAGACAAAAAACCACAGCCTGCTCTTATGGTCCACACGTTTACAGACCTTGCATGTCAACTTCTTGCCTTTATGCTGAGAGCCCTTGCTACAGAAACTAGAGAAAAACAACAGACATAAATCCCAGAAAGAGCAGGTTTACAGCAGCACTTTGCAGAGCTATGCTTGAAGGCCCAGAAAAACATCAGGCCACAGACTATTAACAAACACAGTTCTTTCGTATTTTAATACAAATGCAATTTCTAAAGATTTAAAAAAATCTCATCTTTTAATGTTTGCGAAGCCTGGCAAAACACCTGCCAGACTGTGTCTTATGCCCCACACCCTCACACGCTTATTTAAATGACAGCTATTAAAATACTCTAAAGGGTCTTCAACCCCCTGGTCCTGTCCCACTCTCATCAAGTCTAATTTCTCTTTGGTTTCAAGGGGAGCAGCATTTTGGCTTGATATAATCTCTGGTGTGGGGGCAGTTCTTAATACATTTTAAGAGCTATCTTATGTGTGCATCAGTTTGGTTTTTAAGCAGTGTCACTTCTAGGATGTTTTTATTTGCGTGTGGTTTATAAGCCAGACTCGGTTACAGGCATAGATTTTCCTTATGAGAATAATATCTCTATTTCAAACAGGCAACTTTGCTTGAAGAAACGCTTCCCTGTTATTGAAATGGGTGATCGTCATTCCTGGAGTGCTCAGGTGTCAGCATGAGTTACCCGCAGCATGGTGGAACTAATGTAACGAAACTGTCTTTTCCTTATGAATTTATAGATGAGCTATTACTTTATTATAAAAGAATAAATCTGGAATAAGGGGTTAGAATGACTGGCCTCAAAGACTGTCCTTGGAAGCAGTCTAATTTGTTGTCTACATAGTTATTGCCTGTGTTGTTCTCTGTTTCAAAACATTAGACAGTTATGCTAAGGCTAGAGATGACATTTGATTTTTCAGAGACCATTCTGAAATTGGACTGTATGCCTCAGGTTATGTGGCATTTCCATACGTGTTCAGGGAATAAGCAATATTCTTTGAAAAACGTGTCACAAATTGTGTTTTGGTCACAGTGAAGGAATCCATGAAGACAATGAATCTAGATGCTACATTTTGTGTGTAATGTGTATTACATGCATTGAGATGGAGCTGCATTTTGATGTGAGTGTGAGTAAGGTTAAGAAATACTTTTGTGAGCTGAGCACAAGTGAAAAACCCTTGTGCTTACATACCCTTAATCTGTTTTTTCCATCAGGTGCTACATTGAATTGATACATATGTGCCCGGATGGGCCAGGCAGTGGCTGCCCATTGTCCATTAGCATTCTTGGATCCACTCACCAAAAATCCCCATCAGTCAAGCCAGTAAAGAAAAAATTACTCTGTTCGTAATTTAGTTACGTGGCACAAGGGGGAGCTCAAGGTTCAAATTGCTGCTGAATATTCATAGCATTCTACAGAACATCCCCTAGCCATTCTCTGTTTTAAATTGTTCAGTGTACTAGACTTAACTATAAAATTATGATTTCCTAGAATGTAATAGTTTAATCATTGGTTTAATGGAACCAAAGCTACTTGATTTTTTCAGTAGAATCGATGCAAACTGGCTTTTTCCTCTCTGGTGAGTTAATAGTAATTCACAAGGGGTTTTTTTGTAAACCTACTCAGCTATAAAGATGACGTGCAGAGAGTCACTCTCCACACTGAATGCAGTTTTATAAATTTTGAGAGTCTGTAGGAGGCGATCGCTCTGCCAGCTTTAGCAGACAGATGAGCTTCAGCAGTAATATTGTGCCACTTAGCTTTTAATGGAAGTACTGGTACTAATCACTCTTCAGCAATAGATGTGCTGTTATTATTTCAAATTATATTAAAATGGAAGTGCAGTTCCTGACAGGTTACTTTTTGTGATTGGCGTGTCAAATGAGCACAGTGAAATGACAGAAAATTACTTCATCAGCTTTTAAATTAGAACTGAAAATTCTTGAGCTTCTTTCCTACCAAAAGTCAGGATTTAATAGATATCTAATCATTATCAGTATTAGTCTGCTTCACTCATTGCAGTATGTCGAAGTAACAGCAGCGTGTTTGCAATGATGTGTATGTGGTGACTGCAGGAATGTCACAAGCATCCAGGGGAAGAGAACCAGCTCCCATCCCTGTCCCCCTCAGGGTACCTTGTGCACTTTGGAAGTGGTATTGCTGCTCTGTCGTAAAAGCTAGCAGTAGCTTTTATCTGGATTTTTCCAAACTTACAGATTTATTTGGGATCAGAAATTATAGCTCGCTTGCTTTGTAAAGAAATGCAGTAATACGCTCCTTTTATATAAAAATATCGTCAAGGTCAGAAGTTTGGTAGATAATTACAGACGTAGGTGTAACTTCAGTTACAGGCTCTGGGTAGATTTTTGGTGGCGGTGTGTAACTTCTAGAAGACGTGCCAGCCCTTTGACCCCTTGGATATGCCTCATGAGATCTCTTTTGTTGGATAAGAAATTCCTTCTCTGTCTTGTTTTTGGGAAGGCCAGTGAAAAATACACCAGCATAAATAGAGTGTAAATGACAATATATCTCTGGGAGGAAAGGTGGAGACAAGATGTAAACTTAAGTAATCAAATTTCATGCTTGAGGCTAGAAGCTGGCATCCATGGTTCAGAAAAATATCTTTTGTTAGGTATATTGGGAAAACTTTCTTTTTTTTCTCTGTTGAAGCGTTAGAAGTTAGGCAGTTGCCAGAGGCAGGAATTCAGGGCTAAATGTGCTGGTGAGCTGATCTTCTCTGGCAATTCCAACATGCCTCCTGCAGTTGAGAGAAATTACAAATGAGACAGATTAGAGCTGCTGGAGACTAACCACGTAAAGCTGCAAGAATAATCTAAGCAACAGTTCTCCCTTCCCCCCCCGCCCAAAGCACAGAGTGGGTAAAGGTTTGTTTAGTTCTATATTATTTGGTTTAAATTATGCCATTGCTTTTCCAGTTTCCTTTATATTTGAGGGCTAACTGAACAGATTTTAAGACATCTGTAGAAGGAGCAATGAATTTACCTCCTATTTGTAAAAATAAAAACTGGGGGCAGTTTATGGCACGTTGGGGTCTAATTATCATTAAATAATGAGGATGACAATAAAAGGCTTTTCATTTCCACTCCCACAAGCATACAGCTGTGTGATGAATCACTGCCTCTTATTGAGGGTATAGAACTTCTGTTCCTGAGGTCCTTCATTGTGAGCCCAGGTTCCTGCTGGGGGGGGAGATCCATACTACCACAGAGTCTTTGCCGGGCTGCGTGGTCTCTGCACTTCCTTGCAGAAGCTCTGGAGGTGAAGCCTGTGCCTGCTCCATGAAGCATGGCCTGGCCTCTGCAGTGGTCCCTGCTGGGCTAGCGCAGTAGGTGGTACAAGGAGTGCTATGCTGCCCTGGGACATCTTGGAGCTTTATTTACGTATCAGCCTTCAGAGCCCACACCTACGGTGCTTACAGCCTATGGTCATTATTCTAGTTTGAAGGAAGCAGAGAGCAGGTTTTCAGTGAGGCAAGTGGCGACAGGTTTTATGAATAAAAGATATTTGCCCTGCATTAAAAAAAAACGCCTGCATGGAGCAGGTACAAAAACCTAGAGGTTGCTGTGGTCTCCAGGAGCAGCTTTCAGGCAGGTCTCAGACCCTGTCGTTGATGTTCACAGCCTTTTGCTGTGTCTTACAGCCACCAAGCACTCAGTGTTTGAGATGCTGTCCCTGCTGTGCTATCCATGTGTGTTGCAGGCGCTGCTGTTTTCCTGTGGGGAAAACTACTACTGCTAATAATACTAAGAGCTGCTTCTTCCACTTATTCTCTTGCAAAGCTTTTTAAAATAGTGTCAAGCAGTTGCCCAACAGCGCCATAAATCCTGGGGGCCCCTGAAACAGAGCAAAGTGGATCTGACACTGCACTGGGCTGGAGAGATTCTTTCACTGTGGCCAGTATCAGCTGTGTCAGGCTTGTCACGGGCTCCAGCCACTCAGTTCTGCCCAAGTTTACAACCAAGTTGTAATATTATATGAGTTATGCAGCTTTATGTGGGACAGGGGAAGTAAGCAGGATTTATCAGGTGGCTTTCAGTTGTTTTCTTAAACTAGTTGTTTTCTTTTCAGTCTTTTTTCTCCTTTGATTGATTCATATACTCTGTAGAAGGGAAGAGGAGAACAAGACATGTGATTCTCATGGCCTCCTAAGACCTCCATAAATAAACCAGCATGTGTAAAAATTGATACTGCCTCCTCAGCAAGGCTGTCCTGCAACTGCCTCTTCATGCACCTCTTGTGCCCAGGGCTGAACTGGCCATGGGAGGGATGTGTTGTGGTACCTGCTAGGGCTTTTAGTTGGAGCATTCGACAGAGACTCTGGACTGCTGCTGATAGGAGGCAGCTGAGAGCAGCCTGTCTGGGTCTGGCCGTCCTCCCAGGCTATTTTATGTTAAAGGTGGGAATGACACCTCTCAGAAACACGATACAAACCTCTCGGCTTGGCTCCTCATTAATCTGCACTGTAAGCCGTGAGTCTGCATTATAACATCATCTTACAGCTTCTGAGTATGCTATCTCCACCAATAGGTTTTACTTGATGACTGTACTAATGGATTTTATGTATCTAACAGCAGTTAGATAACAGTTAGTTAGCAGTTACTAACAAAGGCCCTACTCTTGCAAACAGCATGTGTGTCCAGATTTAAATCCATGAGTAGTCCCCACTGATTTGTGCAGATCCAAGCGCAATTGTTTTCATGACTAAGGTCTAAGGTTTCCAGTCTGCAGTCCGGTCCACTAGTGTGGAAGCCCACCTCTCTGCAAAAGCAGGCGACTTTGTGAAGGAGGAAGAGGGTCAGCTGGGAAACCAGTCTCTGGCAATGAGGTGGCCAAAGACATGGTTGCACATGGGCAAAGAAATGCAGTCTGTTCCGTTCATAGCTCTAGCTCAGAGTTTGGAGTTTCTTTTGATGCATGCTTTGTAAGCAGGATAGACGTCTGCATCCTGATGGTGTGACCACCCTGTTCTGTCTCCCACAAGTGACTCTTAGTTCTGTTTCTACAAGTTCCAGACTCATCCCTTCTAGAGCAGTGGCATTAAGCCACAGGCTTTGATTGCCTAACAAATTTGGCCTGGGCTAAGCTAATCATCCAATAATTTCTAATAGTTTTATGTCTTACCTTTTCATGTGGATCATATATTGCTCTATTCAATACGAAAACTAATAAAACATTGATTAAATGTTTTTCCCCAAGCAATTTGCTGTGTTTGCACCATTTGCCAGAGGGAGAGCTGTCATTAGAGTTTCAGAGATGCTTTTGAGAAATAGATTAGAGATCGTTATTGCTGAGCATAACTGTCTTCATGGAGGCTATTAATTTTTGATAATATTTACTCTCATGCCAAGGCAAGATCCAAACAGGAGCTTGTAAATGTATGTAAAACTATATAGACACATTGGAATATCTTGTACACCTCAGGAATTAATGGACTTTTTTAGCTTAGACACTAAAAAAATCAGGGGAAATAATTTACTTTTGGCCAAATTGATCTCTAATTTTTTTTGGTTAATTTTTGCTATGGTAAAAAGAGGTGATTCATCTAAAATGCAAGCAATAAACTACCCCCTCATCCCCCACACACCTTTTTTGATTAATTTTAATCTCATTTAAAAACCTTTTCTCATTAATTGTTCTTTAAATGCAATCTCAAAGTAGAGGATTGACATGTTTAATAAGTGTCTGCAGAAAATATTTTGCCATTCCTGATAGGAAGTACTTACTCAAGTCAACACTGACTCAAGTCAGTAAAACACTAGAATTTGGTTCGTAGCTTTTCTACCCAGTTGCTTTGGTAAAAGATTTTCTGTGCACTTGTAGGAAATGACAGTCAACGCTTCATCCTTCTCTTGCTCCTCTTCCCTTCTTCCAGCATAACTTTCAAAGCTGGTGGATTTGTGCATAAAGTAATTTCTCTCTCCTCTGCAAACCACTGCAGAACAGATTCAGACATAACTTCTTGTTCAGATTTTAAGACAGTCTTTAACTGGGGAAAACCTTTCAATTAATGATGACAAACTTATAAAACCCTGCAGCTGCTGTCTAAACAGAGTATTTTTGTGTTCACTGTCACATCAAGGCCTTGTGCGGGATAATGTTCACAGACAAGATTTTTTCCAGCCATATATTCCTCAGATCTGAATATTGACTGTGGATGTAGTGGTCCTCACTGTAAATTTTCCAGCTGCCTTAAATTGTCTGTGTGTGATCCAAAGCTTCTTGCAGTCTGTGAAAAAGCTTGGAAGGATTTAAGTCTGACCCTATTACATTAGCCTTATCTCATTAACTAAGAGCATAGTAGAGGGTGGGAAAGGGAGTGAGAGGACGTGGTCCCTCCACGTTTAAGCTGGAGGCTTTGTGTGGTAGGGGTGACTGATCCGGGCCTGCCATCTGCTGATGCACAGCCGCACTGCACAAACACACCCAGCTGCAGCTTGTGGGCTGCACTCAGCAAGAAGCAGCAGCCTCTCCGGCCAGCCTGCCCAGCGGTATCCACTCCCCAGCTGCTGTGGGGTGATGTGCCTAGTTGTATGGCCCTGGGCACTGCAGCAGAAGTGAGGAATGCCAGCCATCTGCTTGCTGCTGAGAGCCTATGGCTCCTGTGCCCTGCTGGCTGCCTTTTGGTTCCTGATGCTATGCTGGACCTAGAAAGCTGCGACAGTCCTGAGAAAGAGCTCAAGGAAAGATATATATCCCTCTGCCTGTGCCAGGCTGCTGCAAATGTGACCAGGAGTGGTAAGATTGGTTTTGACTTGTTACAGGAAAGAGAAGGACTGGGTCTGTGCCTGTTCAGGGAGCAGTGTGGGACTCTGTCCCTTCTTTGTTCTGGATCCAGAGCAAGGCACATGGCAGGAGGTACAGACAGACTGCAAAAGCCCCTGGGTACCTTCATGGTATTCATCGTGAAGAGTAATAATACAAGTCTGTCTCTGCCTGCTGATCAGAAAAGGAAATGTCAGAGATGACTGTCCCTGCTGTCACGCGCTGCTGCTCCATCTCCCTCTGCAGGAGCTAGGGGCTGGGCTAGTGCCACCTTGCCCAGGAGTTGGGAGGTAGTGCTCAAACGGGACACCTTCCCATGGGTCAGACCCACTGGTGCCATGGCAACCCAGTATCATCTCCATCCCCTCCTTCTGTTCAGCCCTGTCCCTTTAAGCCTACACCATAATTAAAGAAACTCAGTGCCCTGAGAGGGACAGAAATTCTCTTTTTCCCTGCTAAAAGATGCCAACCCCACCGACAGTCAGCCTGCCTGAAACTTCCCAAGCAAGAATGCACTCTCTGACATTGCTTGCAACTGTCCACAAGGAAGTGTTTGCATGGGCTGCTGAATAACCAGCGAGCACTGCAAACACTCGGATGTTGAAGAAGTTGAGCCCATGACCTCAGAATGAACAACTGTCCATCACCAGTGTCCTTGTGCTGTCCTTGCCATCTTATTCAAAAGAGAAATTAAGTATCCAACAGTGTTAGCTGTATAGACTTGCGAAGTTTTTTCACATACTGAAAAGCAGCTCTAATATTTGTTTGTCGGCTATTTTTCGTGACTAATGCCTGTTCCATTTGCCATCAGAGTCACGGTAGTACCAGCCTAACCCGCCCCTTTGTAAGGTTCTTCAGGATACCTCACAGATGAATGATGCTATAGACAACTGAAGCCTATTCAGATCCTGTTGTAAATGTTGAAATGTCATATGCTTTCTTTTTTTATATACATCATTACATCATTTATTCTTCCATCTATTATTTGTTTTTTCCTTCGTCCTTGCCATTAATCATCATAATATTTTTAGAACATAGATAACAAGCGATGCTTTGTAGCTGATAGCTGTGCCACAACAAACTGCCTGCTATTCTCTCATTCCTTTTGTCTTGTGCTCAAAATGACTTTGGTTCTCTGTGGTCTTGAATGTCATACATTTTAAAAGGAAAAAAAAAAAAAAGAGATTTCCTGTCTTTTTTTTTTTTTGCTGATTGTAGCAGGAAAACAGAGTCCGTCCTCTTGTCGTTTTTTCCTGGTATTTGTAGGCCTTTCCTTATGGCTGAGCACAGGCAGGTTCATATTTCCTGTGCTGAGGGGTGTCAGCTCCAGCATGTGTGGTGTGCAAAAGCTCTCTGCATCTCGGGAAAGACTTGAAAAAATACACAGGTCAGGGCAGCTGTTGAGCTTGAGGAAAGAGCTCTCTGTCTGCTTGGCCCATGGCAACCACTTGAAACTATCAGCTCCTTTTTTAACTGAGGGTGGTCACAACTCAAGCTCTGAAGTACTTTGTGTTGCACCTTACATCCATAGAAAACATAACATGCTGCTTGATAGGTCCTGACCTCTTTGCCTTACTATGAGAAGTGCTTAGGCTGTGCAGTGAAGTGCTCATGCATGTTCTCTGGGGAGGATTCATTAAAAGGCAGCTTGCTGAGTCCTCCAGTGGGCCAGTGAGGATTCATCTTGCCTTAGCCATGCCAGCCTAGCTCGTGGGTATGTCCTGCCCACATTCAAGTGTCTCCTTGGCCTTGTGCCGGGAGTGCAATAATGGAGACTGCATCTTGCTCCTTCCAGGGTGCCAAGAGGGCCAAGAAGAAAGTCCTAGTGAGCCTTTGCACCTGGAGGCAAGTATTCCAGCAATGTAATTGGTGACAGACTGATGGGATCAGTGTGCCTTTATCCAGGAGGGTGGAAGAGACACCTATTTATTCCTATTGTTATAAACCAGGGAGGATCAAGAAGGATGCAGTGGGTGAGTGATCGCGGGAGATCAGTATTTGATTCCTTGCTCGTTAGCATCTTCCAAGTATGAGCCTAAGTTGTTTAGGCCCAGATGATCAATGGGAACTGGATGGGACAGGGTCCTTTTAGGATGTCTGCTTAAGGCACCATAACTTCATCCCCTAAACATAAACTGAGAATAGTAGCACGTTATTACATGCAAAAAAAAGTCAGGTCGACTTGGGCTTTATGTAGATGAGGGCTGCGTGAGAGGCCCTGCAGTCACTGCAACATCAGTTACTTGTTTGAGTACATTTCAGTTGCTTTCTCTGTTGCATTTAACATAATGCTGTTAGGCTTATTTCTTTCTGTGTTACATTATTCAGTCTGTTTATTTTTCTGATTTCAGGTGTCTACACCTTCTAGCTAAAAAGTCAAAAATGCATGTTTGTGAGCATGCTATATGTATATGTGCGATGGGAAGGTCATTTGAGTTTACCTGGTTTTAGTGAGTCTCATGATCTGCTTTGTGTTCATTTACTTGGGGTTTTTATAGTGAGTATTTTTACTGTATCTAACACAAAGGTGTTAGAGCTTTTGTGGGAGTGTAAGGGAAGGGAATCTGTGCAACAGAAATCAAAATTCTAGAGGAAACATGCCAGTAACTTGCAAGTATGTCAGAAGTGGTTACTCTTCCCACTTACTATCATCCTGCTGAGAAGTGACTATCAAAAATAAGATCATGCTTCATGTGATTGAACTGGGTTTCTTCAGGACAGAAGCCTCTGTGACACTTGAATTTTCAAGAGGACGGCATTTACAGCAGGGCAAAAAGGATTCCTTGTCCTTATTTTTCTTCTTAGGTTTTCTTCTGCACAATATTTTGTGGTGTACGTATTTGTGTTTAAATGTTCTTTCCCCTAACAATTTGGTCTTTGATATAGTTAATGCTGCAGTGAACTTGTGTTGAATTTGTGTTGCTGTTTGTGTCTGTGGCAACAAAGTATAAAATCATGAACTCAGGATTGTGACCTTACTGCAAAATCAAGTGGGAGAGAAGCTAAATTGTGGAAGGGAACAGTTTTAACCAGACATAAATCTTCAACAGTATTAGCAGAAGAATTGAACAATATAGGTCAAGTAAATTGATTTTTGTATAAATATTCTCTTTTTCAAATTTGTGATGACAGGAAAATCTTTCTATGTTTGACCTCTCTTCTAGTGCAGTTATTTTTGTGAGAAGTACCAGACACTCAAGCAAGGAAAACAAAGCTTTGTATTTAATGACAAAAACATGAATTAGGGCCGCCCAGTTTCCCACATTACTCTCGAGTTCTTCAGCCTTGACCTGGGTAAACACTTCTCTGGGACAAGTGCTAAAGACATTTTAATCTCCATGACTAGACCATACTTGCTCTCTACTAATACTAGCATTTTCTGTAGTGCTTTCAAGAGTGATAAAAATGATGACTTTTGCTAGATACTGAACTACTGCATCAAACATTGTTAGATATAAGCTAGCAACAAATTAAAACTGCTACCTGCCTAAACTGTTTCCAAATCATGAAGCTGGCACTGAAAAAGTCCGTATTCAAAACATATCCCTGTGGTAGCAGTATGGCAGAGGCTTTGGTGTATCTGTGAGGAATTCTAGCAGTAAGGGTGCCTACAGGATAATGGTAATTAAGCTAAGCCTAATCCAGTGCCCATAGCTATCAACCAGTGGCAGCAGAATATGCTGAGTACGTTCTGGCTGTTGGTGTTTTACTCTTAGGGGAACAATAAATGTTGATTGTCCTGATCTATGCCAATTAGGCAGTTGCAAAAGGAAGGAGATGGATGAAATCTATAAATCTGCTGGTGAGCTGAACAGGTAGCTCATAGCTTCTGCAATAAAATACTGCTTCCTCTATAAGGAATAAAACTTTGGTGCTTTGGAATGATGAATTCAGCTGTCTTGCTGGTGGAAAACATTAAGCAAAATGGAAGGAGTTTAAGAACTCTGAGTCAGGAGATTTGGAAGTCTTAGTGTCTGATCTCTTTCTATAGAGCATTAAGGCCTCCTATTTACTTTTTACTTTTATAAAATTTAGCATCACCATCTTACTGATAAAGTTATTAACCTGGAAACAGGAATAGATTGGAACTGTGTACCTCACACTTCTGCAGCCCAGAAAGGGTCAATAACTCTTCCATCTGTGGCTAAAGGACCAAACACTTGCTATAAGATATTAAGACCTGAGCAGAAGTGAAGGCACTGGAGCAGATAAGAATTGCCTTGAATAGCTCTGCATGAATATACTGGAAAAACTGTATAAGGGAACAAAATCAAATGTGGATGCATTAGTGCATGTTTAGAATACATAATGGTCAGAGACATCCCTAAGGAACCAAAATAGCCAGGGGAAGTGACAGGGGTTCTGAAAGTGCACATCTCAGCTGCCTTATACTTGAGCCTGGAAGAGAGAGTCAGCCTGGACAACCCAAATGCCTCCTTTGCATGAGATGAGAAGGAATACTATACCTGATCTACTCCCTGTGTCCAGTAAGTACCAGCTAAGTGCATCTTTCCGTTACAGAGCACCAGCTTTGGCAGTAGTTGATGGCTTTGTCACCATTGCAATACATGTAGGCATTGAGGGAGGAGTGAAGGTAGGTAGTGAGTCACCTTAAAGAGTAACCTGAGAAGGTACTTCAAACTGGCATGGGAGAGAAGAATAGGGTTTAGAATGAAGTAAGCAAAGCTGGGTTCAAGTTGGCATAATCAGCAGGGTAGATGAAGGGACATGGAGATAAGAATGCAGATCAGAGTTGTGGAAAGCATTAAAAATGGAGACAAGAAACTTGAAATTGCTGCAGAAGCAGTGATATTCAACAGTCATGCTGCACTATTAGGCTCAACAGTAGTTTTGATTGTGGAAGTAATAGACACACGCAGTATGCACCCAGGGCTGTCTCGGTAGGAGCTGTAGGCTGCAATGGGAATGGCAGTGGGTGCTGAAGCCAGACTTAAGCCAAGACCATTTGAGGGCAGAGTTCAGTCCCTGAGTTGAGTTCATACAGAGCTGCAGTTCATGTATTCATTATTGTCAGCTGTTCATTAATCTCCCATGTGTATCTAAGTGTATTTGGAGAAACTGACTTCGGGGGAAAGCTGGAATTTTGACCTCTTGGCATTAATGTATTTTTGTTATGTTTTGTTTTGCTTTGCTTTTAATAAGCCACAGGCAAGGTCTTCTCCCTGTGATATATGCCTGATACTGTGCAAATTAGGACATTCCCCATTTTGCTGCATAAAAATGTCTATGCTGGGATCATAGAATATCCTTTTGTATACCCGTGGTCATCTGTCAAGCCTAATTTTTAAGTATCGGCAACCAGGGTTTCCAGAAAGGGAATTGGATCCTTGCTGCCTTGGCCTGCCAAAAGTCCTATCAACCAAATATTGTGAGCCCTTGCTTGATATTAATTCTCTCTCCACTGCTGTGAAGTTTATTGCTAGTCTGCTTTTATTTTTTTTTTCCTAAATCCTCTCCTCTCTTGAGACTGTATTTTCTTTTCTGCTGAGTCAGTCCTGTTTTCCACTACTGTCTTCCATCTGGCAGGTTAAAAAGTTAGGCAGTCATATGTTTCCATTTGTTTTCCACAGCCCCCAGAACAGGGTGCAAGCTGCCAGTCTCCAAGAAGTGCAGAATCAGATTCTCCATCAGGATTTAGCTCAGCTCTGTTCTCCTGTTTGTACCTGAAGAATGCTCTCCCCGGGTCTAGGAGTTACTGAGCAAAAGGTGTTTCAGACTAGCTTTACTTTTTCCCCTAGGAATGGCCACAGATGTTCCTTTGATAAGTATATACTGTTTGTTTATTGTTCTATTTTCTGTTCTGTTTCTCAAATTCGTTTAATGGGGAATGGTCTTTATGCTGCCATTTCCTAGTTAGGTTATCAGCTTTTGGGTTTGTATCATTTTCATTGCTCATTATATTCACTTTGATGGGTATAGAGGTATCATTTGTGTGTCCTGTAGAGTTTATTCCACTTTAAACTGAAGAGCTTTCCTATCTGATGTTATTCCAGACAAGTACTTTCCTTCCCTCAACATAATAAAGACCGTCCAATTAACTTCTACAAATTTCTTCGCTGCTTTCAGTGTGCCTTGAAGGTAGTATTTACTTTCCATATACCTAGGAAAAGAATGTAGGCTGTTTCACCTACAGTCCGTAATAACTTTTTTACAACACTTTTCAAGCGTTTTACAAGTGTTCTTTGAAGCTCGAGTCAGTACATTTTCAGCATGATTCTGGAGAAACTGATGAACGCATCTTTTTTGATGGTAAGATATTTTACATGTACACTCCTTCGCTGAGTTGCTTTTCACTGTGATTTTCAGTGTGTTCATGTAGTGGCATCATCCAGTCACTTGAAGCCTTCCGGTAACTTGTTTTTGTACCTGCAGTCTTAAAATTGGCTTTATAATCTAGACTGCAAGAGGTCTTTTTTAGCCCTATACAAGTGGAGTAAGACCATTATAAATGCTATTTGGCTTTGTGATTTTTTTTTTTTTAAATTATCCCATTAGCCCATTAACACACTGTATTTGTCTCATCATTTCCCATAATTACTAATAAACAAGATTATTTGTGAAACTTCCACTGAAGCCCATTAGAATAGTTCCGGCAGAGGCGGTATTCACATTGTGTCAGTTCTGCTTCACAGAATCTTCAGGGCAGCTAAACTCGTTATGTGCTAGACTTGAGCTTTCTTGGAGTCTGTTGGCAGTTATTTAATCATTTCAAAATGAACTCTTTACATAGGTATTTTTAAACAGATAAATCTTTCTCTTGGAGACTATTGTTCCAGTTGTGCTCAGCTGATCATTTAGAACACATGAAAATTCTTTTATTTGTGCACGAAGGGTCTGATTTTCATGTGATGTATCCAGATTTTACCCTAGTATGACTTCACTGACTTCAGTAGAATTGCTCCTGCTGTACACTGGCATAAATTACATGTTTTTCCCTTAGAAACAAACAAAATGCCCCACTGGTTTTCAGGTTACCCAAGAAGTTATAAGATGTGACTTTCAACAATCACACAAAAGCCTGCAGTCCTGCATGCAAGGGCTTGAGAACATCTGGAGCTTTCAAGGTTTCCCAGCATGTGCCTTTGCACAGTGTCGTCTGCAGGATGTTACTTGTTAGAGGACAGCTTTGTCAGCTGCTCGGTGGAATTCAGCTGCTCTTACTGCAGTTCTGCTGTGAGTGGAGGCCTGACTGAAACCTTTCCTATAAGCAAGGAATATATCCATTTAAGTTAATGGAGCTAATTGCAGAATGAACTAATGGATCAGGCCAACCAAATAAATGTTACAGTCATGAAGTCTTCCAAGATTTAGCTCTATGAAGCACTTACACACTGAATATTCAAATTGGGTAGATGAAAAGAAACTGAATTATAAGACAAAACCAAAATCTCCACACTTTGGCAGTTTTTTCCCTCATGGTTGCTGATTATCTGACAGTAAACTTATCGAGATGTATTTCTTAACTTTTATTCTTTTTTAAAAAAATAAACTGTTTATTGTCACAGTTTAGTGAAAGAGCATTTAGTTCCTAGAGAACAGTACTGGTCATGGATTGATCATTCCTTTCTTTGAGACCTTTCAGCGAAGATGTTCAATGACTGTAATCTAGGTTTGCTAAGCTGTTACAGAAATGATAAAAAGTCTGATACAAGGCATTTCTCTGAGTAGTGCTATTGTGGGAGGAGTCGCTCAGAGATGAAGCACAATCTGTCTTTTGGTCAGTTTTAATGACAAGGATCAGAAGGAGATTGGAGGGACTCGCTGGCTGCTGGTCTCATCATGTGCAACAGCTTAGGGACAGCTGAGTCAAAGGAGAATCCTGTGCTGGCTGGCTCTTCCTCCTGGAAAATTATGTTTAAGCATCAACAACGCTTCAGGAAAACGGCATTTTCTTTGTTTCCTTGAAGTTACTTATTGAGTGACAAGCAACTATGATAACCAGGCAAGGGATATGCAATTGCCATGTATTCTGCTTGTTCTTTCCATTTTGCAAAGAAGTGGGCAGAAGGGTTAATCAGATCAAAGCTGATAATCTTGATGAATTACTTCAAATTATGCAGCCATGTAGGGGTTTTTTTTGTCACTGCTCTTACTGGTTGGTGCATACTTCTGTGTTCCTTGAATTGGGAAAAAATAATTCCTTGCAGAGCCCTGTAGGTCAGAGTGTCACATGCACCAAGGGCTGCATCTAAAAACTACAAGCAAAATGTCCAAAAATTATTAATTTGGAGACACAACAGACTGGTATAGATCAGCAGTGGTTTCACATAATTGAATTTCAGGCAAACCATTCCAGCCCAAGGGTGAAATTATGAATAAATATAAGACAAAACACACCATCTGGTGAACCATGCCTAATGTAACTGAATTAATTGTTCAGTGGATCTCAAGGCCAGTTAAATAGCTTATCCGTATTTCTCATTGCTTCTTACTAAATGACACATTCAAAGCTCTTCCCTTCCTTCTCCCCCTCTAACCCTTTAACCTCTGAGTCATTTAGTGGTGGTGGGTGGTGTCTGCTCTGACAGTGTGTTGAGTATATTGCTGAAGTAAACAGGCTACTTCAGAATTTTTTTAGCAAATGAGAGCCTGTGGTCAATGACTGACTTTCAAACATATGGGCCTAAAAAGACATAATTTTAATTCATTGTAGTTATTATTTGCATAGTGCTATCTACTTCTGGGTGGTTTTACAGGCAACATATATCTGTAGGATTGTTTCCTGTTTAAGAAGTTATACATAAAGATGAAAAAAGCAGAGCTGGATGTGAATCATTGTAAAGTGTAGCTTTGTCTCAACAGTTTTATGATTTTGTTGGTTACAAAATTAGTAGCTTACTTTCTTTAGACTTCTCTAGCTTTAGCAGTCTGCTGGACAGCTGTTGATTTTTAGAAGGCTGAGAAAACTTTTTTTTTTTTTTTTGGGTGGTTCAATCTCCAGTTTTTTAATGTGTTTTTCTGCTCGGGGGAGAGGGGTTGTTTTTCTTACAGAATAGTTTATACCTTTGTACAGAAAATAGGGCAGTCACATTTTTGTAATGCAAAGAAATGAACGGTTAAATGAGACTTTTAGAACCATTAGAGTCTCAGTCACAAAGAGTTTGAGCTTGCCAGTATGTCTCAGAAAGGTATTGCTGTTTTAGACCCTGTTGATCATAGTGGAATTATTCAACCAGTACCAACAAAAAAGATGAAAAAATGCATGGCAGATTACAAAAAATATTCCTGGTTCAAAATTGTTGCCTTGGTGATGTGTAGTGTGTAATTATATTTTTTAAAAATGTGGTTAACAAATTAGAAATATCTTGGCAAACGTATCTTTAATTTTGTAGCCAGTGCATTTTATTCTTGTTTTATGTGTATGGCAACTCTCAAGGTTGTATAACAAGTTATTTCATCAAAAGCAATTTCTGTCCCATAGAGATGTTTATGGTATTCCATGGATTCCTCTGAACTGAATGTGAAGCTCAAATTTTCAGATTTGCCCTGTGATGTTAGATGCACTGTTTCTCCCACAATTAAATAAGGATTTTGATGCCTCTTATGCAGCTATGTTGGGCCAAATACTCACGTGGAGAAAAGAGAACTAAAATTAAGAGAATTGCATTCAGATGAAGTTCAGGTTCCAGGTAGTCTGAATGTCCAATATAGATAATTCTGAAATGCTCAGGGCATGTTACAAAGCATATGAAGTGCGGTGTGGTGTCTTGCTCTGTAATCCCTCTGGTGAGTACACACGCTGGAGCTGACTTCATTCAGGAAAAGGACAGGCCATTAGCCACTGGATCAAAGCACCAGGGTGCTTAGTGGCTGCTAGTGGCGTGCTCAGGGTAATAGCACCCTGAGGAGTATGGAGTAATGGAAATAGTCTCCCAGCTGGTGCTTGATCAGTAATACTTGGAAAAGCTGCCTACAAGAGCTTTATCAGACACTTGTATCCTGACTGGTATGGTGTCTTGCAGGGAGGAGGGAAGGGAGTGGTGTGAAAACAGCACCCTGTTTCTTGGGCTTTTGTGGCTAAATATCACTGCTAGTTAGATCTATCCCTAATGCAGCTCCTGCAGTTGCTTGCCTGGAATTTGAAGTTATTTCTATTTTTATATGTTGTTTTTAAAGTATTGAACATCTAAAATGGCATATTTGTCTTTGAGGGAATCCTATACCTTGATCCCTTTTCATATTAGGAGTTAAAAAGAACACATTTCAGAATAGCGTCTGGCTTTATTTTAAAATAATCGTTTAGACTCAAATATCTTAATTTATCTATATTTATATAGAAAATAAAAATGTGTGCCTTCAGTTGAAATGCAATCCCATGTGTAAACATCATTTCACTTTTTAACTTTTTAAACCTGTGATGGGCTGTGTTAACTAAGATCTAAAATAATTGATACTGTTTTGAAATAGTGTAAAGCTGGGGTTTGGGGGGTTGTTTTTTATAATTTGTTTTTGTTTGTTTTTTTAAAGTATCATAGCTTTGCCCAAATGATCAGTGGAATAACATTGGCATGAGGCTTGAGGTCTGGATGAAAATTCTGCCTGCACGTGCTGTTCCTTGGGCTCCCAATGTAACGGTTATTTTCAGGATTGCTCCAGTGACAATATTTTAATACAACTTTCCTGGCCATTCCTGCTGACATTTCTGGGTTTAGTATGAATAAAGTACTGGAGCTGTAACCAGAGTTAACAATTCTGTACTACAATATTTCAGTTAAATTGCAGTTTATTAAATAAAGCAAGCCAATTTCTGATCTTACTTAATGTACATTTCCAGTAATTCAGGATCTGATGTCAACAAAAAAAATGTTTTAGATAGTGCAAAGAAGTGAAGTAATCAGATTATCTTTCAGGAAATGTATAGTGTTCATTTCAAAGTATTTTAGCATGATACAGAGCTAGTAGAAGGATTTGCAGTTTACAGGGTAGTAGTTTGAGTCAGATGGACATAATGTCTTTTTCTAGTACAGTCTTTGGTTCTTGGCTCTGGTGGACTGAAGGAATTTGTCCCTTCTTGCTGGCTGTGCAATTCTCCTTCAGTTCTCTGCCCTGTCTCCATCTCCTTGAGAGGTGTAGTCCACCTTCTTTGAACTCACCATTTTTTAGTTCATCTGAGTCTTTCTGGCCTTGGGTTTGTTATAGAAGTGATCTCTCAGTAAGAACACACAGGACAAGCAGAGCTTACAGGTTGTTATGGGGAAACCCAAGAGCTGGTTTTGTTGTGCTCTGCAAGTCTTTTGCCTCTCTTTACATCAGCTTTTTACACCATTCATTTGGCAGATCACATCTATTTCTCCACTGCCAAAGGTCTGTAGTTGGTTTTCTGGGCATTGCCAGTCATGCAGGTCATGTTCCAGACCATAGCTGGGCCAACTTTTATGTGCTGGAGCCTCACATTAGCAGTTAGATGTAGTTGTTAGTGACTGCCATACTGAAGCATGCTAGACCAAGGAGATGAGGAAATTATGCAGGATTCACACAACTCACACATGCTTTCTCTGACATCTGAAATTTAGGTAATCCACATTATGAATCTAATTACAAGCAGTCTGGGCAACAGAAATATCTGTGCATAATTTATGCATATCTCTAGAGCTTTAAAGAGTGAGTCCTTAAACACGTATGGAACTTTAAGGATATGAGTATCCGCTTTGTCTTGGTGGACTGTGAACTCATTCGTACCAAATGGTCCTATTTTCCTGATAATGATGTATGTAAAAGAGGGTATGTATTTAGCAACAGCAATATATATGAGTTGACTGAGATTGACTTTCCACAGGAGTCGGCAGTGTGCCCAGGTGGCCAAGAAGGCCAACAGCATCCTGGCTTGCATCAGGAATAGTGTGACCAGCAGGAGTAGGGAAGTGATCGTGCCCCTGTACTCGGCACTGGTGAGGCTGCACCTCGAATACTGCGTTCAGTTTTGGGCCCCTCTGTACAAGAAAGACACTGAGGTGCTGGAGCGTGTCCAGAGAAGGGCAACAAAGCTGGTGAAGGGCCTAGAGAACAAGTCTTATGAGGAGCGGCTGAGGGAACTGGTGTTGTTTAGTTTGGAGAAGAGGAGGCTGAGGGGAGACCTTCTCGCTCTCTACAACTACCTGAAAGGAGGTTGTAGTGAAGCGGGTGTTGGACTCTTCTCCCAAGAAACTAGCGATAGGACGAGAGGAAATGGCTTCAAGTTGCGTCAGGGGAGGTTTAGATTGGACATCAGGAAGAATTTCTTTAACAAAAAGAGTGGTTAGGCATTGGAACAGGCTGCCCAGAGAGGTGGTGGAGTCATCATCCCTGGAGGCATTCAGAAACATGTAGACGTGGCACTCCAGGGCCTAGTTTAGGAGTCATGGTGGTGTTAGTTGATGGTTGGACTTGGTGATCTTAGACGTCTTTTCCAACCTTAATGATTCTATGATTCTATGATTTTGGGTCCCTTTGAGGACTCTGGCATTAATGCTGCCGCTGCTGATATCCCTGAATTGGTCATGTCTATGCAAACTCCACGCAGTGCTGTAGGTTTGTAATACCACTTACAGGCATTTAATGAAGGCTTGTGATTCACAGGGAAAAAAGACAATACCATTTGCCAAAAAAAACCCAACCCAACCAACCCAGAGGGGAAGTAATTTTGTGTTCTTTATCCTGGATTATAATGACATAAGTCTCTAGAGAAATTCCGACAGCTCTAACCAGGGGTTGAATGGAGAGCAGTCAAGAGCAATGAACAGGAAAACCCTTGCTTTTTGCTGCTGTTGATGAGTTTCTGATCAGACAAAGCAATGCACGCAGAGAATCACTGAACGGACCGGTGGAGCTGACCCATTAAATTAAATTTCTCCTGTATTGCAACTAGATGATCTCAAAAAGCTGTGTCAAGTGTCCCTGTACATCTATAGTGGGTAACCATGTGTTTTCACATGGTGAACAATGATGAGCATTCAGCAAATAGTATGATTTGTGAATAAAGGTAAAGCTAAAGGCACGTAAGGTGCAGCAGTGTTCTGATATTGTCCAAATGAATTCATGTGGATTGATATGATCTATACCAGTCTTGACTTCAAAATAATACTTTAGCTGGGTCCTTCCTGGGGAAATTGGTCCAGCTGTCTGAGTCTGCTTGTAAGATCAGTACCTGACCATCATTTTGCACACGCCATTGCATCGTGAAAGTTTATACTTCCAGATTAGTTTATACTTGTATGAGTTACACATTAAGAAAAATTAGAACATTACCTTTAAGAGGCACAGTGAACAAAAATATATTAGCTCGCTGCAAAAGATTTTCCTTAATGTTTGTCCTCTAAATACTATCTGGCTATTAGTGAAAAATATGATTTTTTCTCAATTCTTTGTTCTGAACCATTTGTTTTTCTTTTTTTCCTGAGAAGTGAAATTTATTGAGTTTACTGAAAAGGTGGACCATTCTCAGTTCTTTCTCTTTTTAAACCACATGTTTTACAGCAGTATAATACAGTATGCTTTGCCAGCAGTTTGCATAAAATTTGTTGTTCATCCTAAATGAAATGAAGTTAGGACAAATATATTTGGAGACCTAGGTCTCCCCCTGCCGCATTCTATTGTCTTTCTACAATAGAATTTGGGCACTTTTTTCTGCTTTGAAGTGCTGTCCTCAGCTTCAGCACAAATTGGTTTACAGTGAAGAATTCACTCACAGGAGAACATCTGGGATATTGAAGTATGTGGGTATGATCAAAGGGAAGTATGTAGCAGGATGTTTCTCTTGACATTCCAGTCCAAAGGAGCACAGTAGATTACTAGCTGGCTTATAAAGATGCCAACATGGCATCTTAATGAGATCCTCACAAGCATGTGTGTGAGTCTTAGAGAGCTTGGTTTGGGAACAGTCTGTTGTCCAGTTCATAACTGGTCATGCAAACATCTGTGATTCACTTGGTGACAAATGAGTGCCGAACTAATGAGAGTGGTTACATAGAACCCTCAAAAGCATGACTCACCAAAAAAGGTTGCTCTCTATCTCTCTGGGATTTGCAGTGTATTGTGGATGAGTTGAACTTAAATCATGCATGAACAGATCAACTCTGGAACCAATATGCAGTAGTTTGAATACTTCCAGGAAGCACTGGATTCAGCATACATGTGCTGATGTCTTCAGCTCCTCAACTGGTAAAGACATGTTCAGAAGTAGAGAGCAAATGTGCACAATCCTGGAATTTTCCCCATGAGAGTACATGGGTGGAGCCCAAAGCCAATTAGGTTTTGAGAATACACTGTGGTGTACTCCAGAAAAGACTGGTGGTAACTGTTTAGTCAACAGTCAGTGGGAGAAGATTGCAGATAAGAGACAGGTCATTGCAGTGTGAGAACAGCTGCTATGCCTCAAATAAAGCAAGACTTGGTTAGAGAGAACTCCTGTACGTGGACCCTGGCTAGTGAGTTTGTAATGCAGATAAGGCATGGTGAGGAGCACTGGTACAACAGCAGGTGCTGCTTTACAGTGCCTCTAGACAGTTTGGTGATAAACTGTTAGTCTAGCAAGAGAAGTCCAATCTCGCACATTGATTACGAATCTTTTCAGAATCAGACTGCCATTTCATTGGATTTTACTTCAGTCTCATAATGTTTAGTTTCTGTCTTAAATTCCCTGGGTTTCTGTAATTATGAAAGAATGGTTTTTTGGAAGCTATCAGCTTTGACTGCTGCATGGAAGAGCTTGAGAATGTCAGTTATAAAGGTTCAAATATTAAAATATGAATGAAAGGAACCTCTGTGTGGTTTATGAAATTGTTGTCGGTTCATAACTTGAATAGTTTGAAGTGATGAATGATACTGCAAGAAACTGATTTTTATTCTGGTTTGGTGTATTTAAAAACATAAATATTTATTACAAATTTCTATTCCCACTTACAAAGTATTTGCTTTTTGTAAGTCCCCTTTAATATGAGTTTTGATTCCAATGGATATGGTCCCAGTCACTGATGCTTTCTTTTTTTCTCTCTTTTTCAGTTATACCAGCAGAGTTGTTTCCAATGGACTGAAGGCACAAATTAATAATCCAGAGCTGAAAGTCAGAGGATTGGACCCACTCATCAGTAATTTAATTGATAAACTTCAGCACTTTAATCAAGTAAGTAATTTTTAGAGATAAAAGCATTTTATTACTGAGTTTGATATCAGAGCTGAAGCTAAAATTACTAGGTGGTACTGCTTCTCATGTTACATTTCCCAGGATCATAGGCCTGAAATACCCATGTAGTGGGCCTGGTACTAATGGCAACTAAAGATTCTGTTGTGCCAGCTGGTTTATGAACTCTAATGAGGCAAAATTATTTCCCTGGAAGTTGCTTTAATTCCTGGCTGTTGTTCCATAGCTGTTGATTAACTGTCCTGCAGTCCACAGTCCCAGGAACATGGAGGAACTCCTGAGCCCCACACAAAGCTTATGACAAGAGTCATGCTGTGTGAGTGCCTTTAGGAGTCCTGTGATATTCTTGTGTTGGAGGAATATCTCCTTGTTTGTACAGCTTGCTGTTTTTCAGTGGTGTAGATATAAACAGATCAAAAGACAAAATGGGTCTGTAAGGGTGGGATAACTGAACAGTACGGAACGCTGAAGTCAGGACAGAAGGTGCTCCAGGATGAATTAACCATGCACCTTTGAAAACATTTCCTTGACAGGCCTTGTTCTCAAGCCCCTCAGCCGAAAAGGAAAGATAACCTACCAAGGAGTTTGTCAGAGACATGATTAACCTGTGTCTGCCTCTATCATCTATTTGGGTTCCCTCAGATGCACTTGCAGTCCTGGTGCATCTGCCGTCTTTCAAAGCTGAATGCATAATTCTCTGATATTGCTGCTTCAGCACACCTCTTTGTAAGCTCTTAAAGTAGTGCCAGTCCAAATGAGCTGGAGCTAACAGATTTAACAGAGATTGATTTTCATTTAAAGTAGGCATGTTTTCTTGTCAGCTTGGAAGAATGCTTACAACAGTGTGTTCAGAGTCAGATGTGTTTGCACATTAGTCTACTCGTAATCCTTCACCGTTAAGGAGTGATGGAGCATGGGGATAGAAATAGTTAGTAGAAAACCGCCGTAAGATTGAAGTCCACCTTTGTGGGTGGGGTGTGCAGGAAGAAAAATAATCTGCACAGGTAAAACGGGTGGAGGAATTGCTTAGTCAGGATGGGGGAGGTTATCAAGACTGTGGCTGTGACCGGGAATCACGGTTTGATCTCTTATTTACTCCTGCAAAAGTACAGCCCTCCTTTACCTCTCATCAACCACAGTTGGTAAATCCATAATCTAACCAGTAATTACTGTTTTTGTTAAATCTTGCTTGGCTCTACTGTTTTGTAGGCTGCAGTTTAGGGATTCTTTGTATCACACTGTTTGATTTAACTTGCCATGGGGAATTACAACAACCAGTCTGATGCGGTACTTAATATTACAGTGAAATAGACATTATGTGGTCAGATTGATGAAAAGGATAATTCATTATTTATCTGTCTTTGCATGTTATAAAGTAGAGTGTTAATTTACTTTATAAATATTAGATATATCCATCTTTGTTATAGTCTTCTATAAACACTGGCAATAGGAAATAGCTAGAAATAGATTAAAAGTAGCTGTGTATTGGAAATTCTTTTTCTTTGCTGTAGAAAAATAAAAATCTGAATGGTCTCATAATGAGCTGCATACCAATTGTTACGTACGTTTAAAAAAACAGCTTCAAAGAACACTTTTTAGAAGAATAAAATCCAATTCCTAGCTCTTTCTGTTGGAGAGTGTTGCTTTCTGTTACTTCTAATTCTGTTTTAGGAGAATATCATCCTTAAGTAAATGTAACTCTCATCAGATTGAGGTGCTTAGCAATAATGGGTTCCAAGGGTGAAGGATTAAACAGAATACTGATTATTGCCCTAAGATGGTTTGTTCTTAAGTACTTGGAATAATATAAATTCCTTTGATCATAATTTTGGTAAGATTTCTTCAGAGATCAAAGCATCAAAGAAGTTGCTAAATATCTAAGGCTTTCACATACAACATCAAACATGTGTAGCTGTTTTCTGCTTCTTGAATTTTCATTTCAGTTGTGACATTAATTTACAAATAAAAACTGACACTGAAAAGCCGATTAAATCAGGAGTTTAAAGTGTCATCACTAGTGTGTGTAGACTATATAGAGGAAGAGTTACACAAAATCCCATTACTCATTTTACAGGCAAATTGATTTTTTTTTTTTTTTTTTTTTTTTTTTTTGGAAGCAATATGTAGGGTGGAATTTAAACAGTGATAAAATAAGGTGTTATCTTTGTATCTTCTTAAGTGTTTGACATTTGCAACACCATTTTAAACAGTAGTTGCATATTGCATATACAGAAGCAATCCTAGAGAGGCAGGAAGCCTGGAGAGCAGAGAGCAAAGCAATGATTTGATGTGTCTAGGCCCCAATAATCTTCTACCACTTAAGTAATATTGCTAAACTACCCAGAAGAAAGCATATTCTTGGATAAGAGAAAGATGTGCTGAGATTTTTAAATGAAATAACATTTCTGTCTTAACAAAACAAGCTCCAGCCAGGCTGCATCTATCTGTCAGAGAGCCTGGCACTGTTGACTTTCTCATTCTGTTTTGCAAAGGTGCATGTTTTTTAAAATCAGAATAATCTGCTACTGGATCAATTTGCTGAGGTTGTGGGGTACTGTCAACTACAGCTACGTTGAAATCAACAGGATTCATTTTTCTAAAAGATGCACCTTAGCTCAGCAATTCTTAACGATTTCTGGAGCAAGTCTAATCACCGCTGTCTTCGATAGATCCTTTTCCACCTCCTGTCTTCCACTGCTGGACCTCAGCTTTTCCTCATCACTCTGCGACTACTGCTGCAGCCTCCTTCCCCCATGCTGGCAGTCCCAGGCTGCGGACGCAGCAGCACGGTGCAGTGGTGGGGCCTGAGATAACGTGGGCTTCTGGCGACTGGGGTAGCAATGCAGCACAAGGCTGTGAGCAAGAGTGTCTTGTCACTGGCCATGCAGAAGTAGCAAACCATTCATTTAAATCCAAAACTGACAGTCTTTGGTGTGCAGCAGCCATTCATTTGCTAGCTCCTTATTATGATTTATCTACAAATGTAAAGAGATTAATAACTTCATTGATCCTAAATCCCATGGACATGAACAGAACTCTTGTCAATGTATTTTTGTTCTAGTTGATGCATCCCAACTCCATCATGTTACAAATAATCTGTATGCAAGTCGTCTTCCATTTCTGCCTGTCATTTAGGCTGAAATGCCAGTTTGTTGAAGATTATAGCAGTTCCTTGGTTTTTTCATCTGCGACTTAAATCCTCACCACATAGTTGTTGTTTTTTAAAAACTGATTATACAAATAGCAGGCTATTTCATACCCACTTTGCAAAGCCAGAAGTAAAGTGAAATTTAGAGATTATTATTAAACAATTACTGTTATTTGCATCCCTGGCAGATAAGGTATTTGAAGGGTTTATTGTAGCTGCTGATTCCCATATCAATAGAATTACAGAGTTACAATTTACGGTAACTTTTACTTTTAGTAATGCAAAAACAGATCAGGTGAAGTACCGGGTTGATTTTCAAGAACTAGCAGTTAGAAATAACATCTTTTCCTCCCCTTTTTTTGTGAATAGATCAGATGTGAACTGCAACTGATAATAAACATAAAATCCCCCATTGTACCTTTTTTGACTACTACTTCTTGCCACGTAATCACACTTAAATATGTTTTAATGTTTTTCTTCACCATAATGCTTTTCACAGTTTAAACACGAACAGTTCTGAGGCCAAGGTTAAAAATCCTAAAGGATCAATTTCATTGAAAAGCAATGAGAATGTTAGGGAAAAGTGAAAAAAGCTTTGAGTATAACTTTACTAGCGGGGTTGCATGGGCATTCTCAAAGGATTATAATATAATAAGTATTATACAAGTTTAACTTATTTGTCTTTTGTCAGCCTAAATCTAATCTTGACAGATTTTGAGAATCAGTGTGTTTTGCTGTTGTTAGTCAGAGGTGAATGCTTAGGGCATGGCTGTAATTCAAGGAGACAGTGCAATATCCTAGCGCTTAAAATGAGAGCAATGCCAAAGCAAGTCTTGCTGAATCTGGACCCACATATTCTTTTTTTTTTCCCGCCAAAGTCTCATGGATCTGCCAGCTGAACTAAGAAATGCATGTAACTTGAATTCCCTTCAGATTTGTATACAAAGGATGCCGTCATAGCAAAGTTTGAAGCAACGGCACTGAGATGTTTCCTATCAATAATATGAGCTAGCCATAATTTAATCTCCAATGTGAATTTAATTAGGTTAGACAATAGAGAACAATACAATAAATCATTTAACTACTACTTAATTTAAAAGTGTATGTATTTTTTAGACATCTATAAAATTTATTACATTATAGACTTTTTATATTAGATTTAAGTGGAGACAAGTTGGTTTGATTTTCATCCAAACTTGTAGCTGACTTGGCCTAAGACTCAAAATATTCTGTTCTTCATTTCATCCAATGAAAACATAGAAAGAGAGGTAGCCATCTTAGAAAGACTGTTGGTATATTACCTCTAGTACTTGGGATTTAAACAGCCCAAACAGGCTTAGAAGTATTATTGCTTGCCCCTGACATACCTCCCAAAACCTGCAGAGACTTATGTCTCTTACAAAACATAGCACCTTTCCCAGAACTGCCTTATGTCTGGGTTTCCAAAACAGGTCCTCTTTTTTTTTTTTTTTTATCCAGAGCATTTGGAGACTTTGGACATTTCTGCAGGATTTCAGGTGCTCCACTTCCTTTTGGAAGTGTGAAGCAAGACATCTGGAAATCCCAGAGATACTCATTCTCTCTTCGGTGGCTAACCAAGCAGACTATATGTAATTTGAGGCCTTGAATTTAATGCAGATGCACAGATTAATAGAAAAAGACACACTGAAGGGATTGGGCCCTGGTTTCAGTTGTGTAGTGTGTACAGTGTGCTGACAATCTGTGCACATGTAGTACGCTTTCAAGGCTTTCAGGATTCATTGCATGCAGACTCTATTATACAGGTACTTCTATGATGGTAATCCCATACAGAAATATAGGAGGTGAAAGGCTGTGTTCCCTGCACCGTGATGCTGCCAGGAGCACACCATCATAGCCTATTGAGGATGCCACCCAACTCACCCCGAGACTGATTTTATCTTTTGCAAGTAACGTAGGATCCACATCACCAATCAGCTGGTGAAAGCTGTCCATAACGCAACAGAGACTGTTGATTCTTCAGTGGAGGTTTTGAATGCTCTGGGTCATAGAAGTCTCAAAGATTAATCGTGCCTCAGCTTGTCTGCAGTTCAGGTACAAGAGAGATTTTCATTGAAGCAAACACTTCTACAGTTGTGTTGGCCCTTTTTGAGTTCACATCACTATAAAGGCGATAACAGCCCTCGTCACTTTCATCTCCAAGTGTAAACAGCAGTGATAATTGAATTAATACAATAGTTATTGGCTGATTAGTGATTAATAAATAGCAGCAAGAAATGCATATACTTCAGGAAAATAAAGATAGAATTAATGAAACCTGAAACAACTATATTTAAAGTCATTCTTCATTATGAGGGTGGTGAGGCAGCGGAACAGGTTGCCCAGAGAAGTTGTGGATGCCCCATCCCTGGAAGTGTTCAAGGCCAGGTTGGATGGGGCTTTGAGCAACCCGGTCTAGTGGAAGGTGCCCCTGCCCATGGCAGGGGGTTTAGAACTAGATGATCTTTAAGGTCCTTTCCAACCCAAACCATTCTAAGATTCTATGAAAGTCTTATAATGCCAGGAAAGAGCAAATGGACTGTTTGTTTATTTTTTTTTATTTCCTGCTCTGCTGTATAAAAATTGTTTATTCCTATCTTCAGATAAACTATCATCTCAGATTACTTTGTCACTTATACGGAGTTTGTTTCTCATCCTATTTTTTTCAAAATACTTGTTCTTCTTAGATTCATGGGCTGTTTTTATTCTCCCCTGCTAAGAATCAGACATCTCTTTGCTTCCAGATATAGATACTGAATGCTCAACTCTGAGATAAGTTATGATCTTTTTCATAATCCATATGCAATGAAACAACTCGTCCCAGTGCTTGAAACAATCCAGCTTACTCAAAGACTGAGCATAATCTTTCTCTGTGTGGTCTTCTGTATGGTTTTCTGTTTCTTAGGAAATATATATATACACATATGTAATGTAGACTGTATAAAAATTGTGAAGACATCAGATTTCATCGTATCTGTGATTAAAACAGGAAAAGTTACATAAATGCTGCCAGCCTGGGAAAAATAAACAAAAATCTAGTAGCAATTTAGCGCTCTCTTGTTTCTTTAAAGAACCTGGCAGATTTCTGTCATATATAGTTCTTAGCAAGTCATCTTTGGGTCCAAAGCTTTTTGCTTTTGTAACATATTTTCAAACAAAGTTGACTTGTCAAACAAAGTTGAGAAAATGCATCCACTGTCTATTGGGGACTCTTTTGTTACCGAGACAAATCAAAATCAACAAAGACCCCTCTTTGCAAAACAGCGTATCACACAGTAGTGCATCAGGATATGGTAATATATAGCAGACTACATAGTAATGGGGATGTTTCACTAGGAAATGTTTCTTGCAATAAAGGCTGTAGTTCTCAGGCAATTAAACGGTATGTAGTTGCTGATTTCTTAGGAGCATTTATCTGTCAGGGCTTCCATTAGGGGGAGTAAAATTCACAAGAAATATATTCAAATAGTGGGCTGGGGCATCTGAAGTCTGTCAAAATCCTATTCCGGTCTTAGGTTTCTGCAAATTGCTATTGCTTTGAGACCAGTAATTTATGCCCCTTCCTCATTTCTGACTTACGCATCCCAGGTGAGGCTGCTGGGGGATCACCCACGGGGAGGGGGCGTGCAGGGGAAGGAGCAGGGACAGGCTTAGGGCTGCAGATGACTCAGCTGGGCTCCTACTGGAAAATACAGAGATGTGGCCATGAAGGGAGAAAAACTCACGCAGATTCCCTTTGTCTGTGTACCTTGAGGGGCAGAAAGAAAAGCAGACCAGCTGATAATAATTCAGTCATTAGGCTATTTACCTGGAAATGTGGGATCTCCTTGTTCAAGGCCTGGCAATCCCGGTCACTGGGCTGTGTGCAGTGGTTTTCTTCTCTCATGTGCCGTTATGTTTTAAAAAGAAAAGGAGTTTGGAAGCTCTAACCTTGATTCTGCTGTGGCATTAAAACTCCTGTCAAAACCAGAAGTTTGTCCATGAATCACAACAGGAGAGCTCTTTCTAGTCCAGTCCCACTGAAAAAACATCACTGGAGCATTGTTTTATGGAGAGCATATGTTAACGTTGTAATTTATTGCTAATTGAGGTATATATCATCCCTGGCTGAAATCAGTGTACTTTGCTGGCCTGAGGTCTGCAGGTTGTTTGTTTGGTTTTGTTAAATATAGTGACTTGAGATATAATTAAATAATTTTAATTAGAATTGAAAAATGGCTTTTTAGTATTAAAAACAGCATCAAGATTTCAATAGAAACAGAAATCATGTGAAATACTGGCTCAACTAAAGCAAAATGTAGCATTTTAAAATAAGACAAATCTGAATCTCAACGTAAATCCAGCATTTTATTATATGCTAGCAAATATATAATGCTAAAATGCCCTTTTATTATTCATGTGTTGTGTCTCAGAGTATGCTGTGCTATTTGTCTTGCAAGCATTTTCAGAAATTATTTGCCCAGATGGGCCATTGTATGTATTTTGTTTTGCTCATTGTGGGAAATTAGTCTTAATAAATCAAAATCACATATTGAGTCACAGTAGTGACTTGAGCCAAGTGGGGGAGAGGGAGGGGAGAGCTACTGTTTCAATCTATAACTGAGCCAAAACATTTCACATATAGAAAAACATAGTTTGAAAAGAAGAGTCTTACTTAAAAAAAAAAATACAGAGTCTGTGCTTTGGCTTGAGTGCCCACATTCTAGTTGCAGCCGATTAGTGAAACCCGAGCTGATGCTTGCTTTCACAGATGAGCTGAAAAGTGTTTTGGATCCTCTGGTGTAATGGCTGCAAGTGAGGAGAGGGTCAAGTCTTGGAGGGATCTGCTTTGGCCTGACCAGTAGAAGGTGGTATGGGAGCACGAGGCTGACCACGGGAATACGAGGGCTGGTGTGGGCGCCCAAGGCCAGGCAGGAAAGCAAGGCAGGGGTGGGAGCATGAGGCATCTAGGAAGAGCTGGTCAGCCCTGGGGTTTGCGATTGCTGCCCAGGGGGTGGAGGCAGCAAAAGGGAAACTTTTTCACCATTAATGGAAATACTGTGGTTTCTTGCCACTCCAAGAGAAATGCATCACTCTAATAACAGTTGTCCTTGTGGTATAAGGTGCTAACCAAAACGTGTACTGTTGTTACTGTTCAACAACTGTTAACAGTTGTTATTGTTCTTGACCAGAAATGCCCCTTTGTGGGTGTTGGCAGAGGGGAGGAAGCCTGGATCTGACTGCTAGGTTAGCCTATTTGTTTTGATGTTAATTGAGTTTTTTAAAGATAGGAAGTCAGCAATTATCATTGAATTAATTAAGGTTGTCATACTGAAATTATAAATTCTCTTTTATGGAAATACTTATTTTGTTCTGTTAGCCCATCATCTTGTTCTGATCACTCTAATAATTGTAAGTCATATACATTGCTTTAAGTTATTATCATTAGAAGTGCGATTATGGTATTTACTTTTGATCTCATTCCTGAGATAAAATAATGTGCTTATTTTTGGAGGTGGTAAGCTTAGCATAATAGGAAAGAAAAGCAGGGATTTATGGGCTGATCATTGTTTTCTTTAGGGTAGAGGAAAGGTCTTCAACCAATTGATTGATCATTGGCCAAAAGCAAGAACAGGGTCATTTTCTTCTCTTTCTGTTCCACTACTAAAGGGAGGAGACAGGTAGAAAAAGCAGTGTAAGAGAATAAAACTAAAGACTACCTAAAGCCCAAACTTAGTCTGTAAAGCTCAAGTGGATCTTTACTGCTGGTGACAAGTGGGTTAATGCTACTGAAGTATACTGCCACTTCCCAATTAAAGCAAACAACTTGTTTCCAGCAATAATTTGGGTTGCATTGTAGCACAAGTTGATGAATCAGACCTGGACTGGAGAAGCCCCGGATCAGGTGTCCCTCTGAGAGGTTTCTCATACTAGGTGCCCCCTGTGGCTGCCTGATGCCATCCCAGATGCTTCCTGCACAACCCAGAAGCATGGGAGCCAAGTCATCGATAACACCTGCGGCCCTCATATTTAGGCTGCTTAACCGGTTGCTCCGTGGCAGCTTAATGTGAGATGGTTCATACTCGTCTGCCCAGGCAAGCAGCCTTTTAATATGTCTCCTCACTGTATCTGCAATGTGTAGAGAGGCTAAAACCTCTGAATCAGTTTGGTGCCGTTTGTATTCATGTGATCAGTCACGTACTTCTTGGAGGACAAAATAAAGAAGAGCTAATGATAGGTATTGAGGTTAGGCAAACTTCCTGGTGTCACTGCCTAGTCTCTAAAGGAGAAAATAGGGCCACGAGCAAGCATCAGAAGAATACCTGATCTGTACTCCTCTTCTATCAGTGTTTGTTCCAATACACTTTGGAATTTAGAAAGCAAGCCTGAATATTGAAGAGAAACTGTGTCACGAGTAGCCTTTCTCTTCTATTTAGGGAGACATTCACAAGTAATTACTAGAATAGGAAAGACTAAAGGAAACAATCCTCTTGTTTGAGGCAGAACCGCTACTGTAAAATAGCGTTATTTGTCAATTTAAAGAAATTCAGTCTTACAATAGACCTGTTTTGCTATTGACCCTGTCTTACACTTCTTTGGTGTTGTACATAATACTTGTAAAAGTTCAAGTATATTACATCTCACACCCACCTGATCACACACACATCCCAGAGCCATCCTGAGAGTAGTTCACCAAATCCAGAAGAAATCCTAGGATATCAGACTCGCGTCTTCTGCATCTCATCGTGAGCTCTTCTGCCAAGTTGGAATCAAAAAAGCAAGATGTATGTAGGTGCATCAACATAATTAGTAAAATCACACAAATGTCAGTTTGGCACGATCATTGTTGCTACCGGTCTTTTATCAAAAGCATGATGCAGTTCTTGAATGGCCACATACCTCCTTGACCTCGCTTTCAGTGTGTTCCCCCAAACATTGGGCATCTCAGCATTCTGGGTGCTGCGCATGATAGCTGGCCAGGTTGTACTAGCACAGCACAGAAGGTGCCTTCCTGCTCTCTGCCCCATGAGCAGGCCTAGGAGGCGTCTTCCATCCTGACACCAAGATATCTCTCCCTTCTTCCAGCTTCCAAGTATAGTTCTTCCCACTTCTCCATTAATAGCATTAATTCTGTGTGGCTGACATCCCATCTTCTCCATTACAAAAGCTTGATACTGTACATTCATGTCTGTCATCAGAATTCCCGTGATAAACTTCCCATCAGGTACAAAAGGCTGAGCAAACCTGCTTGTTTGCTAATACTGACTGCAAGACAACCGTCTGGTAGGGAGACAAATCGCTTTTATTTGTAACTGTTTCTTTCTTAATTTTTGTCTTCTTGCTTTTGTGTCAAGACTTGGAGATTTGCAAAGACTGTAAGTTCAGCTAACACCAAAAGGTTAGTGGGAATTTTACAAACCCTGCTGCACTCTAATTTTCACTGTCTGTTACTTTTATGAGCATTGGCTAGTCTTTAACGGTCTTACTTTTTTACTGGCCTTTCTCACCCATATTGAAATGTTTTGTTTCTGAAAAAGAGCCTAGTTTAAGTCCATTTTAAAATAATTAAGTTAGGTATATTATTTAAAGGCACTATAAAAGCTCTTCAGCTGAGTATATCAGCTGATTTCATTGTACTCCAGACAGTCTATGCAGTTTGCCCCTAACTCAATTCAGCCCTGTGCAGGTATGAGGCCAGCGTGTAGGCTTAAGGGGAAAACATAGCAAGGAATGGAAAGTAATTTCTTCGGTCATAGGAGAGTAACAGCATAGTTTCCTATAAATGTTGTTCTGTTTGGATTATTAGGTATGGTAAAAATGAGGCAGTTATATCAATAACAGGTTAAGTCCACCAACACTCCATATGGAACCAAACTCCACACCAAAGCCATAGAAGAAGATCTGTGTGTCAGGGAACTACCTAGGGACTTCATCTTTAAGGAAGGTTAAAACTCACTTTCAAATAGAGATGAGCTGATGTGCTGTCATTTGATCTCTGCATTCTATCCCAAACAGGAGCAGAAGTTGCTTATGTACATGAAGCACCTGAGAGGAAATAGCCGTGGCCCAGGTCTGAGCTTCGGGCAGCGCTTGGAGCAGACAGCTGCAGTGCCTTGCAGATGAGGGCTTAGAGGTTGTGGGAACTCTCTTTAAATGGCTGTAGGAGGACTGTTTCTCACAGCTGCAAGGCACTAGGATCAGCTGAGATTTGGGGTTCCCAAGAAGCTGGGGACTCTGCTACTTACAAAGGAAAAGTGTGGCTTCCTGAAGTAGCAGGTTTTCCTGGCCCTGCAGAGCTTGAGGTGCTCAGAAGCCCTGTCTGCCCAAATGGTGGGTGGTCTTCTTACAAAGCGACTGTTCAGGAACCGCAGCTGCGACATGGACTGGGCAGTAGTCTGGCGTCAGCTCAGCACAGACTGAGACCCAAGGTTTTCTGTTAGTGTTCAGGCACCATCTGGAGAGTTGGTGTATTTGTCTAAGACACAATATTAACCAGACTCTTCCCACCGTGCCTTTCCCGGTTGATACCTTGAGAGGTGACATTTTATCACTACAATACCCAATAGCTTCCCTCACCCAGAAGGTGAAACACTGGTAGAAATAATGATAGGGAAATACTGTGCATCTCTGTCTTAAATGCAAACTCGGACACAGTTGAATTGAGTGACCTTCCTCAGCCTTCTTTAAAAGTCTAGGTCCAAGCCAACATTGTATGCACTGGCTTACATGGTGCTTAAATGACAAAATGCAGAGAGCCACACAGAGCACTTATGTTCAGGGCTGTCATAAGTAAGAGTCAATGGGAGTTAAGGATTTTTTTCAAAATGCATTAGCAATAAGACTGTTTTTAGAGGCATATATTTTAATTCTGATTCTTCTATCATCTTCTACCAGCATTTACCAGAGTATAAAAGTTACCAGAGAGTAATAGACAATTTGAAGTTGGAAGGTACAATCTGGAGATAATCCAGCTCAACCTTCTGTTGAAATCAGGGCCTTAGATTAGGTTATCCAGGGCCCTGTAAAACCAAGTCTTGCATAATTCCAGCAACGGAGATTCCATCTCTTCTCTGGTGCCCCTCCGCTTTGTGTTTGTTTGCTAGCTTATATCTATGAAAATAAGTACACTAGTCTTAAATGCCTCACTTCTTCCTGTTTATAATGTTCTCAAGGTCCAGCTTGAATTCATAGACAATAGTTCTTGGGCACAGAATAGGCACTTTATACCTTTATACACTGAAATATGTTCCAGTGTATAAAGCAAGAGCAGTTATATAACAACTTGGTATTGGGATACCTGGAAGTTCCTGCTTCCTATAGGAAAACATCCAAAGGAAATTACAACCAAAGGAAATTACAACCAAAGTAAACAGCATGTCTCCATATCTTGCATGAATCAGATTCCTGTGTGAGTCCAGCCTGCCTGGATTATCACCAGTGATGCTGACATTAACAAATGGAGAATACTGGTTAGGTGGCAGCCTGCTCGTTTACAGAGCGCAGAATTTGCATACACTTACTGGCTGGAAGAAAATTTACTACTGTGCACATGATGCTGAGAAAAGCCTCGGGTATTACAGTTGGGAACCATTTGCTCATTACTGTTCTTTTGAATAGCAATGAGGTGCATGTAGGAGTCTGTATGCCATGGCTCCTATGCATTTGCAAATGCAGCTGAGCAGAGATGGGACTTTTTCTACCTTTAACTGTGATTTCATGGCTGAAAATGCCACTTAGAGATTTGAGCTCTGTAGTCTTGAAAACATCCAGGCCTTTGGTTTCTATACCCCTAAATACCTCAGGCTTTGACTAGCTGAAGTGTCTTGCATTGCAAATATGATTTATTTACTATGCACTGTTTAGTGGCACCTACAATCTATCCTGCTTCCTGGGACTGTATGCATTTTAAATGAGATAATACATTTATTTCACTTGCCTTTTGCATGCATCTGAAATGAGCCTGTGCCTCATTGCAGTTACGTGGGAGTGGATCTATTTGGGGCTGAGTATTCCCAGTCCCAGATGTCATGGATGAGCTTGTCATTACACAGAACAGTCACCCAGGAGACCACCGGTTCCCTCCAAAAATGGGTAGCCTTGGTATTGCCTTAACTCTAAAAGCAAAGTGAAAAATGAGAGGCAGTGAATAAGACAGTGCCACTTCACATGTAGAAATTATACACTTTCATCACTGTTTTCTCAAGCTCACTTTTGAGCTGTGCAAAGACACCAGTCTTTGCTCTGGAGAAAAGGCATCCCATGGAGAGTCTGTTATCGCATAAATCTCATGGAAGTGCTTTCCCCCACCCCAAAGATTTGAGAGTTGCCAGTACTTAGCAAGCATGAGCCGCTCGCAAACAACTGCAGAAGGTACCTGCCTTGTTGCAAGACAGTAGCTGGGTTCTCTGCCTCTTACAGTACCTGAGAGGTCACAAAAAGTTATTAATACAGAAACATCGGTGAGTATTCACAAAGGGCAACGTTGGCCTAGTAAAGCAAACAAGACCCAGCATGTGTAACCACGCTCAAGCCCAGAATCAATATATACGAGTATCCCTAACTTTAAAGACGTAAATAATTCCATTGGCTATTCACACTGTGTATAATTATATTCATGTTTGAGTGAAGGGCATGCTCAAAAATATGAGAGGTACAGGGCCTGGTGTAAACCTTCTGGGGTTAAACCCTCTGTAAGACTCCTTCTTTGAGAGGGTAAGTCAAAATCTCGACATCAAGGCTTTTACTCCAGACCACCCTTCTCCACTGATAAAAAAGGGAATCTAGGGAGGGTCTTCTGGCAAGGCTAGCATTAACCTTTGCCAGTCCACTATCATTTATCCCCCCAGTTTTCTCCTTACCAGAAGCCTTCATTCAGTACGGCGTTTAAACACCCAGGTCACTCAGCTGTTGTATGTGGGTGCACATAAGGAAGTGTGCGCATTTTTGATGCTTTAGTGCCTCGTGTGCTCCTGCACAGGTGTTTATGTGTTCCAGGCTCATGGCAGTGTGCACACCACATCACGCAGTCCCCAAAAGAGACAGGGATAACGGGATTGAATTGTTTTGAAGCAACCACAATGTGTCCTCAGTCTTACACAGTTCAGTCACATCTGAAGATGAATTTATGTAGGCCTCTACATGCTTTTAATGTGTGTAACTGAAAAAAAAGAAACTGATGTACACATTCTGTTGTTTCCAACATTTGGAAAAGAAGGTTTCTAGCTCTAATTTATTAATAATTCTGATATGGAAGATACTTTTTCTATGTGACGAGGACTTTTCCACCATTACGAAAGTATGTCTAATAAATAATCCAAATGGATTCAAGTAATAGTCAAATTTGACCACAGCTTTTAATAGCCAGAAGCAAATAACTAGAACATAGCCTACTGATGTGAAGCATGTAGTGTTTTGAATGCTGCCGTATGTCCCAATACATATCAGCCTTGCAAACAGAATCAAAAAGTGCTCAATGTCATTTCAGGGCTCTGGGTCTTGTTTGCTCCTTTCAGTGTCTGTAAGAGGAGCCTCTCACAGCAGAGTTTTTCAAAATGACATGTTCATGGGAGTGAACTGGCAGACAAACAATGTAATTATTGGATAATATAATGAAATATGACTTGTGCTTCACTGCAGTAAAATGACGCTGAACCGTATTTGATGTGGCATTTGAAATAAGAGAATCTAATAATATTAAATGGATTTCAGAAGGGTAAATGGAAAGCTTGAGATTTGTCTTTCTTAGGCCATATAATTGGGGCTGGATGAAGTCATAAAGAGAGGGGAGAGGGCCACGGGCCGCGGCGAGCTGCAGGCACTTTGAACCCCTTGATGAAGCTGACCATTTGTGCCGGTCTCTCGAATAAAAGTTTAATATTAAAGAGCTTTGTTGCATGAAGTTCTAGTCTCAAGGGTAATTTTGAGTCATGCAGCACGATACAGAAGATTTAACCGAGGTGTGTAAAATGAATCACTTCAAGTATTAAAGTTCAATTTTGGACTTAATTTAGAGTGTTTATGAACCATATGAAGCAATATTATACTTTCTTATTATAAAGATTATTTCAGTTATTGGTTAATATACTTTTCTAGGTCTTTTTTTTATCTAGCTTTGCTGATCGCTTCCAAGTACTTGTTAGACTAAAAATTGCACACCAGTTACTAGACATGTAAAATAACTTTTGGGTCAGTAATATGATGCATTAACTAATAATCCAAACAAAATATAATAAATTGCTACTTAATTCTGAGACAGTCAAACAAAACTAAATGTATTGGATTTATTTTGAAAACTTGAATAATTACTTTTTGAAATAAGAAATTTCTGTTTTGCTCCTGAGTGTACTGGTAAAAGCCAGAAAGTCATGAGTGCACATTCAGGAAATGGGATTAGCTGGTAATAAAGCTCCTCAATTCAGAGGCAAAGGAAAAACACTTTCCAATTTTAAAAGTAACAAAAGTAATAAAAGAGAAATACTAAACAGTACAAAGCAAAAATTACAACATGTAAAAGTCAAGAAGAAGAACTAAAGGTGTGATGTAAAACCTGTGGCTGGTAGGGCCAAAGACAGTAAGAAACTCTCTTATCTTGCAGGCTAAGGTATACTATTAGATAGTAAATAATTAATAATGAGGCAAAAAGTATCCCAGTACAACATATCAATTCTAGTAAATGTTATTAAATTTTTGGCTTTATTCTTTGAGGAAGCCAAAGCTGTCCTGTCTGTCTGCCTATCAGCTTGCTCCTCCAGCAACATTTTAAAGTGATCAAGTTCAACCACATCTCCATAGCCATTTTTATCTGTGCAGGAAGTTTCGCTCCTTGCCAATTACTTCTGTTTCAGAAGTTTTGGGACTACGCAGACATGTTAGCACATATGGCAGTTTGATTCCTGAGAAAAGATTCTTGGAAGAAGCACCTGAGAGTGATGCACTGAGTGCGTAAACAGGGACAAAGGATGCAGGGCATTGTGTTCTTCTTAGGAATTGCCTGTACGCAGAGTTCTAGCTGCAACGCTGGTGTTGCACTGTTTTGATTAAGCCAGCACAGTTTTTTGTGTGTGGATGCTTTTTTTTACCAGTTCAGATAGGGGAAAACTTGAATGACTGTAATATGCATTTAGCTAAACTAGTTCAACATGAACTGTCAAGCTGGAGTTAAACTAGCGAGCAGGAGTTAAACTGTGTGCAATTGCTGTGCAGCCTGCTGTTAGGCTCGTAGCAATTTCAGAGAGATCATGTGATCAAAATGCATTCTGGCTGGTAGACAGAGAGAAGAAGAACAAGATTATTTCGTTGGAGCCTCAAATCCAAGGAAATTCTGGTCTGTGGGGAATACTCAAGGAGTTTGTTTGAATCCTAGGGAAGATTTTAGCCACCTTTTTGTATGGGGGATTGGGAAGTGGTCTAAAAAGAGCAAGTCTGGTCTGGTGTCTATTAACATCATTGTCTGGGTCCCAGAGAATGTCCCCAGCATGCTCTAGCTGTAGAGGTAAAAATGACTGTGGACAGATTGTAGAGGATGAGAGAAGGCACCAGAATATTCAGTTGCTGCTTTTTAGCTCTCTCCTACTCTCATTTGTTCTCCTGTCCCTTCCTTCTTCCCGATCCCTGCTGTAAATGAAACATTTAATTTTGCCAGTGGTAACTGGGTGACGGGAGAAGGGTGGAGCACAAGCCCCGCGTGTGTGAAGCAGGCCATATGCTTGTGTGGGTGTGGGCGAGCGTGTGGACATCCTTCTCCATAGAAGATTCAAGTGGGATGAAAGTGCAGTTTGTGGAGGATGCAGTTTGGGGGTGTGGTACTTCAATGCAAACCACGGAATCCAGGTCAATCTCAGCATCGCCCCCAAAGCTGTTTCTCAGCAACCCTCTGTTCCTGTTGTATCAACCGTTCACAGTGGTCGATAACACAAGTTTAGGCGAGCTGAAACCTCAGGGTCTGACAGAGGGAAGAGCAGCAAATGGGAGACTTAGCAAATTCACACGTAGTCCCAAGGCTTCTGCCTTGGATTCAGATTAAACTCTTGACAATCACAGCTACAAGTATATGACAGTTATGTTGCTGCAGTTACATCAGTCAAATTTCTTCCACCATTTTGTAAGCCCTGTAAGGGAGGTGGGAGAAGGCAGTGTTAGTCTGGCTTCTGGGGGGGAAGATGGCATTCATTTCTTAAAGGAGATGAAGTCCTGAGAATTCAAACATGTCATATTTTCACTTTCCAGTCCAGGACTAAACAGAAAGTAGCAACATCAGCCCTGGAGACATGTTACTGAGGAAGAATTTTGTTTGTCTTATTCCTCCCAGCCCCTCCCTCCTGTCGCCCTCACCCCAAAATATTCTTTAGCACCTGCAAGTCCACAGTGCTTGGTGGCAGTTCAGCCTTTCATTTTAGGATGTTGTTCCTTAACGTGGCTTTATACAAAGTTTTAGATGTGACAGAAATCAGATGAAATATCTACAACAGCTTGAACAGGCTTCCATCTTATCTGGACTTTGGTAGCTTTCAGAAAGCTGTCAGCTGTATTCTACTGTGTTGGCATATATGTACATGTGTATATGTTTGAGTATGCATGTAATTTTGAGCATTACAAGTTGAAGACAGCAGAACCAAAAGCTAGTTGATCAGTCAGATGCTCATGCGCCACTGACAACTTTGTCAGTAGGTGTAGTTACCTGCCACTGTCATATTGATCTGATTTTTTCTTCCTCTGCCTCTGAAAGAAGACAAGTTGATGGCCATCCACAAAATATCTCTTTCTGTCATCTACTGTGCTTAGTTCCCACCCAGAGGGTTCACTCCGGACAGCAGTGTGTCCCATCATGAATCCTCCAGGCCTGCTCATTTCCATGTTTGGTACTTGATCCTTAGAAGGTACCTTATCACTTCTGCCCTGCCCTGTGCCCATCTTCACATGTAGTTTGTAATAACTTTTATTTCAAATTCTAAGGAGGACAGCATCCTCCCTTGAAGGTTTATAAGCTCACTGAGTGTTTTGACGGGATGTCACTTTTTGGAGCACTGCTCTAATCTGAGACAGAAGGCTTAGCTGCATCTGATGGAGTGGCTCAGGTTCATTTGTTGTCAGGCTGCTGCTGAAGATATTGTTGTAGCTCTTGACTAAGGCAGTGGACAAAACTGTCCATTCAGGTTTTTGGATGAAAACACAACTACTTGTGTTTGCCAAGTTATGTGAACCTAGATCTATAGGACAGACTGTGTTGTACATGGCAGTGGCAGACAGAAGGTTTTGGCTCAAAGCTGCCCTTTGCACAAAGATTAGCAGGGAACAACTTCGCCTATCTCCTCCAAAGAAGCAGCTGAGGGCTGGGGATTTTTTGGGGAATACTGTTTGAATTAATATACACACTGCAAGTGCTCTGCACACCCCAGTGTGAAGACCCAGCATAACTGGCCTTATGGCATTTTAATAACAGGTAGTGCTTATTTTTAGTCTACAAGCAGGAGAGTATGTTGTTGTGTGCTCTAGGATGCCAAGTTTCTAAGCATTTTTGTGACTTAAACTTTACCCTTGCAAAGGCTGACCTTTACAAGGGTACAGATCTGAAAAGGATTTTCTGTCCTTGAGATCTAGCTCTTTCAGGCCTCTTGGGAGTTTTTAGACACATTTATTGTTCTGGATTCTTTTAATTAAAAAAGTGTAGAGGGCTACACTTTAGTTCCTTGCTATTCTCTGTTGGCCTGCCCTATTCAATGTTCACTCTGCAGTAAGATTGCACTATTTAAATTCTGGTTAATGCAGCATCCCTTGAGCTAGTTCCTCTCCAAAAATGGGAATCGTGTGGCTAATTTTGTGTGCTATCTTTAAATAGGGGCATCTTGCAGCTCATTATTTTCTTTGAAGATGAAGGTTCCGTCCCATCTCTTCCCAGATTGTAAGGTTCTATCTTTAGGCAAGTGAATGGCTTTCAAACTAGAGGGTTGGGTGGTTGATTTGGTTTGGTTTTTTTTCCTCTCACTGTTGCAGAAAATGTGGAATTGCTGTTGCTGTTAGAAAATGGACAAACTTTTTCATGTATAGTTGCAATTTCTTTGCATTCTTTTAATAACAATTGAAAAAGCTAGAAAGACAGGAAATAGTTGCAGCAGGAATTACAGGGAAAGTTCACTGGTTAGAATGCTGCTCCTTCAGCATATTCATGTATCAGAAGCTCAAGTGTTTCTTCTAGAAGCTAGGGCGTAGGCCAGAGTAATCTTTGCAGCAGATGCACAAACTGAATCACAGTGTCAGGGAACTTCCTTTTACTCTTCTGTCAGATTTTGTAAGCAGTCGATGAAGGCTGAGAACAGCACCAATTGCAGTTTGTCCACTCTGTGGGACTGGCATTCAGGTATGGGGTGGGTCAGAAATTGCCTGCTCATCCGTCAGTCAGTGAACAGGTCAGTAAATAGCTCGGGTCATCCTCCCAGTAACTTTTGAACCTGCCAGTCGTTTCAACCAGTGTTTAAGTCTCAAAAAAAAATTAAGACCTTAGGAGTTTAACGAGAATAGGTGTTTGGAGAGTGAGATCCAGTTCAGTGCCCCACTGACAGAAAGGCTGCAGGGTGGGCTGTGTTTTTATATCCCAAAGAATCCACATTAAGGGGAAGGAATGAGAAAGAGGACCCCGAGTGGCCCAGCTGCAATAAAAGCTTCAGTCAGGTCTCATGCCTGATTACATTTGAGATAATCCAGCCACAAAATACAAAGCCAAAGGTAATCGGGCCAAATTCTGCTTCCCACACAGCTTCTCGTTCCATTTGTGTCTGTGTGTTCAGTTTTGCTTTCCCTGTTGTACTCAGCAGTTTGGTGAATAAAAATGTAGATAAACTTTCCTATTTTCCAGGCTAGACAGTGAGAACAGTTAAACTCCTTATTGTCAAAATTATAAGCAAGTAAACTCTATATGCCTGTGCTTACCCTCTCCAACCATTGCTTTCTACTGTCTCTTCTAGGGGATTGTAAATTGATCTGCAGCCCAAAACATAGAATATTTATGTGTTGATTATTGTATTTGCATAACCAACACAGTAATGAGTAAGAAGTGTTAAGAGCTTCACTTCATTGAAAGAAAAAAAAAAGACCTCCCTATATTTTTTAGAGCAGAATTTGAGTTTCTCTCATAGTACACAGCAGCCTAATATGTGCTCTTGGACCAACTGTGTGGTTAATGACTACTTGCTGAAAGTTAATGTTGTTTCAGAAAGGCCTTGCTGTGCTGAGAACTGCAAATTCCCAGTGCTTCCAGAAAATATAAATTAACAGCTCAGGAGGAACTCTTATCTGGATGTCACCTTTACGTTTCTGTGCTTTACTGTGGATTGTTCATTTTGTTGAACACATCATTAAACCGTAAATGATTATATTGTATAATCGAAGGGTGATGTCACACACTTGACAGCTGTCAGTCACGTGTTGTGTTCTTTTGGACTGAATGACTCTGAATTATTAATGTTTCAGATGCCACAGAGCCTTTTTAATGCTTCATACGCAAGAGAGCTTTGTTAGAAAACTCTCAAAATATAGCTACTGTCTTTCACATAGACCATCAGTGTGGCCATAATTAGCAATGCAAAATTATTACTATACATGCTGGAAATGGGCTTCACAAAGCCAATCCCATGTAACTGCAGTTCCTAATTTACAATAAAGCAAAGCTGAGGTGTTCAGACAGGAAAAAAAACAAAATCAGCACAAACCCCCCTGAATTACAGCTTGCTATACTTACAGATGTGAGCTTCTGCTCAAGAAACCAGTTATTGTAGCTCCCTAACTTTTGGGGCAGATTTGTGCTGCCCTGAGTTGCAACAATTTTGACGCCCAAGGTGGGGAGAAGGTGAAAGTGTCTGAAGCAGCCTTCTAAGTCTAACAAAATATTCCTGAGTGTTTTGCCAGTCAAAACATGATTTATTTTATAAGTTCATGTGTCTGTTATTTGGATAGCCATCCTGTTAAACACTGATTTAATGGCTTGATAATAGAAACCCATTCTTTCCATGGGGCTTTCGTGAAAGAGTTTTTCACTGTACAAAGCCAGACAGAGACTGTGGTGAGGAATGCTATTGCTGAAGTTGTCCAAAGACACAACTCTTTCATTTTGGTTCACTAACCCTCCAATCCTCCTTGCAGGCTGGCTCCAAGTCAGCAGAGGCAGTCTCTGCTGTTGGGCAGGGGAGCTCTGGTTGGGGTTTGGTGGTGGGACATACCGACATCCTGAGCTGGGAAGCTGTTATGGGCTCTGGGGAAACTCTGTCACCATTTGGAATAAGTCAGTGCTTGCTTTCTTGGGTCTCCTTGATATAGGAGTCTGTGGCGGTAGCCAGATATTCATGAAGTCAGTGAAGTAACTAACAGAAGTGTGCTCAGGGCTAAATGAGGAATACGATCAGGGCATGAGAACAATTCTGGTTCCAGAAAACAGCTCAAAAAGTGCCTCCTTCCTAAATAACTACTACGAGATATCAAGATGTCTGTTGTAATCACAGTTTCACTGGGAGCTACGTGTACATGACATGTTGCTTCATAATACAATATATTGAAAAATTCAGAATCCACAAAAGTCGCACTCTTGTACCCTTTTTCTGAACATGCCTCAGAGTATTAGAATAGAGGCTTAGGACACAGATGCCAGAGCTCCAAACCAAATGCTGATAGTTTGAGCTGCGTTTGGGTTTAGAGTTACATTTCTTTAGAAAAGAGTTGTTTTCAGTCACGCTGGAAGTCAGAGCCACATATTTGATAAAAAGAAAGAAGGAAAATTCAAGCCTGCTGTAGTTACATTTTGGGTGTTGGTGACATTTGACAAGTTTGCCTATTGCAGATTAATGGCAAAGCTAAAGAGTCAGAGAAGAGGAGATGAAACAGGGATAGAAAACTGCCTCACAAAAGGAGGCAAAAGGTTAGCCATAAAAAAGAAGAAAATAAAGAAACAAAAAACCTTTTCAAGTGGGGGAAGAAGCTCTGAGTTTTGATGAATGAACTGCCAAAGTTTCAGGAGTTCAGTTTGCTGAACATGCCCGGGTTGGGAATGCACGTAGGAACTCTCCTTTGTGTCTGAACCTACAGCCCTCTTAGAAGTCTTGTGAAAACAAGTTTCTTCATGATGTTTCGATACCTCTGTTTCTGGCAGTTGTCCAGCAGCAGGAAACACCAAGGGAGCAATTGTAACATATGTTGTCTGTGTGCATGTTGTTTTAGTGTATACATACACTCAGTCCTTCCAAGTTTTTCAGTTTCCTTCACATTTTTTGGGATTGTTTGGCATTTGCCAGTGGAACAGGGGTCTTTTCAGGATGCATTGGTATTGAAGCTTTATAATTAAACTTGTTTCACAGAATATATTCATTGTTCATCCTAGGAAAAGGAAATGCTTCAGAGAAATATGTAGTTTTGTTAAAAAGGGCGGTTCCTTCCTTTTTTTCTTTTTTTTTTTTTTTGGTAGCTATTGTTTTATTAATCAAGCAATCCCTGGCCTTTGCACAGAGCGTTAACTGCCAGCTCCAACTCCTGTGTGGGAGTGGAAAGAGCCTGTGTCTGTAAAGGGCCTGAAGTCTCCGTCCCTGCTCCACAAAGAGGAGAAAAGTCGTGTCACAGAAATAGTGTTTTCCTCCAGCACTGTGTTCTGTGGGAGAGTGGTGAGGATGGCATGACTCAAGAACTGTTTTCTCCCTCTTCCTTCTGTCCCTTCCTCAAGACAGACAGATCTATCCTAAATTAAGGTATATAAGGCACTTTTAAAAGTATTGTACAGAAGATGTATAAACTGGTATAAAAAGGGAGGAAGAGGAAATACAAAGCCTCAGTTGAAGCAGATTCACACTTTGAAGATTGTGCTGTCAGATGGTAAATGCAGTTAAATGTAAATAAAGCAGACTCTCTAATTAGCATTTTGCTAATCCAGGCAGAAATAGTTGGTCTTTCCCAGTCCCTGAGAAAGGCTGAATAGGTTAGTAGTGAGCCTTCTCATCACCACAACTTATGATTATTATTATTATTACAAAATATTCTGTAGCAGCTTGCTGAGACAGAGCTCGTAATGGCTCATTCACTAGCAGTGTGATCAAGTAAGTCTGGGGACTCGATATCCTGACTTTTTCTTTTTTTTTAAAATACCCATTTATTTAGTCATGAGTGTCTTTCTCAGTATTCAGCTTAAGGAAGGCAGCCTCGCAGGAATTGGCAAAGTCAAGTGGAAGCAAAGGATGATTATGTGGCAGAGATGGGGAAGTATTCAGTCTGAATATACAAGACAAACGAGAACTCAGTTTTAATTTCCATCTTGGAGACAAACTCCTGGTGTTCCCAAGGACAAGTCTCTCCTTCACATTATTTCCTATTCTGTAACAGACAGATAAACAGTACCTTCCTTTGGTGTTACTAGGGCAAGTGATCATGAAAGACCAGCTGTTACCACAGAAGGAGATCTGGAGATGCTCAGGTATCGAGGGTTGTCCCGCTGGTGTTGCTGGTCAAAGCACCAGCTGTCAGACGCATGAGCAGGGGCTGTGAACTGACCACAAGACTCCTTCATGCCATAATTCAAAATCTCCCCACCATGTTTGCATTAGGCTGAATTTGTAACAGCCTCACTAATAGTGAGTGTAAAGCGATGGCATCCTCAGGTCTCCTGGGAGCAAGGAGCACAACAAGAATGAGATGGAAGTATAACTTCCTTGCTTCTTCTGGGATGCTAGGGACAAGAATTTTTAGTGTTCACGGGCAGAATATTATAGCAACAAGGCAACAGAGGTTTTTAAGGCTGAAACCTGAGACATACTGAAAGTGAAATCTGATTTCACAGGAGTTTGAGTGTCTCTGCTCAGGCAAAATGGGATTTTTTCCAAAATTTATCTAGAGGCTCCTCAAATACATATCACTTCAGTCTAACTGAAGGCTATGGAAAAAAGGAAGTTGGACAAAAAGCTATAAGCAAAAAAAGCCCAGAGTAAATAGAGAATTAAGGATCATCATTTTTCACAGTGAGGATCATTAGATCATTTGTTGGAAATGCGACTGAAGTAAAGGATAATATGTTCATTGGAAAGATAGCTGCCTTTATTTCTGGGTTAGAATGCAATAGCGGACATTGTGAAAGATGAGGAACATGGACTGAGAAGATGAGAGGACATATGTTTCATAGAAATCACCTTTTCTTTGCCAGAATTTCTGACCTTCTTGTAAAATTCTAAGCTACTTTCCTCGAAAACTGGGGATTAGAGGAGTAATTGCAGCTTCCTAATTTACAGTATGCTATGATATCCTCTGGACTCTTTAAGGGAGGGGACTATTTGTACTAATTGTTTACTGTCTTTTAGTATTTCATAATCCCATTGTCTTAAAATATTTCTTCTCAGGAAAACATACTTTGAAATACAGATTTATTTAGAGAAAAATGTCCCCTGAACATTAAGGAAATTTACCACCAGTTCAAGATGTTTAACCATCTCACAGTTTCCTCATGACAACGATGAATTCGTCAGCAATTAAAGGTAGAAGAGATAAGTTTTTTAAAATGATACAGATAGAAAGAATGCTGTACAATGGCTGTTCTATGTACAGAAAATATTTAGCACTAGAATATATATTTAAAAGGGCACACTGAGATTCTCATGTGCTGTCTGTACTAGAAAAAACTTAAACTGAGGGGCATATATCAGCATGGATAATGTAAAGGATAGATGGTGATAATGCTTGTTGCAAGAAATTTGCTAAGCTGAAGAATTTAAGAAAAAACGTTGTGATCTCCTTTTTTGTTCTAGGCAGATAGGAAGTAGAAATAAATGAATGATATCTTTGAAATGCCATTCAAAACTATTTATTTTGTACAATGTCTGTGTATCTGGCAAAATCATCTAGTAATGCTTTGGACTGTGGGAGTATATGTTAGCAAATAAATTTTGTTAGCAGCAGGAAGAAAGATCTCGTTCATTATCTAGACAGATATAAATGAAGCTTGATAATGTTAACTGAATTCATTAATTAGTATACAGAGCCTGTTCTTTAAAATGTACTTTTGATTTACTTTTTCTAAACTAGCTTTTTCTTAACTAGCTTAACTAGCTTTAGTAACGGTAATAATGCATTTATAGAATGTTTTGTACGTTCTGAGCACTTTACCTTGGTGAATAGTACAATACCTACCCAAGGTGTGTGAGATCAGCCTGCAGTGAGGTGTCCGTCCTTCCTTAGTGCTCTGTCAGCTGGCATCTTCGGGAGTGGTTTGGTTTGTAGAGGAAGAGCAGGATGAGTTCTCTCTGGAGCCCTGTCAGGGAGCTGGGTGACCTAATGGCTGAACTAAAATGCATCAGAGCTCTGGATAAGGCCCTTTGCTCGGCTTTGGATGGGGGCCTTGGACCAACTGACAGCTATGCCAGGATCAGAGGGTAATTCCAGCTGACAGTCCTTTGCTTCTCCAGAGGTTATGTATAGCAAAGAAATTGGTGCACTCTCTTTTTTGCTCCCTTTAATCAAGGCCACTTCCATATTAATTGATCCTGTATGAGGAAGCTCAGCTTTGTGAAGCTGTACCCTAACAGACAGATTTTACTTCACACAACAGTCACTGCTGAAGCAGTTACTGATTGCAGTGGTGGAAAAACAGAGCCTGAAATTTCATACCATTTTTAAATCAAACACACTGCAATTGATAATACAGCATTTAGGATATTCTAGCTGGCAGATTAGATTGCAGTGTAATGCAAACTGGGTAGTACTTGAACATAGACTAATTTAACCTTCAACAGCAGAGCTCATTAATTTGTGTTGGATCCAAGATGTTACAGTTGCAGTGTACCTACTGAAGTAGATTTTTTCATCTTGTGCTATTTTGTGTTGTCACTCTTCTTGTCCACAGCAGAACCTGAGTTACTTAAGATTTGAATTAGACATAACAGTAGTAGAAGCATGAACTTATCAATTATATTTCATATGCATCACACCTTCACAGGCTTCAGTTGTGATTGTGTTTTATTAGGTACCCTATAAACAGAAGCCAAGACAATTCTTGCTAGAAGGAAATGCAAAGCAAAGTTGACCTATACATTCTTGCTTAGGCGGTTTCTAATGGCTGTGTCAAATACTTCTATCTAAGCTAATTGCATATCCCATTTATTAGAGAGAAATAAAGTATTCTTAGAAATAGGCGCTCTGCTCACTGGTTTTGTTGTTTTCTGGGCCTGGTTAGGAGGAAGGTGTTTTATTCCATTCTGTTCAGCAAAGCACTTAAAATAGTCTTAATTTTCATCAGTGGCTAGAGGTAGGATGTAGCGTCTACTTAACAGTTAAGGAGATGCTGAAGTGCTTAAATGCTCATTCATTGCCTGATCCAAATAGCTCTAAAAACCTAGGCTGATTTCAAAGGACATTTGATCTTAGATCTGATGTCTAAAAATGAAATGTAAGTCAGCTCTAATATGGTTAAAAGAGATGGGTGATGGAAAAGAATACTATGTAGAGGGGTTTTTTTAAGTTTAAATCGCGATTAATAAAATGAAGCATGTTAACAGAAGTTAGCAGAGGTTCCCTCCATTACTTAAAAATTGTGATGCTAAACCCTGCCTAATCTTTTACATTTCCTAACAAGGCACAAACGTTTCATAGGTTTTCCTACAAGCATTTAATATGGATATAGTTTGCTAACTAGTGCTTTCTAATGCATTCAGCACTTTCAACCTTCCAAGTTGTCTGCAGATGACCCCCAACATAGTTTATCTTCTGCCCAACTTAGTGAATGACTTACTGACTGCTGCTTAAAAATTTATAATCAGCAACTTTTTTCTAAGAAATGTTTCATGTTTCAAATAAATCAGTTCGTGAAACAAGCTCTGATATCTCTCAGGCATGCTTTCTTCATGCCAGCAAGGATCAGCTGCGGTTTGCATCGCTTTGAACTCTTACTTTGATAAAATTGCATTCAGCATTTATCATTCTTCCATCAGAGTCAAGTTACTTTTTAATTTAGTTTTTTAATATTATTTAAATGTTAAGATCCATCTAAATAATGTCAATTATTCCATCTGTAAAACAGGACAGAAAATGTCCTTGTTTTTACCTCATATTAATGTTATGAAGTTCATTTTGTTAATATTTGTAATAAATTTTGAACTTAGAGACACTTTAGATGTTTTCACTCGTAATCTCTTTGATGAGGAGATACAAGAATACTATTAAAGGGCAATTTTAGTCCTTTTTAGTGTCCATAGGATCCCTCTATGGTTAGGGGAGAAGAGGAGAAATTCTCGGAGAGATTCAGAGCCCTTTAGGTTAGGTTCCTGCTTTGGCATCTCCCTGTGAGGAAAGAGCCACTCTCTCCCTTGGCAGCATCAGCACCTTCATCTTCGTGAGCGTCTCCCGTCTTATGTGTTTGTGTAGCACCCAAACAAAGACTCCTAATCCTCACTGAGGCATTTAGTATCATTAAGTATTAAACCATCATAAACTTGTAGAAGCCGTATCAGTTGTGGTATATTAAGACAAAGGGGAAAACAGCTTTTTCTGTGTGCCAATAAAGATATATAGAATGCATGGACGAAATAGAGGAGCAATGTAGCGACTGGACCACAAGTGTATCAGAGAAAACAACGTTGCTGTCAATTCCTGTGCACTGCTTTGATTCTGATGGGAGCAATCGGCTTTAGAGGTCCTCAGGACATGAAGTTGTGCTCTGTGTGAGCAGATTCTGGCCTCAGTTGGTCAGAATGGGACACATCTCTGACACAGCCAGATTAAAAAAAAAATCTATATAGTGTGATAATGCTGCCATGCTACACTTAAATAAATCAGCCTGAATGCTTCTCTTATAGATGTCAGTTGCTATGTAAGGGTGGAATATTATTTATAAAGAACAGTCCTAATATGCCATCGCATGCTTTATATAGTAATTTTAATAGATACTATTATTGTTGCTACTGTGTTGTTTTGTGACAGTAACCTTCGCTGAAAATATCCAGGGTCAATTTTACATTTTGAGAAATAAACCCTTTTCTTTTATTGCAGCTGACAGAGTGCTCTGTTTTTAAGCTCCACTTAAACAGAATTCCTTTAACCCACGTGCAACAAACAGGCACAGAAGTGTCTGCTTATATACATCAGTATTGATTTGGGCAGCCTGAAGCAGGATGTAGGTGCTTTATTTAGGTCACCAGTGCAGATGTTGTATTGTTTTTTGAAGGACTCAAAATCTCGTGAAATATATTTAATTTTGTGTAACGTGCACTGCTAAAACCTATGCAGTTTGCCATTGGCTTCTTTGTGGACAGGGCTTCAACCAGAACAGCTAGGTTTTCGTCTTGCAAATTCTGGACTCAAATGCTGGGAAAAGGTACCTGAAAATTGACCTAATAGGTTCATTGCAGTCCCAACAGGACATGTGTTCCCATCATCGAGCTTCCATATAAGCTCACACAACTGCCAGTGTTATCTAAAGGGAAATTGGTGTGGAGGTGCATTGGCAGAGTGCTGTGGGAAAACTTGCACAATACCTGCCCTGTGCTATGTTTAGACCTAGCTATTGATATTAATTCTTGAGATTCAGGAGCTCAAGTAGGTGAAAACTTAAAAAATTAATAACTTGGTTTGTGAGAACAGACTTCCATAACTTTCTCACGATTCTAGATTGGAATTAGGAAGTATTCACTTTGGAGGCTGGATTAGTGCAGTGTATCAGAAATGCCCCCTCTGTTTTCCTTTCTCTATCACAATTCCAATGCTGAATTGTCGAGAAGCTTTTTTTTCTTCCCTCCTAGGGCTGCATGCATTTAAAAAAATACGGAACACCAATTAATTTGTCTAATTTGCATGAAAAAGTGCAGAAGATGTCTTTTTTTCCATAATTAACTATATTTTGCCATTCATTAAAATTCTGCAGCCCTTCACATAATGGAGCCCCATTCACTACATAGGAGATAAGTGCTTAATTCCAAAAGGGGCAGACGGAGAAGGCAGAAAGGAAGTGGAGGAGGGCAAGATTAGCATTTTATATATTAGTTATGCATATTCATGAGGGAAAATGAAGCCCCACCAATTCATGTTGGCTTTAAGTTTATTTTGTGGGGTATTCACAACACTTACCTCAACAAATGGTTCATGTGGATTTTTCCTGGTTTTAATTGAGCAGGAACATGGTGACAGGCGTTTTAACGAACCTGAAATGCACACGGCACACGAGAACAGATGGAGGTTGTGTGTCAGGGCATGGCGTGCTCCCCAGTGCTGCACTCTCTGTGTGGTACCACCATCCAGATGAAATGGGGAGAGCAGTTTGGGAGTCTGGAACCTGCAGACAGACCCCAGCGATTCCCTCAAAGTAGACTGTTGAATTATTAGCTACTTTTGAAGCTTCCTTCTTTTTATAGTGCAACAAGCTACTTTAGAAAGTCACCTATGCAATTTTTTCACTATATTTATTTGTTAACAATTTATTCTTTCCACTGGAAGGCCAGACCAGTAGTAGGCAACGCTGTATGTTATGTGCAAAGGACAAGCACCTCTCGGCTGCATGCATAGGGTGGAGGTGTCCCCAATAAGGAGGGGAAGCTGGCAGCTTGCTGGTGGTCTGCCTCGATTGGTGGGGGAAGTCGGCGTCATGGGGAAGCTCACCCAGCACTTGCCAGACTGCAGTGTTTCAGCCCAAGCTTGTTGGACCAATCTACTTTTAATCTCCTTGGGTCTTTGCAGACAGCAGTGACCATCTCTGCTGGAAGTCTGGTTTTTTGCCCACTCATAGTACAGGCTGTCCCTCAGCCCTGTCTGCAACAAGGTGGCCTTCCCACGCACCGCCATTGCAGTCACTTGGAATTTAAAGTTTCCCTCCAGGGATAAGTAAGAACGGGGGCAAACAAACATAGGGGTTGATATAGGCTGCTAGGGACAGTTGTTCTTTACTTTTGTTTGCACAACAAATTAGTAGATTTAGACTAAATAATAAGTGCCTACACATTTTTCTCACTGCCCTTACCGTGGGCTTTGGGGTTAGATCAGCCCATCATGCAGTTTGTAGCTTTTTCATGAAACAGGAGCATCGTCCACTTTCCCTCAAACCCAGCAGCTGGGTGAGCCCTGACAGCAATCCATGACAAATGTTTGCCCAGCATTTTGCTCTTCATCTCCATCCTGGCTCTGTCTCTCTCTCATATTTCCCATCAAAGATTTTTTCTTTTACAACTTAGTTCTGTTGTCAGATGAGCCTCAAATGTGCACGTCAGCAGTTGAAATCCCCTTCCGAGTGGCATGTTGCTTGTTACGGGCTGAGTTGGCAGAATGGCTTTCCTAACCCTGGTAGGCCTATCTCAAATGTTGTTGAGCATCTATTCTGCTGTCCCAATGTCTTTGGAGCAGTTTATAAGCAGAACAAGATTAAATGATAAACTGAGATGTGGATAGTATTTAATAAAAACAGTGTAGCTATTTACATAGTTTGCACAATTTATGTTTGAAAGAAAGTGCCAATACAAAAATCCAAGCAATATTAAAGAGAGAAAATAGTTGTTTTAATGACAGGGCTGGTAATATTAATCGGCGTTAACTTAAAGCCACACTGCACAAAATGGTACCTAACTTCTAATGCTGGAGTTCCAAGTCCGGTCTGTATCTCAAAAAAATGTCTTAAGAATGACTCACTCTAGAATTTTCTACAGAGTATTTAGTTAGCATTTCACATTTCAGAATATGTCAACCTGCAAATCATGCTTTTTTTTAATTCATCCCATGTTTTGCTGTGTGTTTACATGTATGTGTGTTTACATATGTGCATATATAACTATGGAGGGCATCGCTGGAATAAGGGGGAGATGAAAGGAGGAGGGAAAATGGGAGAGGGGCAGAGGGGAAATGAAATCCAGAAAGCTTCAACCAGGTGTAAATGGCAAAGTATTTATACCCCTTCAGCTGGCTTTGGTGCAGGGGGAGTCTTGAAATCTTGCGGGGGAGAGGGAGTTCCTTTTGACCAAATCACACTGTTTACTTTGGTTGCTCCATTCATTTCCCCTCACATCTGTTTTATTTCATCTGGAGAACAGGAGGCGAGCCAGTGCTATAGACACAACTTTGGGAGCCACTAATTTAATTGAGCTCTCTTTTTTCCAAAGTTTTTTTCCCTGCATCTAAGGTTTCTGAATGCCAAAACTTGAAGCAGTAACATAAAAAAGAAATTAATTTGAAACAATTCTGCTTTTCCTAAAAGCTTACAAGTTCGGTCTGTCACCCCAAAATAAATCATGAAGCTGCTTATTACTGTCTACCCCACAACTTGTGCAGGCACGATCACACACAGTAAGCAAAGCATAGGTCTTTGTCACTAATACAAAATGTTGCAATTTAAAACATCCCTTGAGGCATCTGGGTTCAAAAGGATCAATATATAACTAGGAATGAGCCTGATCTACAAAAGTTCTGATCTGGAAATTAGAAGTTTCCTAAAGAACAGTAATGCATTGCAAGCACAGTAATTAAATGCAGCAGCCTGTACCCTGGGTCTGACTTCCAGCAATGGCCAGGGCTGCAGAGCTTTCTCTGGGAAACCTACAGAGCCGACATAACCAGCCAGCATCACCGTATGTCCCCGCTGCTTGATTGCACAGCCCTGGGCAGTTCCCACCAGGAGAGAGCTTGATAAATGTGTCACTTTGCTCTGATTTGCTAAGCTGACAGAACACCTTGGAAGTATCGGCAGGTGGTATCAGCAGTGCTTACAGGGGTTTGAAGTCTCTCTGACGCTGGAGTTACCAGTTGGGTCCAGTACAGCATGCCCTGAAAGGTTGTTGCAGGTTGCTCCTACTGCAGGCGTGACGGTTGCTCAGAGCAGGGAGTGTGGCTCACCTGAGACAACCTGGCAGTGCTTTTAGTCCTGCAAGTAATGCTTATTACTAGGTTGATTTTGTCCTTTTTTGCATAAAGATAATTTCAGGTTTTTTCCTCCCCTTTTTTTTATGATGCACAAACCTTTGGAATGTAATTCCTAAATTGAAAATTTAGACAGAATGTGAATAGTGGTAGCATGGTCCTGGACGTAAGCTTTCTTGTTTAACTTGTGCTCGCTCAGCTGGCTAATCATAGAATCATAGAATCATAGAATCATAGAATCATTAGGTTGGAAAAGACCTCTAAGATCATCAAGTCCAACCATCAACTAACACCACCATGACTCCTAAACTAGCCCCTGGAGTGCCACGTCTACACCTTTTTTGAACGCCTCCAGGGTAGACGACTCCACCACCTCTCTGGGCAGCCTGTTCCAATGCCTAACCACTCTTTCAGTAAAGAAATTCTTCCTAATGTCCAATCTAAACCTCCCCTGATGCAACTTGAAGCCATTTCCTCTCGTCCTATCGCTAGTTTCTTGGGAGAAGAGTCCAGCACCCGCTTCACTACAACCTCCCTTCAGGTAGTTGTAGAGAGCGAGAAGGTCTCCCCTCAGCCTCCTCTTCTCCAGACTAAACAACCCCAGTTCTCTCAGCCGCTCCTCATAAGACTTGTTTTCTAGTCCCTTCACCAGCCTCGTTGCCCTTCTCTGGACATGCTCCAGCACCTCAGTGTCCTTCTTGTACTGAGAGGCCCAAAACTGAACACAGTACTCGAGGTGTGGCCTCACCAGTGCCGAGTACAGGGGCACGATCACTTCCTTACTCCTGCTGGTCACACTATTCCTGATACAAGCCAGGATGCTGTTGGCTTTCTTGGCCACCTGGGCACACTGCCGGCTCATGTTCAGCCGCCTGTCGACCAGCACCCCCAGGTCCTTTTCTGCCGGGCAGCTCTCCAGCCACTCTTCCCCAAGCCTGTAGCGTTGCATGGGGTTGTTGTGACCAAAGTGCAGGACCCGGCACTTGGCCTTGTTGAACCTCAATGAGTGGAGTTTCCTATAAGCATGCTGAAAATCAAATTATACGGTCGGTTTTGGTTGGAAGTACTATAAGTGTGAATGACAGAATTTTGTATTTCAGAAAATTAGGTTCAGTCTTACCACCATTGCCATGCTTGGACAAGTTACTTGCTCTCTGGCTCTCAGCTGAAAAATAGCGTTTCTTATCTAATAGGTGCATCATGAGGAAAAACCAGTAATCACTGTGAGATGATGTGTTTCTGCAGCGATGGAGCTGTGCCATTGCCTAAGACAGGCTGTAATACCAGTCATGTTTTGAGCACTTAAAGTACGGGACACCCTAACACTAAAGCACAATTCCCTTTGCTTTGAGGCAGTTATTTCTCTTCCTTTAAGAGTAAACTTATTCTCTCCCTGCATATACCGAGTTATTCCTCTTGGGAATAACGGAGGATATGGGTGACATACGAAGCCCAAACACTTCCTCCTGCTGCCCCAGTGCCTTCCTTGGCCAGCAGCTGGCAATAGAGAATACCCGAAAGGTGACCTGCATGGCAACTAGGCAAAGCAGAGTGACAAGGAAGTAAGGCCTTTGCTTTCTTTTACTCCTTAGACAACCCAAGAAAAGTCACAACGGCTGAACCCCATGGAGCTGGAAGCCACAGCTAGTAATAGGCGTAGGTGCACTTAAGAAAAAAAGCAATCCGTCTTCAGATGACACCATGGCTTCCAGCAGTCTGAGCAAGTCTGCTGTCAGGATCATAGATCTAAAATTCCAGTGTCTGCACTGTGTTTTGCTGAACCAAAGGCTAAATATTTGAAGCACTCTGAGCAGAGAAAGCACACTGGCAGAAAGAGCCAAATAGAGGAAGATGTGTCATCCGCTTCTCAGTGAGAAGAGGCAAAAATGACCTAGAGAGAGGAGGGGTTGCAGCAGGCAGAAGCGAGGAGGTAGCAGGAGTGAACCAGAAAGGCACCTTCCCCAGAGCAGGCGGGATGAGAGCAAACCCCGGGTCCCCGGGCTGTATGCAGATCGTGTGCATTTCCCAGAGCATAGGGGAACAGATTTATTTGGTGCTCACTGATTAGCTCAATCATGAAATATTAAACAGATATTGACTTGAATTGAGGAGTGCATCAAGGTTTATTGAGCCAAGAGTTAAATACTGACTGAAGCAAAAACAAGCTAATACTTGCTACAAGGGACCATTTGACCACTGTAATATTTAGTACGTGTATTGCTGCTTCTATTTGGTATATATTCACAGTTAAGTGTCCTAAGAACACTTTAAGGGTGGAAGTTATATATATATTTTTAATATATAAAAATAAGGGCTTGTAAAGAAAAAAAAAGTTAGGGGCTAGGATGAACACTGCAGTTAGAAGAAGTAATACAGCAATCACTAGTGCACAAAGTCAGGAATGTGAAAATAGTAGTGAGCACAGAAAGAGACCCTTATAACCATCTGTCCTAAACTGGAGAATCTCCAAGAAGCTTTTAGTTTCTGTGTGGGACAGAGCAGCACTCAGACTAGATTTTAAGACCTCAGCTGATACAGCCTTTGGGATACCCCTGCTGCCCCACTGTAAATCACTGCAGCAGCCATAGAGTGCGATATGTGGAGAAATCTGAGGAGCATGAGGGAGAAGCCAGGATTTCATGAATGCCTTGTCAAGCCCTGCTAGTTGTGCTGGATTGATAAGATTGTGACAGAACTTTCATAGCAGCAAGGAGCTAAACTGATCTCTCATACATGGCATGGATGTTGAGCTTATCCATCTCGTAAATTAGAACAGTAATTTGTTATTAAGGGAATGATTACAAGTGTTTCTGTTTAGTTTTCATTCCGTTCCCAGCTGGAGTAATTGCATGTTCCTGAAAACATATTTTAAAACACTGTTTGAAAGGACAGGAATAATTTTTATTTGTATTGGTTCTCCCAGGGATTTAATATTGCTAATGAGAGTGAGATGCTCCAAAGTGCCACATAAGCAGCTCATTTGCAGCCCATATATGAATACTTATGAAATATTACATATTTACTTTTAGAGAAAGACAGTACTTCATTAGGTCCTATATCATTACATAGCTCTCCCTGTCCTAGATGCTGAATTCAAGGGTCCTTGTTCTGTCAGATTTGCTTAACATCCTGGTGATTTATAATATACATATTCTTGATTTGGGGTTTTGTTGTTTGCTATAGGGCAGCTTCATTTAAGTATTTTCTTCAGGTCCATGTCCTGGTAGTATCTTTACCTGCCACAATTAATATGTATTATTTGTAGAAAAAAGCCACATTTACAGTGTTCTAATGTAGATATCAGGGGAGTTTATCTAACAAAATGCAGTTGTCACCATGGATCTGCATTTATAATCTTGACTGCTTAGTATGCATTAAGGTCACATGCCAGCATTTTGTTAACTTTAAACACTCTTAGAGCATGTCCAAAAACGTAAGGTAACTTTTGCGCTGATAAATGTGGTTTATATTAGTGACAACAAATTACTTCCCATTTAGCTCACACCACAAATGTGAAATTGCAGTACCTTTTACAGCAAAGCCATTCAATATTGAAGTAGTAAGAGGGTGTCAGCATTTCCCTTCCAGCCTCCTTCACTGAGAGGCTTAGAATTCAACTGTAAAATCTCATTCAAAGCAGAAATTAAATGGACCAGGTGTTAACACAATTTGAGGGGGTTACTCCTCATCAGCTGTTCCATTTAAACAGAGTAGATTTTCACATGAAATACAGCTTTCATTTCTGCAGATATTGATAAAAACAACAGCTTCTTCTTGTAAGCCTTCAAAAGCCAGTGCAGTGGCCTCCTTAAGTCATCAAGTACTAATACTTGCCTTGTAGCATACTTTAACTGATCTAACTCTTTGGGTGTGTTTCTTTTCAATGTCCGGCTCGACTGGGATGAGCTTTGTGTGGCAATGTCGTGGCTACTCAATTCTGAGTCTGATGAGATGAAGAGAGCAAAAGGCCTTTGCTTCAGATGCTTTCCCCTACTACCAGATCCCATCTTCTCCCCCTACGCCTACATACCCTGTTCTCATGTCTGCAAGAGCTGTGATCAGCATAGTTGGGGTCATGGGGTTGTGGGTCCCCAAATGCTATCCTGGGCAGAAGAGAGCAAAAGTGTGTCAGCTGCGTGGTAAACGGCAGGTTCGCGAAGGATTGTGCTCCTAACCCTGCCAGTGCACTGTAGATGCATTGGGTTTCTCTAGGACACATCCCAAAGGAGAGGCAACTTATGCATCACCGGGGTTCAGGACTATGCTTTACATTTCCAAGTCCAGAGGCATCTGCTTGTCTTGAAAGACCTTAGAAAAAATTTTGCTCTAGTAATTTTGAGTCTTTACTCATTCTGCCGCATGCTTCAAGTGATACATGTTCCCAACTGCTTTGCTGCCGCAACAAGTGTGTCTATAACATCATTTTGTACACTCTCTAGGGCAGGAAACCTCATTTCCTTTATTTCTTGCAGCTTTGTGCATATTTATGGACAAACAGTTAATGATTCATAAAGATGAGCCACTTTGCTTCTTTTGAAAATATTATTACCTGTTTTGATAATGAAAATAACCAAATAAACTATATTTTATGTTGAAAGAAAGATAATTCCTCCCCCTGCCATCCCTTCATCTCAGGTGTGCTCAGTAATTGCAGCTGGGAGGAATTTGCTGGAGGAAGATTTCCCATAAATCTAATTAAAATAGGCTTGTATCTTTTTTTGAAGCAGTAATTCAACAATGCGTATAGTATAAGCACCATGTGTCAGACAGCATGAATCCCCTGGACAGCCTGAAAGTTCAAGATGGAAAAGAAAGCTAAGCAGCAGAAATGAAAACCCTTAATGTCTCTTGGAAAAGGCATCATCTTACAGGACAGTGTAGTAAGTGGACAGTTTGCATGATAATTGCAAATCAGTGTAGTAAGCTTGGAGACTTAGAAATGCTCCTCTCAGCACCATTGATCCAAACTAACAGTGCTGGTTCTCAGCACAATTAAGTCGTAAACTTGAATGTACTCTGCATGTTTGAACCTGCCTTAAACTTTTCCCTGACTGATAACACACACATGCAGTGCAGCTGAGTATTGGAAAATTCGTAACCACTTATCCCATTACCTCTGCTGTACCATGAAGTCCTTTGCAAGGAGGTATTTTCTACAAGGAGAAGGAAGAAAGCTTTCAGTCTTGCTTTAATACCATATTTTGCACTTGGTATTGAAGTCTGAGGAATGAGTGCTGATTTAGAATTCCTTTCCACTTCCTGATAGAGCTTGTGCTATAAATCAGATGGATAGGACCACAAATGGGGTAAAGAGAAACAGGACTCCAGAGTCCTATAGTGATACGCAATGGGGGAATAAGTGTCACCGAATCTAGTGCTCATTTTTAATGTTTAGTTACATTCTAATGGAGTCTAGTGGAAATAAAAAAATCGTATCAATATTCAGTCAGCAGCTGTGAAAGATGTCTCTTTAACTATATAATACTTAAATTTTACTGGCAAAATATGATCAGTGTAAAACTTACTGAGTAGCTAAAGTTTTCCAGCAGTTTAAGTAACGTCATAGCATAATCAAGAGGATGCTGAATGATCTTAAATGAAGAGTGTGCTGGTTTTGCTTAAGAAATAATTTAGTAGCCCAGAGGCTTATGGTTAGCTTCAAAAAATAGTCAATGCTTTCAGGCCCAAATTTCACACTCCCTGATAGAGCAATCCTCTGGAAAATATAGAATGAAAAAAAAAGTGGTATATTGCCGTATATAGAGATTGTCCTGAACGAAACATTTAAATTCAGCAAAATGTTGAGGGGATATCTTTGCTGTGGAATAGGTTGGCTTTAAGAGCTCTGGAAGAATTATCAGTCTTTATTAAATGATTCCCTGAGATTTTTTTTTTTTGTAAGGAGTACTCTCAAAATATTTTTCACCATATCGGAAAGTCAGCAGGGTTGTAAATGTGTAGAGATAGATCCTCTGAGTGAAATCAATATAGCCGTACTCATATCAGAAAAGAAGTTGCACTGGGTCTTGCTTCCACCTTAGTCTATCACTTTAGAAAGAATGAAGCCCTGCATTTTTATGTCAGAGTGAGTCAAATGGAGAATCAACTAAATCAGACTTGTTCTGCGCTCCCCCTGAGCAGCTGATATGATGTTTTGTGCTTTAGCTGTCTCAGTGAGAGACATCACAACCACCTTTCCCAGAATGGGGTTGGCAGCTACTGACACTGCTGAAAAAACATCGCCTTACTATTAAAATTAATGTATATTGGTTCAGATGCAAGGGAGGAAATCAACCATGTGCATATGCAGAGGGTTAAAATTGTAGAAGTATGCACAGAAGAAGCAGGGGTGAGAAATTCAACATCTTTGCATAACAGCCTTGCATGCAGTGAATATCCTTCCAGCTCTGGAATCCAGTGCTTTGTTTTTGTTGGATCAGGGCATTGGTTTCCTGAAGCTACTTAGAGTAACTACTGCTCTGTGTAAGCAAGAACATCAGGATCAGTTCCTAAAAAAAAAATCTGATGAGATTGAATAGAATAATTAATAATAAGGAAAGAGAAAACCAACAAGAACATAAAAGAAACCCCATGTAATAACACAACAAAAATATTAAATCTTCTCAATTGGTTGAGGACTGTTCCATGGTAATTGGCAAAACTAGATACAATACAATATTTGTGTGATTCTCTCCCACCCTCTCTCTCTCTCATTCATCAAATTGCCTGTTCAGGCTTCAAATAAATAATCGTAATAAAAAAGCTAAGGCAGATCCTTAAAAACTGAATGAGGCTTTCAGACTCACAAAAGCTTGAAGTACTGGAATTTTTTCCCTGAAAGGGCTGAACATTAAGATCATGAACAAATCATTTTGTCCAACTAGTGTGAGCTTCAAACACACAGCTGCATACATCCAGGGAAGTGACATATCTTCAAAGAATATAGTCAGCCTGAATGATGAAAATCAGTCTGCCAGCCTGCACAAATTTACATGAGTGCTTACACTATCAGTCAGGCATTTCCTGTACTCCCGTGTTTTTTTTAATGTGAACTATCAAGGATTACAAATGGACAGTTTTTGTTGCATTTCTTCTCGGCTCCCAGCTGTGTGCTCTGCAAGCAGGGCTCAGGCATATCCAAGGTGCTTTCCCTGGTCTCTCAGTGTGTGCTAACACCCCATTAGTGGGAGTTCTTTGCAGGATCAGCAGGACCAAATATGAAGCAACAATGCTTAAAGATTGTAAAGAACTATGTAGGAGGTACCCCCAGTGTGTTTGGCACATTGATAGCCAAGTGTTCGAGTGTCTCCACTGCAGTGGCAGCAGGTGCTGCAGTGTTGTGCAGACTGTGCTCCAACAAGCAAGCCCCAGCGTGGAAGCAGCCTGGTTGCAGCAGCACAGCCAGCTGGCCCCGTATCATCAGCCCACCTGGAGCTCTGCACTGCGGTGCCTGCAAGAGAGGAAGCTCCCAACTGTTGTGCCAAACCTTCCCTCTCAGAATAGTGGCTACGTGAAGACTAAGGGATGCAGCAATACAGTTTGACAGATGCAGGTGCACATATTCACATGTAGGTTTCTGAGAGCCATATTATTCAAAAACCATATTGGAGGTGTAGCACTCCAGCCTGCAGCTCCCTCATGGTCTTCAGCTCTACCCAGCATGTCCAGTCCATTCTGCCCTTAGACTCCCACAGCGGGAGGAAGTCCCTCAGCCAGATCTGATTGCTGGGAGATCAGTAGGTTAATGAAAGGGAAGAAAGAGAGACAGCCCAGGCACAGCCTCCTGAAGCCCTACTGTCAAACTTCTGGAGCCCCACTCAGCTCTCTAGCTCCTAGCCAGAGCCCCCTGAAGCTCTGTTACACCTCCCAGTTTATCCTTTGTCCCACAACATTCCCCACCACACCACAATATAACTTTTGCTGCTAGCCACAAGGATTGAACGAAGTCCTTTGCCGGTTGTCATTGGGGTGACGAACCGCACTTTGCCTGCAGTGCCAAGGAACAGTGTCAGGTTTGCGCCACTGTCAGGTATGGGATACTGGCCTAGATGAACTCCTAGTCTCAAGCTGTATGGCAGTTTTTATGACATCCTGATAATTTTGATCCTGAGCCAGCTATCCAGCAGTTCACTCTGGCTCTGAGGACTTGTAGTACATTATCATACACTTTGAAATTCATGCAGGAAAGAAGTGATATTGCAAGTACAAATCAAGAGGTGACAATTCTCTTTTGGAAGGTCGTGTTGTGTGGTGCTGTGCTTTGTGTCCAGCAAGCTTCTAGCTTGAAAAGTTTGGTGCATTTATTATTTTGTCAAGTGCAGATGCTCTTTATCTCCTTTTTGTGCTTCACATCTTCAAGATTCAAAATATTATTCTTATTCTCTACTTGGGACCAAAACCAGATCCTGCAAAGGTGGCTTTCCACTGCTGGACAGCAATGTGGGGGCTGTGTCAGGGAAGTATTTTGCCGGTGTGCCTGTGTAATTCTGCGTTTCCTTAATCCAGCCCTTCCTCCTGCAGTACCATGGAGGGTGGAGAGTGCCTTATAAAGCTTGATGTGAATGGGAACAGAATACAAGGGCCTGGGCTGTAGCGATCAAGGTGGACTGGGCCATAGCCAAAGTTAGCTAGCATGTTTATGGGAAGGAAGAGGAGAGGAGAAGACATTTCAGGACATGGGGAAGAGGTCCCTTGAATTTCTCTGAATAGTCTGACATGGTACTTGTAAGAGCGAGGGAAACATCCTCTTCTCTTTACCAGAGATACTCTCTTGACCTGCACAAATCCAGGAATACTGCTGCTGTCAGATGCCAGTGGGGGCAGAAGCCAATAGTGTCATGCAGCGCTCTGGTTTCTTGCAGAACAAGGTAAAGGATTAATGCTACTGACTCCTGTATCACACGTGCAAAGATTAATGCTGTAATAAGAAAGCAAATGCTTGTGTAGGTAATTCAGTGAGCAATAACGTATCTTTTGCCTTGCGTTATTATCCCCGAGAGCATTTCTTCCTTAACGTTTGCTTTTTTCTTTTCTGATTAAGTCTCTTAGCTGGCCATGCTATACAACTAGGGCACGTTTTTAGACAAATATGCACAATATGTTTCAGAATTGCTTAAGAGCTTGACTAAATCCTCCAAGAGCTGTGCACAACCAGTGAAATAATGTGCTTAATTGCACAAATAAATGGAGAAGTTTGGTTTAAAGATTAAGAATGTAAATGATAGCAAATAGTAGATATGTCTGTCTCTTTCTTTTTAATCGTTCTTGCGATAAACACCCCTAGCTGTTTATGCACAATATTCACTATAGCATTGCTCCATTTCCAAGTTTGTGTAATACAGTTTAATCATTAGGACTTGCACAGAGTGCAGTAGTATCACTGCCTAGTGAGATCGTTTTAAAGTATGTTAGCGAGGAATGACAGTGGGATTTGTTACCAAATTTTACTGGTTGGGTCTGCATTTCTCAGTTGCTTCGTGAGAATATAATGCCCACAGTTGTAACCATGAGAACATCATCTAAGGATACTCCTGTCTTCAGTCCTCTAAACCTACCTGGCATACCATTAGGGAGGTTGGCCTTTGGTAAAGATAGGTGTCCTGCTTGAGGGTAGGAGTCTTTCTTGAGGAGGAAAGCTTCAATTTTAGAGAGACAATTGTGGACAGAAGCCTAATTACAGAGACATATTTGTAATGCTCCCTCCACCTAATGATATTCAAGCTTTGTGGAACAGTTTGCTGACAATGAGGTGGAACGTTAAATGCCATGCCACTGTGGTGTTAACCAGCCTGACATTCCTGACTGATTAAAGGTTTAGAAAAATCATATAAAGAGTTTTGAGCCATAATGGAAATGTGTTGCTCAAATGTCTACAAAATCCCCAGAAGGAAGTTAGGAGAATTCCAGTATACGCAGACAGTAAGTTGTGCTCCTTTACGTTTTTATAGATAGGTCATTTTGCATACGGAATGATCTTTTTCACGTGCATGCCACTGTCAGTGGTATTAATTTATTCTGGAGGAGTTGGAACTAAGAAAGAAACCATGTCTGAATGTGTTGCTAGAAGACATCGGTTGCCTTTGATGGAAAGAACCGAGTTAAACATAATGTGCAAAACTGTGAGAAACAAATCTGACATCTCAATAGAGGAGTGAATGGTTTCCATTAAGCTTGCTAAATCTGTCTTTCTCAGAATACCCCATATAACCTCATACACTCTTGATTTTAACAGGCTTTATTATATTCCATCTCAGCTACATAAATATAAAGCTAAAATATCTAAAATATTTAACAGATGTGGAACAGTAGAGAGAGACCTCTACAGCATACAGTATAGGATTGGTCCAGATTAAATAGTGATCATGGGTTATTAAATATTAAATGCAGTTCTGGAGGTACATCATTATCGCTCACCTTACATTGGCTGTTCTGGCACTTAAATGAGAAATGAAAAAAACTCTTGACTAATATGATCTTTGAAAATGAGTAGCCTGAGAGTGGTTTGGTTCTGATCTTGCAAGCTGCACTAACTTCCAAAGAGTTAAGTGAGATTAAATGGTGCTCCAAATATCAGGTACACCCCAATTTAGAAGACAGTATACACAGGGAGTTGTACAAAAAAGTTAATGAAGGCAGCAACTTTAGATCAGCACCCCAAGTACTTACATTCTTTCATAGCTGAATAAAAGGACTTATAGTAGATATGGCAAGCGTACTGCAGTGATGGAGGCTTTGCAGACAGGGAGAGTGGGGAGAATAAAGTATCTGTGTGAGATCAGGTAAAGGGGCAGAACTAACCCCAGAGTGCTATGAGAGGGGAATGGAGACATGAGCCTGGGGGAGCATGGCAGAGGTGGAATGAAGAGAGAGATGGGATGAATGTCTGAGGAGAAGCCCCAGTGCGTATATCTGGAATATATATTACTAGTCAGAAGGGTGTGGCAGAAGTGTAACAGGGAGAAGGGAGTTTTCATGAAAATTATAGCAAAATATGGTTGCTTCAGTCAGTTACCACCGCCTCACAAACAATAAGGCAAGTAAACAGTGACTTGATCTGCTCTGCACTGGCCATTTATTTTAAGTGTTAGATTACTGTGGAGATAACACATGTATGATTTATTATTAATACAAAGTATCACATTTATGAAAGTTTTCTGCTCCAAAGATAGCTCCACCCATGCTGTGACATAAATTCCCATTTTTGATAGAATAGTAAGAAGAATCAAAGAGAACAATCAATCATTGCTGCGTATTCCACTGTATCAAGACCATTTAGAGAAATCTTACAGATGGGAACTTTTGAAAGAGGCTACTAATGTAAAACATCCACTGTAGATCCGAAGAAAAAAATATATAAAACATATGGACATACACCATAAGAACACAGTTTACTTGGTGGTAATAAACTGCCTCTATCTAGAAGGTATTAGACTAAAGGATCTGTTGAAAGAAAACTCCTGGGCTCCTGACTAATGAACAGAAGAGAGATTAAAAAAACATAATAGTAAAATAATAAAACACCACCTTACGATGCTGAACGACCGTTGTCATAACTGCTTTCATTCTTTTGTTAGTATTCAGTCTTTCATTTCCCATTGTTAAACATTTAAATATCAGTGGCTCTAATATCTGACACAAGACAAAACATTTCTTCATTACAAGACAAAGAATAGCTCATCAGCAAAACACACACCATGCTGAACACCTTCACAAATAGATCTGAGAGGCACAACAGATTGTGGCAATTAAAAGAGTCTCTCAAGCACTTCAAAACACAGATACCTCAGCTGTGTGCTTCATATTAATCCAAGCCTTCTTGAAGATAAAATTTGACAAGAAGGCCCTTCATTATGGTTCCATATTGCCATCTCTTTTAATAAAAAACGTCTGAAGTGAATGAGAATTAGGATACCATCTATTTAAATATTCACAATAAGATCTACAATATGTGGTCATGATATAACTTACCTAGAGCAAAGCATGTCAAATGAAAGGGGGTAAGAGGAAACGCAATTTATAGGATGGGCACAATTAAGCACCATTCCCCTTATTAAAATTGCAGTTATTTGTCTGATGTATATACACTGTAGTGGAGAGGTAGTGAGATCAGACTTAAAAAGAAAAAACCCAGCATAGAAAAAAACAAAAAAAACCCCCTACCATCTGTACGGTAATGAGAGAACAAAAAGGAGGGGGACATCCTTTTAATTATTATGATTAATCATGTTTATTACAGAAGAAATAAGGGACCAGCTAAGAACAGCCCTCTGTCATGGTAGTAAATCCAAAGGAGTAGGCGGTCCCTGCAGAGCTTAGAATCATGCACAAGCCGAGGTAAAGCTCTGGGGAAGGTGACATAAAGCACAACAGAGAGCTTTATGGTGGAGGTAGATCTTAACGTGATTTCCGCAATGGCTTTTTGCCTACTTTCCTACATAAATAGACTTGTAGGATCATTCTCTTTGTGTACCTGTGAGTGTGTTGGTGACCGTGTCTCCGTGTTTACCTCTGTGACAACATCTGAAGGGCTTGGGATTGATGAGGGAAAATTTTTTGAGAGATGACCTTCACTGAAATCGGTGAGCAGACTTTGATTTGGTAGTCGGTCATTCATGACATCAGAGTAATCTGAATAAATAGCAATACTGTGCCCCATAACTTACACACTAGTGAGAGAAAAGAGAGAGAGGAAATATTAGAGTTGTTGAGCCTTTCCAGCTGCCTTAGATTTCCCACTGGGTATGTGCCCCTGCAGTTGTAATCACAGAGTATCACTGCGGGTCCTACCTACTTGACAGTAAGAAGCATAGCCTTGTCTTTGAAGTTAAACTGAAGATAGATCCTTCTTTTTCATGCGTAATTAGTATCAGATGACCAAACGCACAGATGGGGTTCTTGCTATACTTCATGTTATGTTTCAGCAGCTAAATATAGCTGTATTACCTCAGAAATATTTAAAAGACCCAGACCAAACAACTCCCCGAGATATAGTAGTCATGCCAGTGGTTCTTTAGGGACTCCTGTTACTTTCCAGTTTGGTTACAGTTAGCACTAGTGTGTGTGGCTGCTGCCAGAGTGGCCAGCACTCAGGACTCAGCACAGCCATGCCTGAGCTCTGGGGAAGGAGAGGAAGCCATGACGCAGCTGAGGTATGCTAGAAGTGTAAATTCTTCATAGTCTCTTTGTGCCATCTCTGCCTCGTGTTTCATGATTCATGGTTAGGAAAAGGCCCAAGGCAGAATCAAGGCTACATAACATGATTGCTCACACACAGGATGGGAAGACAAGTGCATGGGAGTCTGCCTTTGTTTGCTTAGATCATCCTTAGTCATCACAAATAATTGTACCTTCCAGAGCTGCATGTGAACACATGAACGCTTGTGGGGTTGAATGTGCAGCACGCAAGGCTTTTCCTGAGTTGGTATGTAAATGAGACGTGCCATAACTTGTTCTTCATTTCAGTGGCAGCTCCCTGTCAGGCGTTTGCTATCAGTTCTAAAATCCTGTATCTCTCACTTGTAGCTTTTTGTTTTGAAGCAACAGCTTATCCGTGTGTGTTGACTGGTACTTGCTGCAGTCGGCCACAATTAAATGGGAGCAAAGCAGGACATTTGTACAAAATGCCAGCACTTGATACTAATCATATCTCTTCTCTCACTCAGAGGACGCCAGAGTCAGCAGTGTGCCAGGTCTGGCAGGGCAGGCAGCACACATGGGCTGCTTTACAAGCAGAATATGAGCTTTCCCGGAGCCATCTTAATTGTCCCTGAATAACATAGTTGCCCATGAAAATGTCTGAGCTTTTCCTGTCCATATTTCTCATCTGGAGCGATGTATTGCTGACTAGCTCATTTAGGAGTTCCCAGACTGTGGGGAAACTTGCTGATGGTCAGTGGTGAGATCATTGGGGTTGGTTCCTCCTTGTTTCCACTGAGAATCCTCTGTGTAAAGAAAGATTCAGAGTTGTACAAAACCTGTGGGAGAGCAAAATGAAAAAGTAGGCAAAGTTCTTCAGCTGTCTAAGGTGGGGAAGAGAAACAGGTGAGATGACTGAACGGTCCTTGCAGGCCTTCAGAGTAAACTAACAAAAGGAGGAGAAAAACATCCGTTGGGCAGAGCTGCTAGGGGTCCAGGAGGGACCAAGCCTCCAATGGAGAAAGAGCTTCCACATGTAAAACCTAATAATACATTCAAGCAGAAGTGGCCAAGAATCATCATGCTCAGCTGAATTGATGACCATATTTAGGCAGGAAAGAGGCAAAAAAAGAGACGGGTGGGTCACAAGTAAGCATTGAAGAGGAGCTGGCAAGAAGGATTAAATACAAATGAAATGGGGAGCAAAAGCATCTTGCTGAGAAGGGGGAAAAGAGAATATCGGCAGAATGTTTTGTTTTACACTGACTGTCTTCCAGTGGTAGTTCTTGGGTCATTTTGCTGGGTTTTCACCTATTCCAAACTAGGTCTCATTACAATAACAGAAGCCAGCTCCGGTCCGGATCTCTCTCTTGTCTTTAGCAGAGCTGACCTCTTTTCTTTGCTCTTCTTGAACACTGCTTGAAATTTAGCTAAGGTCTACAGAGCTGTACAAGAGTAGAATCTAATTTAGACCCATCATTGGAGAAAAGAGGATGATTGTTTTAATTTTGATTAAAAAAAAATTAAATTTTTGGTGACATGAAAAACGGCGTGGAGAAGCTTCTCAGAAGAGACTTCTGTAGAAATTATTCTAATTGATTAAATGGGAACTTTGTCACTTGTAGAGAAAACATTCTGAAATAATAAGTGTAAAAGGTAAGTGTAAAACAACAGGACAAATGAGTGTTGCATGTATGTGCTGAAACTGCTTAAATGAATTCTGCGGTAAAGTGCTGGTAGCACAAGTGTAGAGCCCTGTTCTGAACATTTCAGTCCTCTCCCTGGAAATAGCAGTTCCTTTATATAGTGTGAGTGAGATATAAAGAAAGACTTTCAAAGCCACTTTACATCTCTGGTAAATGTGGGCCAGTTCCCAACCCTGAATTATAGGTATATGTGGTACAGGAGAATGTGGTTATCAATTTCCCTAGTGCACCATGAGAGCGCTTTTGATCTTTGTGATCAGATTATCTAGTTAGTGGCTTCTGAGAAGGCAATAGAAGCAGATGATAGTCCACGAAGATCGATGCCTTGACCTTTTTCCACTTACCGTGCCTGTTCCAAGCCTGAACAGAATTTAAACCTGCGAGGGGAAAGGCAAAGCTACTGTCAGGCAAAGCAAGTCTTCCTGCTCTCCAGAAATTTTACTAGTGATCTGCCAAGGCTGTTTGTTTGTTTGCCCTTACGCTGCATTTTAACCTGGTTTCATAAACAAATACGGATTATATAATGTGCTCTGCTGTGTCCCTGCCTGTCAGCCTTGCTACTCCCTCCATATCTTTTTAACCCTTTAGCCAATTTTAACCAAATTTAACAGATCCTGAGTTCTGTGAGTAGAGGAGAGAGGCTTACTGGTAAAAACACTGTTTTGTGAACTCAGTCGTTGTGAGACATCAGAGAACCTCCATGGAAAGCCACCAACGAAAAGCAAAACCGTAGAAAAAAGGCTTCAGTGGCAGCTGCTGCTTGCAGAAATATCTGTTCTTCTCTCTTCTTTCCTTTTTAAATAAAAATGACTTAGCAAAAACATTCAATCATATGTCCTCAAATGTTACCATGAAACCATGTGAGTACAGCATCTGGAAAGAGAGTCTTTTCTTCTGTCAGATTCATGCAACATGAAATGCATTTGTCTGTTTCATTACAACACCATGCTTTCCCCAACGAAAAAAATCTGGGCTGGCCCTTCATGTGGAATAAATTGCAGCAGCTCCATGGAATTCAGTTTGCTGATTCATAGCAGCATAGGCTCTGATACTTTCTTTTTCTGTACATACGTGGCACCTTCTAAATAATACAACACATTTAGAAAGGTGATATTCAAGATTTCAGAGAAGTCTGGTGGCACTGAGACAGTGTGTTTTTAAATGTGGGTTTGGGTTGCAGTGTTATTGAAGCTAGCTAGCTTACGTAATAAGTAATTCATGATTTAGCTCCTAACATCAGTACATGTTAAATGGATGACAAACATCGTTATCCATCTTCTTACCATATTTTCCATATTTTGTTCCATATTGTGTTTTAGTGCTCGGTTGCTGGGATTTGATGTGGAAGAGACTACACAGACCACTGCTTCTGTCATGTTTTAACATGAAACATCAAATCCAGAGCCTGGGTCCATTGAGTACTCCCAAATAATGAGAGGCTTTGATTGTTCACAAATCTTTCCAATGAAATGTCAAACTTTTCATACTATGAAAATGTTCTTCACTGACATAGAGCTTGAAAACAGATAATTATCCAAGAACATGAAACCGAATTAACATGCACTGGAGCATGTCATGAACATTTCCTTCAGCAAATAAAAAAGGTAATTGCTGTCTGAGTACAAAGCAAGGAGAAAGGTTGGCTCTGTTCCTTAGACAATTTAGATTGGTCACTGTTTACTCACTTAACCCATAAAAACATGCAGCTTATCAGAAGGGTGCCATTCAAGGGCTGATGGAGTGCGACCAGCCTCCTGATTGCAGGCACTTCTCATTTCACACTTCCCAAGTCTGATCAGACAGAAGGTTCTTGGCTATTATTAGAAGTCCAAAACCTGATGACTCAGAGCTCCTAGTTAAACGGGGCATTTGTAAACCACGTTAAGCCCCAGCAATAATTAATACGTTTTTTGAGACACATTTTGACTTCAGGCACAGCTAAGAGGCTTCATTCTTAGCCCAGAGGAAAGAATGGACATAATTTGGTATGTCGACACAGTTTTCCCATATAGAAATCAGACAAGCAAGGAAATAACACTCCTAATGGCTAATGGGAGCAGTTCTGGTTTGTGCTTTTGATTTTACAAATCAATTTTCTAATATTAGAAACTAGCAGAGTGTAGAGACACAGGATGGAAGTCTGGAAGAGACCTCCTGAAATATCACATATAGCTTATTGACATCACAGGCAACTTTACTCACAAATTTCTTCAGCCAGGTCTTGCAAATGCTTGAAAATTTTTGCCCATCTTGCTCTTGGGAGGCTGTTTCCAAAACTCATAACTCTGATAGTTAAAAAGCTTGTTTTCCCTCTTGTTATTTCTATGCTAGTTTTGTTCTCAGAGGTCTCTCCACATTTACGGGGAAGGCTAAATACATTTATAGACAATAATCGTATTCTCCCAGTCTTCTTTGTGCCAGGAAAAGCAAGCCATGGTCTTTCAGAGAAGACTCTTCATTTTTTCTGGTCATTTTATTAACCCCCTGCAAAAGTTATCCCACTTAAAGCTCCTCCTTTCCAAGTACGGAGAAATAGTGTTGTAAGCAGTGCAGAACAGACTCATTTGTGAGAGCACAGGAGGCAACGCTTGCCAGGTCTGGCATCATGCCTTTGTATCTCAGCGTGGCAGAGACACGGTGTGTTCATCTCCCAGCCACTTACCCTTGCAGAGAATCATGCCTTCTGGTCTAGTGCATAATTGCGATTTTTACAGAAAATAAGTGCAGGTCCCACTGGTGATATCACCATCATCCATCTAATATGTGTACGCACAGCATGCATGCATTTCTAGAGATGTTGCAGCCCACATTTTTCTTGCAAGGGGCCACATCGCAAGAACTGGTGACGCTGTCATTCTGAGTACTCTCTGCCTCTGAAGCTTTTGTATCAAACAGCCACTGTTCCAAAAATGAACCATTTTGAAGGGTCAAAGATCTTTTGTAAGCAACTCCTGCATACTCTTCACCAATAATTATGATGTTTATCTTACGTTTTTATTACAATTGTTTACCTTTTTCTTTTTTTTTTTTTTTTACTTTAACAAGATGCAGAAAGTCTTAATATAACACAACAGGTTTTTTAGCCATATGCTCTATTTTCAGACTACATGTTGTACTACAATTTAAAAAGCAGATTTTATTTTTGGGAAAGACTACACTAAGCTGACACTCTAAAGGTGAAATTCGTGCCTATGGCAGGGACTAACCCAAGGTATATGTCTAAGTTAGGCATACTAGATATCAGGTCAGAAAGATCTTCTTTGGTGCATCACATAATACCAAAAAGTTGCAGCCCTACACCAAGATAAGACATTAAGGAGAGGTGTCTGCTTGCTTCCCTGACCCAACTGGCTTACTGAATTCAAATCAAATTGTGTTAATTCTCTTTAAGCAGTTGTTGTGCTTGGTGAAAACAGATTATTAACTAGAATAAGTCTTTTTTTATTTGTGCTGACTTTACATCATTCACAATCAATACTTTTTGGGTGACCGTTTACCCAAACTGTCATTATGAATCGTTTGCTAATAGCGATAAGATTCTGTGGGTGCACATTCTTGTTGCGTCTTCACAGTGTAATCAGTAAATATGAGAACATATGTAGCTTGTGTAATTCAATTCAATGAATATTAAGCTGATCATGGTGCTAGCACTCTTCTAGAAATATACTCACCTTTAATAAGCAGTTAAAAACAGAAACCATAAACATCAAAAATAGAAGCATTAATCCTGCAGTATAACAAGATGAATCTCCAAAAACCATCTTCAATGGCGCCAAGTCTGGTTGGAGGCCCGTAACTAGCGGTGTTCCCCAAGGGTCTGTACTGGGTCCCATTCTGTTCAATATATTCATCAATGACCTGGACGAAGGGATAGAGCGTACCCTCAGCAAGTTTGCCGACAATACCAAACTGGGAAGAGTAGCTGATACGCCAGAAGGCTGCACTGCCATCCAGCGAGACCGGGACAGGCTGGAGAGCTGGGCCAAGGGGAACCGAATGAAATTCAACAAGAGCAAGTACAAGGTCCTGCACCTGGGGAGGAACAGCCCCATGCACCAGTACAGGCTGGGGGCTGACCTGCTGGAAAGTAGCTCTGCTGAGAAGGACCTGGGAGTGCTGGCAGACAGCAGGCTGATCATGAGCCAGCACTGTGCCCTTGTGGCCAAGGCGGCCAACGGGATCGTGGCGTGCATCAAAAGGAGTGTGGCCAGCAGGTCGAGGGAGGTTATCCTCCCCCTCTACTCCGCCCTGGTGAGGCCACATCTGGAGTACCG